>CM036756.1:86015830-86615830 GCA_020796225.1 Arion vulgaris
TTTTCCTGAGAAATGAGATAAATGTAAATATAATGAATGAATTTTATATCTGCTTGTCTGTCTAGACATGAAATGAAACAGTCTAATGATATGCTTGTATGATGAGAATGTCACAGACTGAACTCTCTGTGTAGCTTTAGGGTAAGATGCACTCAATATTAGTTTATTTAATATTTAATGTCTTATTATATCGTCATAAATAACTGAGTAACCTGTCTGTCTGTTGTTTTTCTGGGAAACAAATAATTTGAGAAAATCCACTACTTTCTTTGACTTTTTTGGGAGGAATAATATTTAGTTGTTGTCGCCAGGATGTTAAATTTGTGTCATATTGACACGAGGAAGTTACTGTAATGTTGACATAAAGATAGTAAAGTTACTATTAAGTTGACATAAAGATAGTAAAGTTACTGTTAAGTTGACATAAAGATAGTAAAGTTACTGTTAAGTTGACATAAAGATAATAAAGTTACTGTTAAGTTGACATAAAGATAGTAAAGTTACTATTAAGTTGACATAAAGATAATAAAGTTACTGTTAAGTTGACACAATGATAGTAAAGTTACTGTTAAGTTGACATAAAGATAGTAAAGTTACTGTTAGATTGACATAAAGTTAACTCCACACGCCCAACCTTGATCATGTATGACACACTTTTGGCTGGGTATTGTGCTCCAGGATTGGAGCTTACAGTAATTTCGCACACATCACAGAAGTGCAACAACACACGTCTGAGGCTGTTGTCATCATGGCTTGTGATTCGCGGCTATTATTAGGATATGTGTTGATGATCAACTGTTGGGTATGGTGTATCTTGATTAACTGTTGTGTGCGAGCTGTGTTAATGATTAACTGTTGGGTATGGTGTATCTTGATTAACTGTTGTGTGCGAGCTGTGTTAATGATTTATTTTGTTAAAGAGTGTACACATGTATGTGACTCATGACGAGTTGACTTCCACTAATCTAGTCTGTCTTGAAGAATTGCTTCCGATCACCGTCAGCTTTAGGTTTATTGATGGGTTTACTGACGGTGTCAGATATAGTCATATTGACATAGTATTTCGAACCTATCCTGGGGACGAACCAATATTACTGACAACAACATCTTCGCATACCCTTGGGCAGAGAGAGAGGAAGGGTGAAATTTGACAGGTCCGTCATTAAACGTTGAGAAAAAGACAAAATAAACGAAGGAGAACGTTACTGAACTGAAACATGAGATGAAAGAAAGTAGTTGTAGAAGGCTAGGCTGGAGTAGAAGTAGTTGGAGAAGGCTAGGCTGGGTAGGAGAAGTAGTCGAGAAGGCTAGCTGGGGTAGGAAAGTAGTTGGAGAAGGCTAGCTGGGGTAGGAAAGTAGTTGGAGAAGGCTAGGCTGGGGTAGGAAAGTAGTCGGAGAAGGCTGGCTGAGGGTAGGAAAGTAGTTGGAGAAGGCTAGGCTGGGGTAGGAAGTAGCGGAGAAGGCTAGGCTAGGTAGGAAGTAGTTGGAAAAGGCTAGGCTGAGGTAGGAAAGTAGTCGGAGAAGGCTAGGCTGGGGTAGGAAAGTAGTTGGAGAAGGCTAGGCTGGGGTAGGAAAGTAGTTGGAGAAGGCTAGGCTGGGGTAGGAAGTAGTCGGAGAGGCTAGGCTGGGGTAGGAAAGTAGTTGGAGAAGGCTAGGCTGGGGTAGGAAAGTAGTCGGAGAAGGCTAGGCTGGGTAGGAAAGTAGTTGGAGAGGCTAGCTGGGGTAGGAAAGTAGTCGGAGAAGGCTAGGCTGGGGTAGGAAAGTAGTCGGAGAAGGCTAGGCTGGGGTAGGAAAGTAGTTGGAGAAGGCTAGGCTGGGGTAGGAAAGTAGTTGGAGAAGGCTAGGCTGAGGTAGGAAAGTAGTTGGAGAAGGCTAGGCTGGGGTAGGAAAGTAGTTGGAGAAGGCTAGGCTGGGGTAGGAAAGTAGTTGGAGAAGGCTAGGCTGGGGTAGGAAAGTAGTTGGAGAAGGCTAGGCTGGGGTAGGAAAGTAGTCGGAGAAGGCTAGGCTGGGTAGGAAAGTAGTTGGAGAAGGCTAGGCTGGGGTAGGAAAGTAGTTGGAGAAGGCTAGGCTGGGGTAGGAAAGTAGTTGGAGAAGGCTAGGCTGGGGTAGGAAAGTAGTTGGAGAGGCTAGCTGGGGTAGGAAAGTAGTTGGAGAAGGCTAGGCTGGGTAGGAAAGTAGTTGGAGAAGGCTAGGCTGGGGTAGGAAAGTAGTTGGAGAGGCTAGCTGGGGTAGGAAAGTAGTCGGAGAAGGCTAGGCTGGGTGGAAGTAGTCGGAGAAGGCTAGGCTGGGGTAGGAAAGTAGTTGGAGAAGGCTAGGCTGGGTAGGAAAGTAGTTGGAGAAGCTGAGGCTGGGTAGGAAAGTAGTTGGAGAGGCTAGGCTGGGGTAGGAAAGTAGTTGGAGAAGGCTAGGCTGGGGTAGGAAAGTAGTCGGAGAAGGCTAGGCTGGGGTAGGAAAGTAGTCGGAGAAGGCTAGGCTGGGGTAGGAAAGTAGTTGGAGAAGGCTAGGCTGGGGTAGAAAGTGTTGGAGAAGGCTAGGCTGGGTAGGAAAGTAGTTGGAGAAGGCTAGGCTGGGGTAGGAAAGTAGTTGGAGAAGGCTAGTCTGGGGTAGGAAAGTAGTTGGAGAAGGCTAGGCTGGGGTAGGAAAGTAGTTGGAGAAGGCTAGGCTGGGGTAGGAAAGTAGTTGGAGAAGGCTAGGCTGGGGTAGGAAAGTAGTTGCAGAAGGCTAGGCTGGGGTAGGAAAGTAGTTGGAGAAGGCTAGGCTGGGGTAGGAAAGTAGTTGGAGAAGGCTAGGCTGGGTAGGAAAGTAGTTGGAGAAGCTAGGCTGGGGTAGGAAAGTAGTTGGAGAAGGCTAGGCTGGGGTAGGAAAGTAGTTGCAGAAGGCTAGGCTGGGGTAGGAAAGTAGTTGGAGAAGGCTAGGCTGGGGTAGGAAAGTGTGCCAGATAAATGTCTTAAAAAGGAAAATAGTAGATTAAAAGATATTAATGATTACGTAAAAACAGTAATAAATCAGTTCTCTCTCTCTCTCTCTCTCTCTTTCTCTCCGACCCTATAAGTCAGTTAAATTATCCATCACTCATTCTTACGTTCATCATGTATTTCAGTGTGTTTAGACTAACAACTCCTGTTCTGTGTTGGTTGATGTATCTACTGGGTTTCTCTCATGGTTTTTGTATCTTGCCGGTATGCATAACTTTCGTATCTTGCCAGTATGCATAACTTTCGTATCTTGCCTGTATGCATAACTTTCGTATCTTGCCAGTATGCATAACTTTCGTATCTTGCCAGTATGCATAACTTTCGTATCTTGCCGGTATGCATAACTTTCGTATCTTGTCAGTATGCATAACTTTTGTATTTTGCCGATATGCATAACTTTCGTATCTTGCCAGTATGCATAACTTTCGTATCTTGTCAGTATGCATAACTTTTGTATCTTGCCAGTATGCATAACTTTCGTATCTTGTCGGTATGCATAACTTTTGTATCTTGCCAGTATGCATAACTTTTGTATCTTGCCAGTATGCATAACTTTTGTATCTTGCCAGTATGCATAACTTTTGTATCTTGCCGGTATGCATAACTTTTGTATCTTGCCAGTATGCATAACTTTTGTATCTTGCCGGTATGCATAACTTTTGTATCTTGCCAGTATGCATAACTTTTGTATCTTGCCAGTATGCATAACTTTTGTATCTTGCCAGTATGCATAACTTTCGTATCTTGCCAGTATGCATAACTTTTGTATCTTGCCAGTATGCATAACTTTTGTATCTTGCCAGTATGCATAACTTTTGTATCTTGCCGGTATGCATAACTTTCGTATCTTGCCAGTATGCATAACTTTCGTATCTTGCCGGTATGCATAACTTTCGTATCTTGCCAGTATGCATAACTTTCGTATCTTGCCAGTATGCATAACTTTCGTATCTTGCCAGTATGCATAACTTTCGTATCTTGCCAGTATGCATAACTTTCGTATCTTGCCAGTATGCATAACTTTCGTATCTTGCCGGTATGCATAACTTTCGTATCTTGCCAGTATGCATAACTTTCGTATCTTGCCGGTATGCATAACTTTCGTATCTTGCCGGTATGCATAACTTTCGTATCTTGCCAGTATGCATAACTTTCGTATCTTGCCGATATGCATAACTTTCGTATCTTGCCGGTATGCATAACTTTCGTATCTTGCCGGTATGCATAACTTTCGTATCTTGCCGGTATGCATAACTTTCGTATCTTGTCAGTATGCATAACTTTCGTATCTTGCCGGTATGCATAACTTTCGTATCTTGCCAGTATGCATAACTTTCGTATCTTGCCAGTATGCATAACTTTCGTATCTTGCCGGTATGCATAACTTTCGTATCTTGCCGGTATGCATAACTTTCGTATCTTGCCGGTATGCATAACTTTCGTATCTTGCCAGTATGCATAACTTTCGTATCTTGCCGGTATGCATAACTTTCGTATCTTGCCGGTATGCATAACTTTCGTATCTTGCCAGTATGCATAACTTTCGTATCTTGCCGATATGCATAACTTTCGTATCTTGCCGGTATGCATAACTTTCGTATCTTGCCGGTATGCATAACTTTCGTATCTTGCCAGTATGCATAACTTTCGTATCTTGTCAGTATGCATAACTTTCGTATCTTGCCGGTATGCATAACTTTCGTATCTTGCCAGTATGCATAACTTTCGTATCTTGCCAGTATGCATAACTTTCGTATCTTGCCGGTATGCATAACTTTCGTATCTTGCCGGTATGCATAACTTTCGTATCTTGCCGGTATGCATAACTTTCGTATCTTGCCTGTATGCATAACTTTCGTATCTTGCCAGTATGCATAACTTTCGTATCTTGTCAGTATGCATAACTTTCGTATCTTGCCGGTATGCATAACTTTCGCATCTTGCCGGTATGCATAACTTTCGTATCTTGCCAGTATGCATAACTTTCGTATCTTGCCGGTATGCATAACTTTCGTATCTTGCCGGTATGCATAACTTTCGTATCTTGCCGGTATGCATAACTTTCGTATCTTGCCAGTATGCATAACTTTCGTATCTTGCCGGTATGCATAACTTTCGTATCTTGCCGGTATGCATAACTTTCGTATCTTGCCAGTATGCATAACTTTCGTATCTTGCCGGTATGCATAACTTTCGTATCTTGCCGGTATGCATAACTTTCGTATCTTGCCAGTATGCATAACTTTCGTATCTTGCCAGTATGCATAACTTTCGTATCTTGCCAGTATGCATAACTTTCGTATCTTGCCAGTATGCATAACTTTCGTATCTTGCCGGTATGCATAACTTTCGTATATTGCCAGTATGCATAACTTTCGTATCTTGCCAGTATGCATAACTTTCGTATCTTGCCGGTATGCATAACTTTCGTATCTTGCCGGTATGCATAACTTTCGTATCTTGCCAGTATGCATAACTTTCGTATCTTGCCGGTATGCATAACTTTCGTATCTTGCCAGTATGCATAACTTTCGTATCTTGCCGATATGCATAACTTTCGTATCTTGCCGGTATGCATAACTTTCGTATCTTGCCGGTATGCATAACTTTCGTATCTTGCCGGTATGCATAACTTTCGTATCTTGTCAGTATGCATAACTTTCGTATCTTGCCGGTATGCATAACTTTCGTATCTTGCCAGTATGCATAACTTTCGTATCTTGCGATGCTCTTTCGTATTGCGGACATAACTTTCGTATCTTGCCGGTATGCATAACTTCGTATCCGTATGTAACTATCTTGCCGTATGCATAACTTCGTATCTTGCCGTATGCATAACTTTCGTATCTTGCCGGTATGCATAACTTTCGTATCTTGCCAGTATGCATAACTTTCGTATCTTGCCAGTATGCATAACTTTCGTATCTTGCCGGTATGCATAACTTTCGTATCTTGCCAGTATGCATAACTTTCGTATCTTGCCAGGGATGCATAACTTTCGTATCTTGCCGGTATGCATAACTTTCGTATCTTGCCAGTATGCATAACTTTCGTATCTTGCCGATATGCATAACTTTCGTATCTTGCCGGTATGCATAACTTTCGTATCTTGCCAGTATGCATAACTTTCAGAGAAATTATCTTGCCGTATACATAACTTTCGTATCTTGCCAGTATGCATAACTTTCGTATCTTGCCGGTATGCATAACTTTCGTATCTTGCCGGTATGCATAACTTTCGTATCTTGCCAGTATGCATAACTTTCGTATCTTGCCGGTATGCATAACTTTCGTATCTTGCCGGTATGCATAACTTTCGTATCTTGCCAGTATGCATAACTTTCGTATCTTGCCAGTATGCATAACTTTCGTATCTTGCCGGTATGCATAACTTTCGTATCTTGCCAGTATGCATAACTTTCGTATCTTGCCAGTATGCATAACTTTTATCTGCTATCATAACCATTTGCATAAACTTTCGTATCTTGCCGTAGATAATGATCTGGAATATTTCGTATCTTGCCAGTATGCATAACTTTCGTATCTTGCCAGTATGCATAACTTTCGTATCTTGCCGGTATGCATAACTTTCGTATCTTGCCGGTATGCATAACTTTCGTATCTTGTCAGTATGCATAACTTTCGTATCTTGCCAGTATGCATAACTTTCGTATCTTGCCGGTATGCATAACTTTCGTATCTTGCCAGTATGCATAACTTTCGTATCTTGCCAGTATGCATAACTTTCGTATCTTGCCGGTATGCATAACTTTCGTATCTTGTCAGTATGCATAACTTTCGTATCTTGCCGATATGCATAACTTTCGTATCTTGCCGGTATGCATAACTTTCGTATCTTGTCAGTATGCATAACTTGTATTTGCCGATATGCATAACTTTCGTATCTTGCCGGTATGCATAACTTTCGTATCTTGTCAGTATGCATAACTTTCGTATCTTGCCAGTATGCATAACTTTCGTATCTTGCCAGTATGCATAACTTTCGTATCTTGCCGATATGCATAACTTTCGTATCTTGCCGGTATGCATAACTTTCGTATCTTGCCACACCTAGTGGTATGCATAACTTTGTATCTTGCCGGTATGCATAACTTTCGTATCTTGCCGGTATGCATAACTTTCGTATCTTGCCGGTATGCATAACTTTCGTATCTTGCCGGATGCATACTTTCGTATCTTGCCGTATGCATAACTTGTATCTTGCCAAGTATCTTGCCGATGCAACTTTCGTATCTTGCCGGTATGCATAACTTTGTATCTTGCCGGTATGCATAACTTTCGTATCTTGCCAGTATGCATAACTTTCGTATCTTGCCAGTATGCATAACTTTTGTATCTTGCCAGTATGCATAACTTTCGTATCTTGCCGTATGCATAACTCGTATCTTGCCAGTTGCTATGCATACTTGTATCTGCCGATGCATAACTTTCGTATCTTGCCAGTATCATAATGCTTTCGTATCTTGCCGGTATGCATAACTTGTATCTTGCCGGTATGCAAACTTCGCTATTTCTTGCCGGTATGCATAACTTTCGTATCTTGCCGGTAGGTGTGATATGCATAACTTTCGTAACCGAGAAAGAGAATATCCGTCATCTTCTTCATTGAAATCTTCAGAGCATATGTTTTCTCTTAGAGAGGTGAATATGTCGCTTTTATCAATAGAAGACCCATTCTCAATCGCAGCATTGCCCGCCAGTGCATCTGCTCTCTCATTGCGCTTCACTACAGCATGACCTGTGACAAAGATGAAGGTAAGTGTCTGGATTCTCTTACGTTAATTAACACATTTTCAGAAAATATTATTGAAAAACTAAAATGATGATCACAAGAATATAAACAAATACAATATTAATACAAGTACGTGAAATGTAGAAGAAACGGAATTGAGGCAACAAGTGTTAGGTGGGGATTTAACCAAATGTAAGCCCGTCTGCCCAGCGTGTTCGTAGCGCGTGGAACTACGGGTGACTATCCCTCTGTGTGTGCGGGTTCAATTCGCGGGATGGCAGAAAAAGCCACAGATTCCCAGATTTACGGTGTTCGTGGCACCGAACCGAAGGTTACGATGTCCATGGCACCAAGCTTCTGGATCGGGAAAAAAAACAAAAAACAACAAAAAAAACCAAATGTAAACTTGAAGTTTGAAGCAAGATTAAGTCAACTTAGAAAATGAATTTTTTTTCAGATCCAGAAGCATTTGAGCTTTCATCTCTTCGGCTCGGTGCCATGGACATCGTAACCATTCGGTTCGCTGCCACAAACACCGTAAATCTAGGGAACCTGTTGCTTTTCTGCCAGCTCGCGGAATTGAACCCGCACTCACAGAGGGCTTGTCACCGCAGTCCCACGAAAATAATTCAAGTATTGAGAACTTGCAAGAGAAAATAGTAATGGTAGATTGAAATAAAAAAAAAGAAAGAACTGCAGAGATTGATTGAGAATATAAAGAAAATAATTATAGAGAAAGATTATTAAAATGTAGAAAAGATTGTGAAAGATTGCTTGCAAATAAAGGTATGAAATAATAATAATAGATATAGCTTGAAAGAATATAAGAAAGATTTAAATATCCGAAAATATAAGGCATGATATAATAGAAGAAAACTAGTCATGACAAAAATGAAGTGTATACCCAAATTGCTTGGACTATCAAGAAGAGACCTGTTTAGAAATGAAGATATCAGAAAACAAAGTAGGCACAACATCAATATTTAACTTTATCAAGAAACAACAAATAAATTATCTCGGCTAAATAAGCAGATTACCAACAGAGAATCTTCCTCAAACAAGCAATGTTACCCCGATACAGAGTATACAAAGAAAAAAGCAGTCCATACAAAAAAGGGAACCTCAGAAATAACAGAGGCAATGAACAGCACTATTTATGAAGCGCACACAAAACACAGTTCTATAAATTTCTTCTTAATCTGAAGAGGAAATGAGGATGTGAGGAAATGAGGATGTGAGGAAATGAGGATGTGAGGAAAAGAAGATTAGAGAAACAAGAAGAAATGTACAAGTGAAATATAAAGAGAAATGGAACAAAATGTAGAAATGAATTATCAAATTAGATTGAGAAAATTGTGAGAAAGATTTTGATGGGAATATTTATAAAATAGAATACATAAATCTAGAGTAAGACAAGTAAAAAAAATTATAAGAATGATATTATTGTTGCTTGTTTCCATTTCCTAATGGAGCACAAGGTTGCACTCATTTTTCTGTGTTAAGTTTCTAACAAATCTTCTACGTCCTGATTAGAGTGTTTCCTGGAGGCATATTTGAAAAAGGTTGGTGTTCTAAGTATTCATTTTTGAAATCCAGCAGAGAGAGCTTGGCCTAATGTAAAAAAATACAATAATGAGGAAGGACAATCTAAATCATTTCAACTCAGCAGCACTGTTGGTAGGGCTCTAAATCAAACAAATATAATAAAATAAAGTGTCAGGAAGATAATTCTACAAATGAGTTTGCAGAGTTAGCATTGATTTCTTTATGGATATGGGCATGTTATATGGACAGTCTGAACTAAAGTAAAGTTCACTGAAGCTACCGGTGATGTGATCTTTAACTTCATTGAAGCTACTGATGCTGTGATCTTTAACCCAATAAAGTTCATTGAAGCTACTGATCTTAAATAAAGTTCATTTGAATACTGATTCTGTGATCTTTAAGGCAATAAAGCACATTGAGACTGATGATGTGATCTTAACTAATAAAGCACATTGAAGCTACTGATTCTGTAAGTTTAAGATTCATATTAGAGCGAACTAATAACTACTAGATAGAAAAACTAAGCCACGAAAAACTGAATAAAGAAAAGCTGAACAAAGAAAAACTGAACTAAGAAAAATTGAACTAAACGTTTGTTAAGTAAAATTGGATCAAGAATAACTTAATACCCACAAAATACTGAAATAAGAAATGGCGCAACAAGAAAATGCTGAAACTTTAAAAACTAAATCAAGAAAAGTTTAATTTTAAAAAATATACGGAATCAAGAAAATTGAATCAATATTGAAAAAAATAAATATGAAAAAAACGAGAAAAAAAAAAAAAAGAATAAAGAAAAGTTTAAGAAATTCAAAATTAAGAATTAAATTTTCTAAGAAATATTGAAACACAAAATAAAAACAAAGAAGGCAAAACTTTCAAAGAAAAAGTCAAATATAAAGAACCAATAAATGAAAATCTTCAGCAGAAAAGGTGAAGAAAGAAAAACGGAAAGCATTAAAGCTCAAAACAAGAAATAGCTATAGTAATACAGAGGAAACCAAATCTAGAAAAGAAATTAAGGAACAAAATACTAAACAAAGAAAAGTTAAAGGTAAAACAATATTACAGAAAGACAATTTAAGATAGAAATGTTAGAAAAACACAATCAAGAATACTTTCAGAACGGAAACTTAAGACAAAAGCAATCTAAGAAGACGTAATATATTGGTTACTAAACTGACGTCATTGCAGTCTGGGCAGACTCATAGGTGCTCAGTCTCCTCCAACAGATATCGAAGAGTGTTCATACTGATGGTTCCTGTGGCTCGCTGATTAAACATACCTCTCACTCTACATCTCAGGCATCCAGTTCGTTGACAACGGGTAAATCCAAACTGCCCAAATCGCTTGATAAATTCAACATGGATTTTAGTGTCCTCATTCAACAGACAGTCGCGAGGAGACCGAAGAACATCCCTTTATCCATCTTCAACTCCCCAACAATCGATGCTGTTGATGCAAGCCTGTCCGCTCTCTCATTACCGTAAACACCCGCATGCCCAGGACAGTATATCCACGTAAGACGCTGGAGGTTAGAAACTTCTATAGACGACATCCACTCATACCGAAACCTGCCCTACTGGATCTTGTGAAGCATCGACTGAGAGTCAGATACAACAACTGCCCCAGTAAATAAAGTCCCAGAGATCCAATGAAGGGCAGCAGTAACGGCCTCAACCTCCATCCTCATACTAGAAGTAGGTGTCCTGTATGCCCCACTTCGCTCTGCAACAACCTTACCATGCGCATTAGCCAAGAAACCCCAACCGGATTTCTCACCACGTTGAACCGACCCATCGGTATATACAACAACATCATCATCCCTTGCATTATCTTCTGTCAGCTTAACTGCGAGATCAGCCTTCATGTTGCCCCAATCTCTACATTCTCTTCCAAGAGTAATGATAACGTTGAGATAGTTCATCATGCTACCATCTGTTGGGATCCATTCTTCTCCTTTTGGTAGTGTCGCAACCATAGTCAGCTGGCCAATTGTTCTCTCAGCCTGGGCCATCCACGACATGCGACGCTTGATTCTCGTGCCCTTAACATCATTAGTGTTCTTGTGTAGTGGATGTCTCTTATCCGCAGTAACACGCATATATGCCTTGGTTTGGGCGATCAAACATACATCGCTGACATGCTTGCTAGACTTAGAGACATTTCTTCCAGTAGTATGATCAAAGATAAACACATCTAAGTGGAAGAGAAATCTGTCTCAGTAGTATGATCTACTGCATATTTTAAAATAATATTTCCAATACATCCTAAACTTATAATATCGTCTTATCCACTTCCCACAATGATTTGAATATTGAAATACAAAACAAGTGTAATTTATTGTTGTAAAAATGTATAGGAAACAGTGGCGGCTCGTCATTAAGGGTCAGTAGGGCCGGGCCCCACCAAAAAAAAGGTGTAACGTGGATTTATTATTTTATACATTAAAATACAACCTAGCTGAAACCATGATTTTCTAAAATTTCTGTCTGGTCCCACCAACAAAAATGATAACGAGCCGCCACTGGTGTAGCATATATTATTTATGTGATAACTTTGCCGAAGACAACAGCCAAACAGTTAGTGTAAATATAATGAGGATTTTCAATTGAATTTTGAAGGTGATGAAATTCTATATTTATCGTATTAGGTGTCAGAAATATACATAAGATATTTGCTTAATGATTAATGATAAGTTGCTGACAATAAAGACATTATCGATACACAGACAATCAGCATAAACAACAAGACAATCATGTTTATTTCATTTTGTTTTCGATGATTTCACATCAAGTAATCAATATAAGATGAATATAAATATGATAGGAGAGAGAGAGAGAAGTGGATAAAGAGAATGAATAGGGAGAGATAGATGAATAAAACAGAGAGGGAGGGAGAAAAATATTCAGAAAAACAGAGATAGAAAGATAACAATGGAAGAAACAGAAAAGAGACAAAAAGATGGAGAAAAGGAGAAGAACAGAGAGAGAGAGAGGAAAAAATTTGGAGAAAAACAGAGAGAGAGAGAGAAATATGTATAAAAACAGGGAGGGAAAGATACATATTGAGAAAAACAGAAAGAGAGGGAGAAATATGGAGGATAGAGAAAAATAAAGGCAGAGAGGGGAAAATGAAGAAAAACAGAGAGGGTGAGGGAGAAATAGGGAGAAAAACAGAGAGGGACAGAGAGAAAAAGATGGAGAAAAAGAAAGAGGAGATAAAAATGGAAGAAACAGGGAGAGAGAGAGAGAAAGAAAAATTTGGAGAAAAAGAGAGAGAGAGAGAGAGAAAAACGTAAGAAAGAAGAGAAAAAGAAAAGAGAAAAGAGATGGAAATATGTCGATATGTACAGACACATGAATTTCCCTCATGAATTGTAAACAGAAATATCTGTTATATGTGAGATTCAAAGATAATATGAACAGGAATATCTGTTATCTGTGAAATTCAAAGATAATATGAGCTGTTTTTCTGTCGTCCACTCCCAGGGGCATGTTATAATCATTCACAAATACAGTCCAATTATTCCTGGCTTAAAATTTTAAAAAAAACCATGCTTCAATTTTTCTTCTACATATTTTCTTCCAAATTCTGTTATATTATTTTTGTCATCTATCCATATCTTTTGATTGTTTTCTTTTCATATCCGGGGTGAATCTACAAACGCGTTCAGCTTTTGTTCCTGTTTATTATGTTTCAATCTCTATTAACATTATTCTATCTTGCATTTCACATTTTAATAACATTTTATCCTCAACTTATTAGTTTTGTTAGTTAGCTTAACGCATCCAACTTCATGTACTAGGGCGTAGAAATATAAAGTGATAGATATTTCATACCCTACAGCGGCCATATAACATCTTCATTGTGAATGGATCAGCAGAGAGAGAGAGAGAGAGAGAGAGAGAGAGCGCGAGAGAGAAAGGGAGGGGAGAGGAAAGATATCATTTTATCATTAATGATGAATGTTGTATAAACTACGAGTACATAGCTACGATATTTATCACATTTTAACACATATGATATCTACTCATTCATTCTTCTTCAGCGATCTCTGGTAATGTGATTAGTTTACTGTGAACCCCAAATTGGACAGCCAGTCTTAGGTATGTCATGTTTCCCCAATACTTAGTTTTTAGGTCGACTGTGCGTGGCCCCGTGTTGATCCCCCAGCTCACATAGAAGAGGTCAGTCTTGCAGGACATAAGTATGTGTCTGTTCCGCCTGTTGACACTGGCAGAGAGCTGTTTGACTGATTCCTAATCTAAGTAAGTGACGGTTAAGCCTGCAGTGTCCGGTACTTAGGCGAAATATATGACCTGGTCTGTTCTGCTGAGCTCTTTGACGAAATCCTTTCCATAATCATATCCAGTGTTTGTCTTCCAGTCTACCGCAGATTTTGTTTCTGTATGAGGGTGTTTGACTTATTGAAAAGGCAGCGGCTGGTACATTTTCTCTCTGGTACTTCCTTCCATAAGGATTCAGGGTGTAAATGATGATTTGAGCATTAGCATGACAACTGCAGACGCGAGACATCTGGAATATGAGATCAATTCTGAAGAACATTTAGGAGGGTGGCACGGCTCTGCTTAGTACAAACTATTTGATGATGATAATATTTGTTCTTTAACACCTCCAAAATTAACACCTCCAAACAGAAGTCATGACAATAAGCAGGTCAACAGGTCAACTAAATATACACGTGAATAATGTCAAAATACAACAGACTCCAGAATTCAAATATCTCGGGAGTATATTCACAGCAGATGGAAAGATGGACAGAGAAATCGAGACTAGATGCCAGAAGGCAAATGCAGTGACATACCAACTGTCACCACTATTAAAACATCCAAGCATTAACATGGCAGTCAAACGACAACTGATAAACTGCATATTTATTCCAACTCTCTGCTATCAGTGCCAAACATGGCCCCTGACTAAGACACAAGAAAGAAAGATTACAACATGTGAAATGAGATGTCTACGAAAAGCTGTCAACGTTACAAGGCGAGATAGAGTGAGAAACGAGAATATCAGAAGCATCGTTGGTACTATACCATGCATACAGTACATCGAGAAGCAAAGATTCAAGTGGTTCGGCCATTTAATGAGAATGGAACCACATTTACTACCATCACGTGCCTATAATAATCGACACTCAGGGCGCAGAGCACGAGGCAGGCCAAGAACAAGATGGATAGATAACATTTCAGAGTCCCTGCGAAAGTATGGACTGACAACGTCAAGCGCAACACACCTGGCACAAGATAGGAAACTAACTCTCCCACGACGCTTCACGCCAAATGTGGTTAAGATAAGATAAGATAAGATAAGATAATATTTGTTCTTATATAAATAGTTGACGAGAAACACTCACAACTGTGTTATGATATCAAAACACATACTGTTCACGTTTCAGGAACTCATTACAGAAACAAGAAAACAACTGAAAAACACTTGAGCAATCGCAAGCCAATGAGAAATATAGAATTCTGGCAAAGATCAACAATCTCAAGTCAATGAGGAGTAATATATAATTATGGGAAAGAACAACAATCGCATTAAGAAAAAATACAAGAATTCTGGTAATGATCAACAATAGCAAGTAAATGAGAAATATTAGATGTTTGGGAAAGATCAACAATAGCAAGTAAATGAGAAATATTAGATGTTTGGGAAAGATCAACAATATCAAGTAAATGAGAAATTGCAAGAAAAGTACACTACCTGCAAAATTAAATTTTAGACAATCGTTGGGACATCGGAAATACAACACCACATGCAAAAATCACGTTCATCCATGCAATGAATATGGAGATATTTGAGGTTAATCGTTGACCGAACGTTTTGAAACGCACTATAGTACAGATCGTCAAGTTAACAATTATACTATCATGGAAGACATTTTAGCCAATACAGATAGGCAATAAGTCGGAACTAGAGAGCAGCACGGTTATTGCGAGACAATCACACAAAGGTTGATTGTTTTCAAAATAGTATAGACAGAGAGGATGTGTCTACGTGTGTCTCTACTGCTGGGAGTATCAGGAAGAGACTGGTTTAGAAATGAGGACTTCAGGAAAAGAGTGGGTTAGAGCTGAACTAATGTGCTGAAGGAATCAGTGCTGAACTAAATCAAGAAACCAAAAATGAAATGGTCCGACCACGTAAGCAGACAGTGTATCTTAATGGACAATGCTACTCCGATACAGAGGGTACAAGGCAAAAGATCGCACACGCAAAAGATGGATCACAGAAATAGCATAAGAAGTGGAAGACACCACGCACAAAGCGCACACAAGAGCCAGTTATAGAAATCTCATCTTATCCTGACTCTGTGAGGCAAAACAGAATTAGAGGAAAAAATGAAATTTTTCAACATTTGATTCTTTCATTTTTGTTCTTAACTAGCATTTACTAGTGTCTTTAGTTACCTCCAACTGTATAGTATACACGCTTGCAAATGTCCAAAGTGAGTGTTACATGTACAACTTCAGTCTACAGCTGCAATGGTGTATGTGAAACGATAATAACAGATTCACCGCCAAGCATTAGACATATGCTAAATAAATCAGATGTTTCATTTTCAGTCTGTCACGATAAATTGCTGTGCTTGAAGTTCGGTTATGGAATACAGAAAAGGTTGCAATGGTGCAGCTTGAACTGTTAATTTTATGTTCTGTTTCATTCATTCCATCTCGTTGTTGAAGATTGTAAATGGAAAAATCACTGGAAGATTTCAGAGATATCATCTCAGAGCTGTAGAATTTGTTTACTTACTTACTTAATCCCGTCATGCCTAGTGACACATGGGGCTTCAGAAAGGACTTTCCATGCTCTCCTGTCCCGTGCAACCTTCAGCGCAGAGCCCACGTCAGAGATGCGGTGTCCAGTTCCTCTTCCATCATGCGCCTCCATGTTGTCCGTGGTCTGCCTTTCTTTCTCTTTCCCTCTGGTGTCCAAGTGAGGGCTATCCTTGCAGGCATTTCTTGTCTCATTCTCATAACATGTCCGAGCCATTTCCATCTTCTCTTTTGAGTATGTCATTCATTGACTCTTGTCTTGTGTCTTGGAGTAGTTGGTTATTGGATATTTTTACTGGCCAAAAGATTCCCAAGATTCTGCGAAGACAAGAGTGGTGGAAAACTGACAGCCTGCTAGTATCTCCTTTGGTCATCCTCCAACACTCCGATCCGTAGAGCAAAACTGGCAAAACAATGCTTTTATAGAGTTTAAGCTTTGTGTTATTAGGATAAACACGAATAATTCAGTGTTCAAAATTACGAATATGTAAGGAAAACGACGGAGTAGCATAATAGTAAGCGTTCGCATATCTATTGGAACTCAAGAGGGTTGTAGGTTCAATTCCCTACTCAACGTTTCAAACGTGAGGAAAGGAATCAGCCCTCTACTTTAAGCACATTCATCATCATCATCAAAATACTTGTCTGTTCCGGAACTTGACTCCCATGACAGCAGTCCTGAAAAACTCTGTTCTGTGCAAGTTGAGCGACGTCAACAGCAGTAATTCTCAGATCGTTAATGACATCTTGGACCCATTCGTCAGTGATCGAAAGAAGAAGGAACATCGTCTTCTAGGTTTTCCTGTCATTCGTATTCCAGGCATCATTCCCTCCAAAATTATCTTCTCTAGGCACTCATATCGTTTTATGTGTTCAAAATACTACATTTTCCTTGATTTTATGTTCTTTAATAGCCAACTCGAGAGCCGCGGTGGTGTAGTTGTTAGTGAACTCGCTTCTCAAGGCTGGTGGTCTGGGTTCAGCTCCGCAATGCGCGTGGAATTTTTCCCGACCACGACGGCTCTCAGGTCGACCCAGTCTTAACTGGGTACCAGACATGCTCTGGGAAAGTAAAGGCGGTCGGCGTGATGCTGACCACATCACCCATAGTGTGCCGACGGTCAATGAAAAATACAGGGCTAACACTGTATTGACCTATATACCACGAGGTATGAAAAGGTTCCTTTACTTACTTACTAATAGCCAACTCACTTTAATATCAAGCTGTTACAGAACAGAAATATTTGTTCTTTTCTCAGTCCGTAATATTCTAAGTACTCTTCTGTAGAATTTACATTCAAAGTCATTATTAATCTTCTCTGCCGTTTTGTCAATGATCCATGTCTTACAACCATATGTTGCCAAGGAAAAAACGCAGGCTCTTAAACACTAATGTTTAACCTTATACCCAGAGTTAACCTTATGCACACTAGGGAGGGTTTAGAAATGTGAAACGCAACGCACTTCATACCCTGTGGTCTGAAAAGGCTACAGGAAATTTTATATTATTATAAATAAAACACAGATAAAAATGCTAAGAGAAGCTAATATTTTCATTAACAACGTTATATGTGTGAAACATGGACAAGGAAATGGAAAAACATAAATGTACTTTTGAATATAAGTGTTACAGAACAGTTCATGCATCATGGACAGAGAAGAGAATACATATATACAGAAAGAACTCAAAACTCAAAGAAATCTGGCTGATGCTACAAATATGAATTGAGGCAGTTTGGACATATGAAAAGACAAGAAGTGTTGAGAAAATTGAGGCAGTTTGGACATATGAAAAGTCAAGAAGTGTTGAAAACTATAAAGGAAGGAGACGTCACGGCAAATACGAGAAATGTGAGAACACGGAGTAGATGACTTCAAGATGTGCTGATGGGTTGAGCATGACTGCTGCAGATGCAGGACTATAAACACAAGAACAGAAAGATAATAGATGAGAGAATACTAAACCCAGAAACAGAAAGATAATAGATGAGAGAATACTAAACACAGAAACAGAAAGATAACAGATGAGAGAATACTAAACACAGAAACAGAAAGAAAACAGATGAGAGAATACTAAACACAGAAACAGAAAGATAACAGATGAGAGAATACTAAACACAGAAACAGAAAGATAATAGATGAGAGAATACTAAACATAGGAACAGAAAGATAATAGATGAGAGAATACTAAACACAGAAACAGAAAGAAAGTTGAATATTTGATAGTATTAGCTCGTCCTGTATTGGGTTCTTTGGCTGGTTATTTTATAATACAAACATACAGACAGTTAGCAAACAGACAATTCAGTGAAAGACGATTGTACCATATCTGCGAGCAAAGCTTAGAACGCACGTGTGTTGTTATATCAAAGTAGTAAACTAAATATAGAACCAGAATAGAAAAACAAGACAGCAACAAGAATTTCACGGCTCAAAAAGCATGAAATTAAAAGTGTTCAACAAAATGATAAAAAAATGAATGCGCAAACAAACTGATGAATATGTTTGTAACGGAACGCAAACAGACAAGATTGGTGCTTATAAAAATAAATTAGGTAGTAATAACAAGAAAAGGAAACATAATGTAAAAAGCTGGAAACCTGCATAGAAAGCAGGCATTAACTCTGAGGGTATATAGAGGGAAATAATCATGGGAAAAATATAAGAAGATATATTGAAACTGATCCAACAATTTGGGAGGCATTCTTTTTCTTTCTTTTGAAATCTCCTACAAATATATATATTAATCACTCTGACATTTTGGGGCAACCTATCCGTAATTGAGACCCATCTAAGTCTGTGGCAGAGCAAGCTAAATCTCAATTTTGGGGCAACCTATCCGTAATTGAGACCCATCTAAGTCTGTGGCAGAGCAAGCCAAATCTTCTTCTCTTCCACCATTTACTTCTTTATGGAAGTGTTGGGGTGAAACGTAGTGATCTTGTGTGTGCTTGTTTTAAGGCACTTTGTA
Source organism: Arion vulgaris (assembly GCA_020796225.1). NCBI lineage: Eukaryota > Metazoa > Mollusca > Gastropoda > Stylommatophora > Arionidae > Arion > Arion vulgaris. Next base: position 86,034,881 of record CM036756.1, read on the forward strand.
AGCTGATATTCATGTTCGTAAGGCTGTTCTTGATGCCGTCGCTCCATCTTTGCGTGGTCTTCCTCTTGCTGTGTACTCATTATACTTTTTCTGTGTGGCTCTCTGGGGTAGACGATACCAGAGCATTCTGGTCAGGTGTCCAAACCATTTAATCTGTTGTTCTTTTATGAATTGCATAACTGGTTTCACATCCAGTCTCCTTCTGATTTCTTCATTTCTAATTTTGTCTCTTATTGTCACACCTGCAGCTCTTCTAAGACACCTCATCTCTGTCGTTATGATTTTCCGCTCATTAGCTACTGTTATTGGCCATGTTTGACACTGGTAACATAGTGTTGGCCAGAAAATCGTTCTTATGAGCCAAATCTCAATGTGGCAAAACACAAAATAATAACTGACAAAACAAGCACGACAAAGGAAAATGTGAACGACTTTGAATGTCTTGGTTCACTTTTAATAATAGATGGAAATGGGATGAAGGAAATGATAAGAAGAACAATCATAGCTATAATAAAAATTAAACATTTTGAATACCATGGCGTTTACGACTAACATTTACTCAAGACCATCAGCTACTACAGACAAACCTCAGTCCGCACGAAGTTAGTACTACCCCAAAAATTACATTTACTTAGACACGTAACCACCACTACAAATCTCAGCATAACTAAAGATACTGTAAACTTCTCATATTATCAGTTTTACCGGCTCATTGCAAGATTCTCTTAATACGGTAAGTACTCTGATGTCATTTCCAAACTATTCGTCCTTGATAAAGACCGACGAAAGAGAGAATGATATTCACTTGGGCCATTAATAAGAAATAGGTCATCACAACGCTAACTCTAGAAATTATTGAAACATGAACAGTTACATCCAGACATGGTTATAAATGGTGCTACAACAACGGAATTCTAACATAGTTATACAGCTTCTCTGTGGGTGCTTAATTAGCAAATAGGCTGGTTTCTGTTTAACACGATCTTTAATGTTGAAACAGTACTTGATAACTGCTTATGTGTATAATGTGTGTTACTTTCTATTAGATTTATTGAAAAACAGAGACTCAAATGGTTTGGCCACTTGGTCAGAATGAACCCGAATACACCAGTTGCAGAGCGTACAACCTGAAAATGGAATCATCAAGAGGAAAGGGCAGACCAAGAAAAAGATGGGTTGATGGAGTTACAGACATCTTAAAACTCCACAATACCACACCATATCAAGCGACCGAGCGTGCATTATCTCGAAAACCGATCATCAGTTAAACCTGCTACGCCTAGCGGCAAAAAAGCAGAGAAGGACAAAAGAAAGAAAGAAAGACTTTCTATCTCTCCAGACGTTAGTTTGTGCTTGTTGATTGATTGATTGATTGATTGAATGATTATTAGGACCAGCATCATCGCACTTCGGTGAGTAACCATGTGTGTGTGTCGATCTCTTTCTTACACATAAGATATCAGGGGCAGTGCACTAACTTCGTAGCACCGGCGAGGGTTCCACATGTAAATTTAGAAGATGGAGAAAATATTTTGTAGAAATTTTATTTATTAATCTTTCTAATGACATTTTGTCTGTACAACGATTTTAATCTTTCTAATGACATTTTGTCTGTACAATGATTTTAATCTTTCTAATGACATTTTGTCTGTACAACGATTTTAATCTTTTTAATGACATTTTGTCTGTACAATGATTTTAATCTTTCTAATGACATTTTGTCTGTACAATGATTTTAATCTTTCTAATGACATTTTGTCTGTACAATGATTTTAATCTTTTTAATGACATTTTGCCTGTACAATGATTTTAATCTTTCTAATGACATTTTCATGAGTTGGTTGAGGGCCTATGCCCAACCTGGGTAAAAGGCAAAGAGAGAGAGAATGAATTTGCCCGTACAACGATTTTCCAACCTGTTCTTTACGATTTTGAACTGCCAAGGATTCTTTGATGTGTTCAACTTGAATACTAAATATACCTACATGTTATCGTCCGTCTCCGATAATACTAGGAACTCGATCTCACCTAGACTTTGAATGTTGATATATCAGTCTACAACATATCCAACCGTTTGTATATGGAAGCTAAAATACCAGACGTAATTGATATAAGTGTAATCGCTAGTACAGCACCTTCCTGAACAAATATCAGTAGAAATGTTAGACTAGACATACTTCTTCTATCTTGATATTTCTATCTATGTTGAACTTAATACCCCATGTAGTGTCTATTGATATTCGCATGTGTTGTTGCTAGCAGTTCGTGACCTCTTCTAATGTTCATTAGTTCATGACTCAGTATTTCTTAGTTCAAATATAAATGAAAGAAATTTAAAAAAAAATGTTTAGAAATTGTACAATCATTTATTTTCAGATAATATCATCAAGTTCTTTTCTTCTTCTTTGCGTTCGTTCTTTACGACCAATTTGAATCACTCTTTGTGATATGTTTGATCTTTGCCAAGAACGTGTATACGTTTATTATTTGTTTGCAGGTCCTAAACGCATAGACTTCTACACGTTTAGGACATCTGCATCCGATTTCAGCCTAGCCTCCTTAGTCGCCTCTTACGACATGCGTGGCAGGTAACAGTGGTTCTATTCTTTAAACCCCAAATTTGGGCCATGGTAACCACTCGGGAGATCATCAAGTTTACTATCATTCTTCTTTAAATCACACCAACTACTTTCTCTTCATTATTGATATATTTCGACATGGTTTTGATATTCTTCAATTCTTATTTATCTGTAGTTATTCTCCTTTACTTGTCCGATTGTCTTTATATTATCTATCTCTTGATGTTTTCTTTCCAGGTGTAATCATTGACCTTTACTTGTCCGATTGTCTTCATCTGTTCTTATAGTGATTTCTCAACAAACTAACATGTCTATGTATTATTTAATCTTGTTAATCTATTTAATTTAAACTTCACTTTGTATATATCTCTTTTCATTGCTGTTTTATGACAATTTTTTTAAACAAAATTTGTGCAATTTCAATTCAAATTTGTCAACGGAATTCTGCGAAGTATTCTCAGACTGAGATGGTATGACTGAGATGAGAGTTGCAAACACAGACCTGTCAATAAGAACAGGACAGGAACCCATTATGACACAGATTAAGAGGAGAAAAGGGGGAGAGGTGCGTCAGGCATACTCAACGGAAGACACAGTAGTGTTACACTAGACAAGCACTTGAGTGGAGCACGCAAGGAAATTGGAAAAGGGGACGTCCTAATCAGACCTCAGGACAGAGCCTTCTTTGGGAACTGAGGGGTACTGGACTATTTTAAGGGACCATAAAATAGCAATAGACCGAAAAAAGGGGCCAACAACTGTTGAGTCCCTATGCTCCACGAGGGGCGAAGAGGAATAAGTCAAGTCAAGTAAAACTAAAATCTCCAATAATTTTTCCTACCCTAGACTATACGCTTGCTCGTAACTTCACCTAATTTTGTTCCTATTTCTTTTTGGCGTGAAAGTTTTGGCACGGGTAAGTTAAAAACATGTCGTCTGCATGATGTATAGCTTGCTTCTCGTTTCACTTTGACTCTTGCAGAATTTACTACATTGTTTTCTTTATTATATTACTTTGCTGCTACAGAAATAACTTTGCTAATATAAACTGCTTGGAATGTTCTAGAAGAGATAGCTTCCAAAGAATGTCGCAAGGTTTTTCTAAATATTTGTTTACATACTGAAGTCTGTAAAAAAAAAATTTGTTCTTATGTTTAGTTAGAAATTTGTTCATATGTTTAGTTAGAAATTTGTTCATATGTTTAGTTAGAAATTTGTTCATATGTTTAGTTAGAAACGTGTTCATATGTTTAGTTAGAAATGTGTTCATACGTTTAGTTAGAAATTTGTTCATATGTTTAGTTAGAAATTTGTTCTTATGTTTAGTTAGAAATTTGTTCATATGTTTAGTTAGAAATTTGTTCATATGTTTAGTTAGAAACGTGTTCATATGTTTAGTTAGAAACTTGTTCATATGTTTAGTTAGAAATGTGTTCATATGTTTAGTTAGAAATTTGTTCTTATGTTTAGTTAGAAATTTGTTCATATGTTTAGTTAGAAATTTGTTCATTTGTTTAGTTAGAAACGTGTTCATATGTTTAGTTAGAAACTTGTTCATATGTTTAGTTAGAAATGTGTTCATATGTTTAGTTATAAATTTGTTCATATGTTTAGTTAGAAATTTGTTCATATGTTTAGTTAGAAACGTGTTCATATGTTTAGTTAGAAACTTGTTCATATGTTTAGTTAGAAAACTGTTCATTTGTTTAGTTAGAAACTTGTTCATTTGTTTAGTTAGAAATTTGTTCATATGTTTAGTTAGAAACTTGTTCATTTGTTTAGTTAGAAATTTGTCCATATGTTTAGTTAGAAATTTGTTCATATGTTTAGTTAGAAATTCGTTCATATGTTTAGTTAGAAATTTGTTCATTTGTTTAGTTAGAAAACTGTTCATTTGTTTAGTTAGAAATTTGTTCATTTGTTTAGTTAGAAATTTGTTCATTTGTTTAGTTAGAAACGTGTTACGATGAAGACAAAATGAGTATTGTAAACCCCAATACCCCCCACATTATGTTATCAGTGTTAACCTGGACGCTGACAACAAATGATAGAAGTAAACTAGTCACGACAGAGATGAAGTGTCTACATAGAATGCTGTGAGTAACAAGAAGAGAACGGTTGAGAAATGAAGACATCAGGAAAAAGTGGGTACAACAACATCAGTACTGAACTTCATCAAGAAACAACAAATTAAATTGTTCGGCCATATAAACAGATTACTAACAGACAATGCTCCTCAGAGACCAATGTTACCCCGATACAGTGAATACAAAGCGAAAGAACGACCTCGTAAAATGGGGACCTCAGATATAACACAGGTGACGTACGACACTGTTTATGAAGCGCACACAAAAGCCCGTTCTATAAATCTCTTCTTATCCTGACTCTGTGAGGCAAAACAGGATTGGAGAAAATAAAAGAAAGAAACTAAGTTTTCAGCAGGTTACTTACTAATCGAGTTTTCAGCAGGTTACTTACTAATCGAGTTTTCAGCAGGTTACTTACTAATCGAGTTTTCAGCAGGTTACTTACTAATCGAGTTTTCAGCAGGTTACTTACTAATCGAGTTTTCAACAGGTTACTTACTAATCGAGTTTTCAGCAGGTTACTCAGTTCAGCACGTTCACTAATCGAGTTTTCAGCAGGTTACTTACTAATCGAGGGTTTCTCGAGTGCAGGTTACTTACTAATCGAGTTTTCAGCAGGTTACTTACTAATCGAGTTTTCAGCAGGTTACTTACTAATCGAGTTTTCAGCAGGTTACTTACTAATCGAGTTTTCAGCAGGTTACTTACTAATCGAGTTTTCAGCAGGTTACTTACTAATCGAGTTTTCAGCAGGTTACTTACTAATCGAGTTTTCAGCAGGTTACTTACTAATCGAGTTTTCAGCAGGTTACTTACTAATCGAGTTTTCAGCAGGTTACTTACTAATCGAGTTTTCAGCAGGTTACTTACTAATCGAGTTTTCAGCAGGTTACTTACTAATCGAGTTTTCAGCAGTTTACTTACTAATCGAGTTTTCAGCAGGTTACTTACTAATCGAGTTTTCAGCAGGTTACTTACTAATCGAGTTTTCAGCAGGTTACTTACTAATCGAGTTTTCAGCAGGTTACTTACTAATCGAGTTTTCAGCAGGTTACTTACTAATCGAGTTTTCAGCAGGTTACTTACTAATCGAGTTTTCAGCAGGTTACTTACTAATCGAGTTTTCAGCAGGTTACTTACTAATCGAGTTTTCAGCAGGTTACTTACTATTCGAGTTTTCAGCAGGTTACTTACTAATCGAGTTTTCAGCAGGTTACTTACTAATCGAGTTTTCAGCAGGTTACTTACTAATCGAGTTTTCAGCAGGTTACTTACTATTCGAGTTTTCAGCAGGTTACTTACTAATCGAGTTTTCAGCAGGTTACTTACTAATCGAGTTTTCAGCAGGTTACTTACTATTCGAGTTTTCAGCAGGTTACTTACTAATCGAGTTTTCAGCAGGTTACTTACTAATGGTTTTCAGAGTTCTCTAATCAGTCAGCAGGTTACTTACTAATCGAGTTTTCAGCAGGTTACTTACTAATCGAGTTTTCAGCAGGTTACTTACTAATCGAGTTTTCAGCAGGTTACTTACTAATCGAGTTTTCAGCAGGTTACTTACTAATCCGAGTTTTCAGCAGGTTACTTACTAATCGAGTTTTCAGCAGGTTACTTACTAATCGAGTTTTCAGCAGGTTACTTACTAATCGAGTTTTCAGCAGGTTACTTACTAATCGAGTTTTCAGCAGGTTACTTACTAATCGAGTTTTCAGCAGGTTACTTACTAATCGAGTTTTCAGCAGGTTACTTACTAATCGAGTTTTCAGCAGGTTACTTACTAATCGAGTTTTCAGCAGGTTACTTACTAATCGAGTTTTCAGCAGGTTACTTACTAATCGAGTTTTCAGCAGGTTACTTACTAATCGAGTTTTCAGCAGGTTACTTACTAATCGAGTTTTCAGCAGGTTACTTACTAATCGAGTTTTCAGCAGGTTACTTACTAATCGAGTTTTCAGCAGGTTACTTACTAATCGAGTTTTCAGCAGGTTACTTACTAATCGAGTTTTCAGCAGGTTACTTACTAATCGAGTTTTCAGCAGGTTACTTACTAATCGAGTTTTCAGCAGGTTACTTACTAATCGAGTTTTCAGCAGGTTACTTACTAATCGAGTTTTCAGCAGGTTACTTACTAATCGAGTTTTCAGCAGGTTACTTACTAATCGAGTTTTCAGCAGGTTACTTACTAATCGAGTTTTCAGCAGGTTACTTACTAATCGAGTTTTCAGCAGGTTACTTACTAATCGAGTTTTCAGCAGGTTACTTACTAATCGAGTTTTCAGCAGGTTACTTACTAATCGAGTTTTCAGCAGGTTACTTACTAATCGAGTTTTCAGCAGGCTTGATTTATACTAATCGAGTTTTCAGCAGGTTACTTACTAATCGAGTTTTCAGCAGGTTACTTACTAATCGAGTTTTCAGCAGGTTACTTACTAATCGAGTTTTCAGCAGGTTACTTACTAATCGAGTTTTCAGCAGGTTACTTACTAATCGAGTTTTCAGCAGGTTACTTACTAATCGAGTTTTCAGCAGGTTACTTACTAATCGAGTTTTCAGCAGGTTACTTACTAATCGAGTTTTCAGCAGGTTACTTACTAATCGAGTTTTCAGCAGGTTACTTACTAATCGAGTTTTCAGCAGGTTACTTACTAATCGAGTTTTCAGCAGGTTACTTACTATTCGAGTTTTCAGCAGGTTACTTACTATCCGAGTTTTCAGCAGGTTACTTACTATCCGAGTTTTCAGCAGGTTACTTACTATCCGAGTTTTCAGCAGGTTACTTACTATCCGAGTTTTCAGCAGGTTACTTACTAATCGAGTTTTCAGCAGGTTACTTACTATTCGAGTTTTCAGCAGGTTACTTACTATTCGAGTTTTCAGCAGGTTACTTACTATTCGAGTTTTCAGCAGGTTACTTACTACCCGAAGATTTAGCTACTTTAACATTACACTTAATTTTAGGACTAGTTCTTCTTCTTCTTCTTCCAACGTTTTCAGACATCGATTTGTATACTTTTAAAGTAGTTAGTGGTCAACCTGAGTCCATGTACTTCTCTGTATAGCATGTCTTGGACTAACATCGATTTGTATACTTTTAAAGTAGTTAGTGGTCAACCGGAGTCAATGTACATCTCCGTATAGCTTGTCTTGGACTGACATCGATTTGTATACTTTTAAAGTAGTTAGTGGTCAACCGGAGTCCATGTACATTCCGTATAGCTGTTTTGGACAGACATCGATTTGTATACTTTTAAAGTAGTTAGTCAATGTACATCTCCGTATAGCTTGTCTTGGACTGACATCGATTTGTATACTTTTAAAGTAGTTAGTGGTCAACCGGAGTCCATGTACATCTCCGTATAGCTTGTTTTGGACTGACATCGATTTGTATACTTTTAAAGTAGTTAGTGGTCAACCGGAGTCATTGTACATCTCCGTATAGCTTGTCTTGGACAGACATCGATTTGTATACTTTTAAAGTAGTTAGTGGTCAACCGGAGTCCATGTACATCTCCGTATAGCATGTCTTGGACTGCCATCGATTTGTATACTTTTAAAGTAGTTAGTGGTCAACCGGAGTCCATGTACATCTCCGTATAGCTTGTCTTGGACTGATTGGCCATGTGTTTTCACCCTGTTCCATGCATGTTGGACATTTTTGCAGTATGTGTGTCTCTGTCATCTTGCTGGTGCCACATGTACATATGTCAGATGGGCCTATTTTATACTTATTAAACAGATGGTACCTCATTCTATTGTGCCCTGTTCGTAGACGAAAAATGACAACCTGTTCTTCTCTACTTAGTTGGTGGTATGCATCGTTCTTTTCATGCCCTGGGTGATCTTTCAGCCATTTGTTCTTGTAGGCCATTTTTATCTGTACTTTTGCTTCCTCATATGCCATACTGGTGTCTGTCTGTGGTAGCCTGCTTCCTGCTTTTTCCAATATGTCCGCAGTCTCATTGCCAGGTATTCCGCAGTGAGATGGTATTCACTGTATTACTACACTGGTTCTAAATTAAACTTATATATAATTAACATAAATGTTCACTCGTTGTATCTCATAGGTACTCAGTAACTTTAAGCTGCACAGTACTTACTCTTTAGTACAGCACTTACACTTTAGCACAGCACTTACACTTTAGTTAAGGCAACAATTTCAAAGTTTTCAATTAGAAAGCCCAAGTACACATTTTCAGGCCGGGTAGACTAGTGAATCGAGTGTAATGGCACTGAATGTCGTTCGCTGGTGCTCAGACTCTACTGGAGACTGAACATACAACACGTTAAAGTAACACTTTTGAAGGAGAGGGGAACCTATCAATCAAACAATCATCAACCATTCAAGAAAAAATCATGAAGGTAAGTTCATAAGAAAATTTTCTTTTTAAATATTTCTACTAAATATCTTCATCATCTTCAAAATTACATCGGGGACCCTGGACTGTGCTACGGAGTTCGTGCACTGCCGCTGAGATCTTTGTGTGTAAGAAGGAGATTGGATCACACAAGGTTATTCACCGAAGTGCAATCATTATGGTCCAATTAATCAATCAATTCAAGGAGAAATGTTACACATGTGAAAGTATATTTTATAAACAAGACAAGAACATCAAAACTATGTTTCATAAACAAATATAAGAACAACAGATTATATTTCATAATCACACAAGAACATCAAAATGACACGATTTCTACAGAACGATCGTGAATCTCAACACATTTATATTGATCGAATATTTCCGTTATGTTCATTTTGTCACCATTATCAAGAACGATCAAGATGTGGGCGTGAGTAATCCTCTTGTTTGATTTGAAATTGGATGGCCCATACATAAAGCCATTTCCACGTCCACAAACACATTTATTAGTAAGGCCATCAAAGAATGCTTTTTTTTAGTATACGTTGAACATTTATATATATTTCATTTTCCTGTCTCGTTTGACACATACGGATTTCACCAAATATTTCAGTGATGTCGTTCTGAAACTTGTCTACCAACTGGCAAGTGTTTTACTGTGACAACCTCTAAGTTTCCGATTACCTCTCTTGCCTTTAAGCTCATCCCTAAGTCCAAGCCGAAAGCAAGGATAAAGTATCCTTTCCATTTATGCCTAGCCTGGACAGCTGATATGGGAATGTACCTTGCCCATTTTGCCCATTTTGCTTTACATTACTGTTTCATTAAAAGGGAAGACAAAGTCCATACGTTTGGGATCAAAAGTCATATTATGGTGTCCAGTGGCGGCTCGTGATCATTTTTGTTGGTGGGGCCAGATACAAATTTTCGAGAAAATCATGGTTTTGAGTTATGTTTTAATTTATAAAATAATAAATACATGTTACACATTCTTTTTGGTGGTGCCCGGCCCCAGTGGCTCTTACTGACGAGCCGCCACTGATGGTGTCTAACAATACCAGTATTGTGTTAGCTACATAATAGTTTCGTACATAAGCTGTGGTTGTCCGTTTTAACTTCGTCAAGCTAAACTCCCATCTCCTGCATCCTGGCCCTGAGATCACGGTTGACATCCTTAAAAAATCTACTACTGGGTCCAGTATTTTGTCTACTGATAGTTGTCAATTTATAAAGGCACCGGGCAGACCAATGCTCAGATATAAAGATGTCTGCAAACCTCAATGAAAAACTCTCATAGATCCCAGCACATGGGAGGGACTAGCTGATGACAGAGTTGTGTGGAAAGCCAAATTACGGAAGGCGCAGAGTCTTTTGAAAGACTTGATCAGCTGAACGACAGAGAAAAGCGAAAACTCGATTGTACTAGTAAACACTTGTATTGACCTCTGTAAAGATGAAAAGGCCATATATATATATTCATACCGCTATATCTTGGACAACTTCTCAATCTCCTATGGAACTGAAACCGATAATGCTACCACTCTTGATATAACTAACACAACGCTACCACTATTGATGTAACTAACACAATGCTACCACTATTGATATAACTAACACAATGCTACCACTATTGATATAACTAACACAATGCTACCACTATTGATGTAACTAACACAATGCTACCACTATTGATGTAACTAACACAATGCTACCACTATTGATATAACTAACACAATGCTACCACTATTGATGTAACTAACACAATGCTACCACTATTGATATAACTAACACAATGCTACCACTATTGATATAACTAACACAATGCTACCACTATTGATATAACTAACACAATGCTACCACTATTGATATAACTAACACAATGCTACCACTATTGATATAACTAACACAATGCTACCACTATTGATATAACTAACACAATGCTACCACTATTGATATAACTAACACAATGCTACCACTATTGATGTAACTAACACACACTTCTTGTCTTTTCTTGAAATTCGGTTTCGCCTCGCAACGTCAGGATAAAAGAGATTCTAGAATGAGCCCTTGTGTGCACTTCATAAATAGTGTCTTTCGTTGCCTCTGTTATCTCTGAGGTCCACCTTTTGTGTGGCCGGCCTTTTACTTTGTATCCATTGTATCGGAGCAACATTGCTCTTTGAGGTACACATTGTATCGCTTGTTTTGATCAGTATCGAGCAGCATTGCTCTTTGAGGTATTGTACAGCAACTTGTCTTTGATCATTGTATCGGAGCAGCATTGCTCTTTGAGGTACACTTGTCCTCATATTGTATCGGAGCAGCATTGCTCTTGAGTACACTTGTATCGGAGAAGCATTGCTCTTTGAGGTACATTTAGTCCTAGTTGTCAGTCGAGAATGCAGCAGCATTGCTCTTGAGGTACACTTGTATCAGCACATTGCTTTGAGGTACACTGTCTTAGTAATCTGCTTATGTGACCGAACAACTTAATTTGTTGTTTCTTGATGAAGTTTAATACTGATATTGTCCCCACTTTTTTCCTGATGTTTTCATTTCTCAACTGGTCTCTTCTTGTTACCCCCAACACACACTTTCAATAACTTTAAACTTTTATTTCAAAAATCTTTTCTTTTCCGCCTCATTTCCTTCCGCCTCATTTCCTCCAGCCTCATTTCCTCCAGCCTCATTTCCTTCAGCCTCTTCCTTCAGCCTCATTTCCTCCAGTCTAACATTTTTACTCCACCTCATCTCCTTCTGCACAACCTTTTACCACGCCTGTCTCAGCCTGTTCGTATATTCTTCCTATTTTAATCATGCCTGATTTACATTCTAACCCTATCAGGTTTACTTTATAGAAATTGCAGCCCAATTTTGTACAAATCACTTTTCCAGATTTTACCCGTCTACCGGTGTAATGAACTTTTACTACTCGCGTGAAGAGAAAATAAATACCCTTTCAGCTCATGCTAACGTGCGTCCTAATGATCTTAAGTGTCTGTGTGGTGTATTTAAAGGGAAAGAAAACAGAAATAATATAGCACGTTTTTTAGGAAAATATCTCTACTGATGTGGAGCGTCTGAAGGAATGGATTAGAACGCCGGCTTCCATACGGGATACCCAGGATCCATCTCGAGTAAGGTCAAGAGTTTTTATTGTCAGGGACATAAATAAAAATCCTAACCTGAAATTTTTGCAGTGTTGCACCAGCAGTGCGCCATTAAACTCCACGGGCTTATGTCATATGCCTCTCTACAAAGCGGTATTAGGGGAAGTAACGACATAGTGTTTTACTCTTCCCTTTTATATTAATATCCATTGATTACTATTTTGTTTGTTGAATAACTTTCAGATTCAGAGATACTTAAACGGGACAACCATTGAAGGAGAAGGAAGGACGCCTAGGGATACCTTTCCTTGCGCAATTATGTAGGGACATTAGTGTCCAGACTCATGACAGAACTTAAGAGAGCCATCTAGGGACATTAGTGTCCAGACTCATGATAGAACTTAAGAGAGCCATCTAGGGACATTAGTGTCCAGACTCATGACAGAACTTAAGAGAGCCATCTAGGGACATTAGTGTCCAGACTCATGACAGAACTTAAGAGAGCCATCTAGGGACATTAGTGTCCAGACTCATGACAGAACTTAAGAGAGCCATCTAGGGACATTAGTGTCCGGACTTATGACAGAACTTAAGAGAGCCGTCTAGGGATATTAGTGTCCAGACTTATGACAGAACTTAAGAGAACCATCTAGGGACATTAGTGTCCGGACTTATGACAGAACTTAAGAGAGCCGTCTAGGGATATTAGTGTCCAGACTTATGACAGAACTTAAGAGAGCCATCTAGGGATATTAGTGTCCAGACTCATGACAGAACTTAAGAGAGCCATCTAGGGACATTAGTGTCCGGACTTATGACAGAACGTAAGAGAGCCGTCTAGGGACATTAGTGTCCGGACTTATGACAGAACGTAAGAGAGCCGTCTAGGGACATTAGTGTCCGGACTTATGACAGAACGTAAAAGAGCCATCTAGGGACATTAGTGTCCGGACTTATGACAGAACGTAAGAGAGCCGTCTAGGGACATTAGTGTCCCGGGCTTATGACAGAACTTAAGAGATTCGTCTAGGGACATTAGTGTCCGGACTTATGACAGAACTTAAGAGAGCCATCTAGGGACATTAGTGTCCAGACTTATGACAGAACTTAAGAGAACCATCTAGGGACATTAGTGTCCGGACCTTAGACAGAACTTAAGAGAGCCATCTAGGGGACATTAGTGTCCGACTTATGACAGAACTCAAGAGAGCCATCTAGGGACATTAGTGTCCGGACTTATGACAGAACGTAAGAGAGCCATCTAGGGACATTAGTGTCCAGACTCATGACAGAACTTAAGAGAGCCATCTAGGGACATTAGTGTCCGGACTTATGACAGAACTTAAGAGAGCCGTCTAGGGATATTAGTGTCCAGACTTATGACAGAACTTAAGAGAACCATCTAGGGACATTAGTGTCCGGACTTATGACAGAACTTAAGAGAGCCGTCTAGGGATATTAGTGTCCAGACTTATGACAGAACTTAAGAGAGCCATCTAGGGATATTAGTGTCCAGACTCATGACAGAACTTAAGAGAGCCATCTAGGGACATTAGTGTCCGGACTTATGACAGAACGTAAGAGAGCCGTCTAGGGACATTAGTGTCCGGACTTATGACAGAACGTAAGAGAGCCGTCTAGGGACATTAGTGTCCGGACTTATGACAGAACGTAAGAGAGCCATCTAGGGACATTAGTGTCCGGACTTATGACAGAACGTAAGAGAGCCGTCTAGGGACATTAGTGTCCGGACTTATGACAGAACTTAAGAGATTCGTCTAGGGACATTAGTGTCCGGACTTATGACAGAACTTAAGAGAGCCATCTAGGGACATTAGTGTCCGGACTTATGACAGAACTTAAGAGAGCCATCTAGGGACATTAGTGTCCGGACTTATGACAGAACTTAAGAGAGCCATCTAGGGACATTAGTGTCCGGACTTATGACAGAACGTAAGAGAGCCGTCTAGGGACATTAGTGTCCGGACTTATGACAGAACGTAAGAGAGCCATCTAGGGACATTAGTGTCGACATGACAGAACAAGAGCCATCTAGGACATTAGTGTCCGGACTTATGACAGAACTTAAGAGAGCCATCTAGGGACATTAGTGTCCAGACTTATGACAGAACTTAAGAGAGCCATCTAGGGACATTAGTGTCCAGACTTATGACAGAACTTAAGAGAGCCATCTAGGACATAGTGTCGGACTTGACAGAACTTAAGGTTAGGGACATTAGTGTCAGACTGATGACAGAACTTAGAGAGTCAGTCAGGGACATTAGTGTCAGACTATGACAGAACTTAAAGATTCGTCTAGGTATTGTAAGGTGAATAACATGATGATACACAAATTTATCATCAATCTTCAAACTGTCTAGCCACATGATGATACACAAATTTATCATCAATCTTCAAACTGTCTAGCCACATGATGATACACAAATTTATCATCAATCTTCAAACTGTCTAGCCACATGATGATACACAAATTTATCATCAATCTTCAAACTGTCTAGCCACATGATGATGATGAGTTTTCTTAATACCAAAATATAATCTTCTCAATATATAAATATACATATACATGTGTATATGTGTAAATGTGTGCGTGCGTGTATGTGTGTGCGTGCTTGCGAGCATGCACTTGTGTGTGTGCGTGCATGCATGTGTGTGTGCGTGCTTGCTGCGTGTTGTGTGCATGTGTGCGTGCATGCGTGTGTCTGTGTGTGTGTGTGTGTGTGTGCTTGCGAGCATGCATGTGTGTGTCTGTGTGTGCTTGCATGTGTCTGTGTGCCTGCGTGCGTGCATGTATGTGTGTCTGTGTATGTCTGTGTGCGTGTGTGCGTGCATGTGTGTGTTTGTGTGTGCACGCGCATTAAATAAAAAAAGAACATATAAAGTAACAATAGAGAAATGTGAAACACTAAGAATAATTCTCTGAAATAAATGGAGAAGTCAAATGCTTTAAACAGATCAAAAGATATATTTCAATCAGGACGTATATGTTGAAAGTGAACAAAAGATATATGTCTTGGTTTTATTAGTTGTTAAAAACAAAAAAAGACTCGGTCTTTTTAGGATGTACTGCAACGTTTAGTTGGATATTAAACCAATACAAATAAAATTATAGATAAATCACTGCAACATATAAATTATAGATAAACCAACTGCAACATATAAATTATAGATAAACCAACTGCAACATATAAATTATAGATAAACCAACTGCAACATATAAATTATAGATAAACCAACTGCAACATATAAATTATAGATAAACCAACTGCAACATATAAATTATAGATAAACCAACTGCAACATACAAATTATAGATTATGGTTGTTAGTTTATTTTTATATTCTTTATTGCGCAGCACTTTTGTACCACCAACAGCGTCCATTTCAAACGGAACAAGTTTTCCAAATGGGGAGAAATTCAAATGAAATTAAGATTAGAGCTTAACGAAACCAAGTAGACGGATTAAAGGGACAATTAAATATTGGTTAATGAACGGACGACACAGCTCCCAAAGTTGCTTAGTTCCCCCATCAGATTTCCAATGTAATGTATACTGGTGGGTTTGAACAATTCTATTTGATGATAAGTAAAAATAGAAATTGTAAATAAACATGAATGTGCAATGAGATAGTTGGAAAGAACGTTTCCATATGCTTGTAAAGATTTACTGACAGAACTAGCTATGTTCCGTAATCGTTAGTCACTTAATCATAACCATTATATAAACTTTTAGGTCATCTGTCTTATTTATTGATGAAATAATCAATATCGTTTTTCTTTAAATTAAACATGTTTACACTGACCAAGATCTCATGGTTTTCCATCTCTGAGATCTCATGGTTTTCCATCTCTGAGATCACATGGTTCACCAACTCTGAGATCACATGGTTTACCATCTCTGAGATCACATGGTTCACCAACTCTGAGATCACATGGTTTACCATCTCTGAGATCACTTGGTTTACCATCTCTGAGATCAATTGGTTTTCCATATCTGAGATCACATGTTTTTCCATCTCTGACATCACATGGTTCACCATCTCTGAGATCACATGGTTCACCATCTCTGAGATCACATGGTTCTCCATCTCTGAGATCAGTTGGTTTTCCAGTATTAAGATCGCATAGCGTGCTGTTGTCAAGGTTAGCAATATTTATTTTTTTCTTGTCAAAAAGTAAACACAACGTACTTTGAAAATTTATTTATTCATGATAAATACTCATGGCTTTCTGCAAATGTATCAAAAAAAATCAACCGTACAAATAATATCCTATACATTTCCGTGTCGAATTTTGTTAATATCTCAATGACTACATCAATTAACTGATGAATTTAAATACTATTACAAATAACTCACACACTTTTCATTGATAAATGATTCGAAAGAAAGTGGTAGAATTGTATCACGTGATGTTTAACGGCATCGATGGCAAGATATTTTCTGGATCGCTTGACCCTGTTTTCTAACTATCATCAAAATATCATTTGTTCAGAATTGCTTGCTTTCAAATGCAAATGTTTCCAGATTTATGCTCATTTTGTGTTCGATTTTAGGCTTTTAAGTTAATGAATGTGACAAATGAAGCATTCATCTCTAGGGACCCAACATTGCAGTTATGGTTTAGTGAAAGAAAATAGGATGTGGTTATATACTGCTCTATCATATTGTCCTCTCTGATTCTTGTAGAGCAGAGGATCTCAACAGTTGTCCTAGACTTACTTTTCTTGGTATCTGGCTGTTTTCTTGTATAGCTTTCCTTGATATTCCAACATCCTTCAGTCACTTAAGAAGACTTTCTCCAGTTTTGTTTCTCCTTCTTGTTCAAACGCTCCATATCGACCACATGTTAAACCACTCTTTGTGATTTGTATGTGATCTGAGCCTAAGAGTGATTGTACGTTGTGTTAGTTATGCGACTACAAGTAGGCCAGCACATCCGATTCCTGCGACGCTTTTTATTTACTAGGGTAGCTTCCTAGGCCCCTACTTCATTTGCCTCTTACAACATGTCTTGTAGGTAGCAGTGGTACTATTATTTGCTCCCGTTGCGAGACCCAACAACACATGGGCACCATTTTTCCCCTTTTTTGTTTTACCTGTGGGTTTCAATCAAGTAATTGTCTAGTAATTGTCAAGTAGTTGTCAAGTAGTGCTGCGAAGAGAGCAACGTCCTATAAAGGATACGCACCTTGATGATGATGAATTGTCTAGTGACATTCGACTGTGTCTTGTGACATTCGACTGTGTCTAGTGACATTCGACTGTGTCTTGTGACATTCGACTGTGTCTAGTGACATTCGACTGTGTCTTGTGACATTCGACTGTGTCTTGTGACATTCGACTGTGTCTTGTGACATTCGACTGTGTCTTGTGACATTTGACTGTGTCTTGTGACATTCGACTGTGTCTTGTGACATTCGACTGTGTCTAGTGACATTCGACTGTGTCTAGTGACATTCGACTGTGTCTTGTGACAAGTGTCGCACCTGTGTCTTGTGACATTCGACTGTGTCTTGTGACATTCGACTGTGTCTTGTGACATTCGACTGTGTCTAGTGACATTCGACTGTGTCTTGTGACATTCGACTGTGTCTTGTGACATTCGACTGTGTCTTGTGACATTCGACTGTGTCTTGTGACATTCGACTGTGTCTTGTGACATTCGACTGTGTCTTGTGACATTCGACTGTGTCTTGTGACATTCGACTGTGTCTTGTGACATTCGACTGCAGTCTTGTGACATTCGACTGTCTGTGACATTCGACTGTGTCTTTGACATCGACTGTGTCATTGTGACATTCGACTGTTCTTTGACATTCGACTGTGTCTTGACATTCGACTTGTCTTGTGACATTCGACGATTTTTGTGACATTCGACTGTGTCTTGTGACATTCGACTTGTCTTGTGACTTCAACTGTCTTGTGACATTCGACTGTGTCTTGTACATCTGACTGTGTCTTGTGACATTCGACTGTGTCTGTGATGTGCGTGCCACCCACCCGCAATGTTGTCTTCCTGACCCAGTCATTATTGGTTCCTGTCTGTTCTCCATCATATATGTTTCACCACTCACAGATCTGTGTTCACCACTCACAGTTTCTACACCACAGATTTGTGCTCACCACCCCACATATATGTGTTCACCACTGCACAGATTTGTGCTCACCACCCCACATATATGTGTTCACCACTGCACAGATTTGTGCTCACCACCCCACAATTGTGTTCACCACTGCCACAGATTTGTGTTCACCACTGCACAGATTGTGCTCACCACCCACAGATCGTGTTCACCACTCCACAGATCTGTGTTCACCCTCCACAGATCTGTGCTCACCACCCTGCCACAATCTGTGTTCACCACTCACAGATTTGTGTCACACCACAGATCTGTGTTCACCACTGCACAGATCTGTGTTCACCACTGCACAGATCTGTGTTCACCACTCCACATATTGTTTCACCACTCCACAGATCTGTGTTCACCACTGCACATATATGTGTTCACCACTGCACATATATGTGTTCACCACTGCACATATATGTGTTCACCACTGCACATATATGTGTTCACCACTGCACATATATGTGTTCACCACTGCACAGATTTATGCTCACACCACGATCTGTGTTCACCACCCCACAGATCTGTGTTCACCACTGCACAGATTTGTCCACACCACAGATCTGTGTTCACCACCCCACAGATCTGTGTTCACCACTGCACAGATTTGTGCTCACCACCCCACAGATCTGTGTTCACCACTCCACAGATCTGTGTTCACCACTCCACAGATCTGTGTTCACCACTCCACAAATCTGTGTTCACCACTCCACAGATTTGTGTTCACAACTCCACAGATCTGTGTTCACCACTCCACAGATCTGTGTTCACCACTCCACAAATCTGTGTTCACCACTCCACAGACCTGTATTCACCACTCCACAGATCTGTGTTGGCCACTCTGTCATATTATCTCAGATTAACAATCCACCTAAGAAATCTGTTGAGAAAGGTCTCAATCTTATTTGTATTACATTTCTGTCTATATATTTGTATACTCACCTAGCAACAATATTTCACATTTGAGCTGAATATCCTCAACCTTGGTTCAATGGAGAAAATGCAGATGATTTTAACAGTGTGTTCAGGAGATCAAAGATCCAATGAAGAAGTTAGTAACAGACGCTTGCTAGCTATGAGCACTAACATGGCCAGTGCGTAGAGCGATACTGAAACACAATACTCCTGCAACAATAGCTTCATCTCTGTATCCTAACCCAGGTATATATTTGTATAATGCCCTGCAACAATAGCTTCATCTCTGTATCCCTAACCCAGGATATATATTTGTATAATGCCCTGCAACAATAGCTTCATCTCTGTATCCCTAACCCAGGATATATATTTGTATAATGCCCTGCAACAATAGCTTCATCTCTGTATCCCTAACCCAGGTTATATATTTGTATAATGCCCTGTGAACAATAGCCTGATTTTCTAACCAACAAGTAGTAAGCTCGATCACAACCAAGAGTACCTTGTTCAAACACCGCGGCTGGCATTTTGGAAGCATATTTATTAGCGTGGATTTTTACGAATAGTAAAAATAGATCTCTCCCTTCAAAAAGCAACGATAAAATACTGAACGTATAAGTGGTGCTAGCAAATCAACGACCCGTTTACTGTGACTGATGGCGACGTCTTGTAAAGGATATGTCACGATTTTCATTTTCAGAAGCACTGCAACAAGAGCAGTGCTTTATAGCTATAACTGTCCAAGAAAATATATTCCTAATTTGATTTATTCATTTAAAAAGCCTTCAAATTTTGTTTGTGTATATGTCCATGCAGTGGAGAAAGGAGAATCCCTAGAGTTGTATACGGCCATGCAGCGGAGAAAGGAGAATCCTAGAGTGTATACGCCCATGCAGCGGAGAAGAATCTGGAGCCCATGCAGCGGAGAAGAGAATCCTAGAGTGTATACGCCCATGCAACGGAGAAAGGAGAATCCTAGAGTTCTTTTACTATATGTTAACTCTTAGTACACAGTAAACCAGATCTACCATATCGCTCCTTTAATCGGCAACCCATACGCAGAGCCAGAGGTCGACCAAGAACCTGGTGGATAGATAATATCACAGATACCCGGCGCCATCAAAGACTAAATACTACAGATGCAACACACCTGGCACAGGATAGAAAACTGAAACTCAACACGACGCTTCACTGCACAAGTGGATAAGACAAGACATGGTTCCTAGACATTCACTCTCACCCATCTAACACAAGTGACCAAAGATTCCTTGACATTCACTCTCACCCATCCAACACAAGTGACCAAAGATCCTTGCCATTCACTCTCACACATCCAACACAAGTGAACACAAGTAAATCTAACGTCATCATTTAAGAATGAGAGCTGCCATGCTGGGAATAGCAGCAAAGTTCAACACCTCTTTACTTGCTACTCTGTTGTTCCGTGAGATCTTGAGTACACACTGCATACAGAGTATATGGAATACATTTATCTTCTTCTCATGTGATACATTGCTGATCCATGTTTCGCTGCCATATAATATGATCTGCCATCTAAAAGCAAACATAATTAATGTGCTTAAGAGCTGATTGATTGATTGATTATTGATAGACCATCATCATTGCACTTCGGTGATTAACCACGTGTGCTCTCTTTCTTACACAGGAATATCTCAGCGGCAGTGTACGTACTCCGTAGCACCGGCGAGGGTCCCCGATGTAATTGAGAAGATGATGAAAATTTGTAGGAATTTTATTATTAAATCTTTCTAAAGTATTTAAAGAGCGCGTCACGTAAGTCATCAGCGTGCATTAACTTCAATATCTGCTCTGGGATACTATGCACCTATGGGTCTTCTCATAGTGATAGAGCGTCAAGTCAACAAACAAGTAATAAATATTTGTTGTAAAATATTTTATTACATCATATTACTCACGATTGTGAGTGTGGTGTCGGGACCCGCAAGGGAACCAAATAATAGTACCACTGCGACCTACAATGCATGTCGTAAGAGGCGACTGATGTAGGCTCTAAGGATGCTACACTAGTAAATAAAAAGCAGCGCAGAAATCGGATGTGCTGGCCTACTTGTAGGCGCATAACTGGCACAACGTACAATCCTCTTGGGCTCGGATCATATACAAATCACAAAGAGTGGTTGACAAGTGGTCAATATGGAGGACTCGAAGAAGAAGAAATTACTCCCTAATGTTTCCTTTCTCCTGTATTCCTAATAATACCTAATGTTTCTTTCTCTGTATTCCTCTCGATATTACTCTTACCTTTATTTATCTATTCATTTTATATTTATCTGAACTGTTTAGTATTGAATTTTTAATCTGAATGCCTATATTTAGTTTGTCGTATTTGCTTTCAAATTTATTTACCCTGATAGCTTATTGCATATTGAATATGTATACAGCAAATCGATAGCGAATTAGAATTTCAAGATACCAGGAATAATAAAAACCAGAGTTTAAGCAAACAGAACAAAAGTTATCATTTCATATTTTTTTTTAAAGATAGCGCTTTCAATTAGTGCAACGTGTTTTGTTGCTTCTTTTCTTACTTTTCTTCTTCTTTTTCTTCAGCGATATCTGGTCATGCGCTTGGTGTCTGTTCCCACAAACTGGGTAGTCAGTATCAGGTCTGTCAGGTTTCGACAAAAAAACTAAGTTTTAGGACGACTAGGTGTGGCAATATGTTGCTTCTCAGCTCACTCATAAGAGGACAGTCTTGCAAGACATGCTCCGGTATCTGTTCCGCCTGTTGACATTGGCAGAGAGCTGTTTGACTTATTCCTAGTCTATATAAGTGTCTGTTGAGTCTGCAGTGTCGGTACGTAGGCGAAATATAATGACCTGGTGTGTCCTGCTTAGGTCTTTGAAGAAGTATTTTCCATAATCATATTCAGTGTTTGTTTTCCAGTCTACTGCAGATTTTGTTAAGCAATCTGGCATCATGCAACGGACAGAATTTAAGATCTAACAGGACCGTAAAGAAAAAACTGTTGAGAATAATAGGCTTCCTTTTGATGTTCATTGTTATGTACATATATTTCCTGTTGGACAAACATATGTTTTGGCAACACTATTTGCACGTCTGTTAAATATGCAGATACGCATCAGCGCACACATAGATTGCTATGGGAATCCTCGATATGTTTAAAATAGACAACATTTGAAACAAATCATCGAAAAATCAATATGCTTAAAAAAGAAATTAAACCAATTTGTTTTGCTGATTTTCTTTGAACTAAATAGAACAAATATTTGCATTATATAACAACATCAACATTAGTGGATATTTCTTTTTGTATTTTCTTTAGTGTATGTGTTTGTTATATTAAAAAAAACCGGAATGTTTAATTGTTGCTTAACTTTCTGTTTCAACTTCTTTGTTGGTGCGCAATAAGTTGTTTTGTTGGTTGTAGGACAGTGTGATCTTACATTGCATTTCTTAAATAAAATGGCAAGAAACAATAAATTTCTGAAGTCAAACAAATTATTGTAGATCTTAGAGATATAACCTGTATTGAATATCTATAACTTTGATACAGTAAATACAAAGTAAAAGGCCTCCCACACAAAAAGGGGACCTCAGAGATAACAGATACGATGATAAAAACTGTTTACAAAGAGAACACAAAAGCCCATTCTAGAAATATCTTCTTATTCTGACGCCATGAGACTAAGCAAGATTAGAGAAAAGGTAGGAGAAGAACATTTATAAAGATAATTTCGTGATGAAGGTGGTTTTTGTGTGTGTAATCTGTCGCACTGCGGAGATCAATATCAAGCAATTGTCTATTCTCCCTTCTAGCTGCATTCCCTAGCCACATATCATATAACATACATTATCAAATACATATCTATTGTTCCCTTTAGACAATATTGATAACAGAGACAATTGCAAGAAAAACAAAACAATATTTACAAAGAAAGAAAAAACGAATTATCAAAATACAAAGTAGATTAGTTATACAAAGAATAATAACAGACAATTGATATTTTGATCAAACGATGAAGACATTTTGGTTGAAACCTCGATTTAATCTAATATTATACTCTGCAAAGAGCTTAATGACAACGTATTTTAAAAATATAACAATGGAATGATATCCAATCCAACTATTTCTAACAACAATCTCCGAAGTTACTGTAAGCATACATCGGAGTTTAGAAAGTATTTTTGTTTACGTTTTCATCCAAACACAAATGGCTTCCAACACAAAAGAACATTGTATGGAAGATCGATTTACACGCTTGGCTCATTATACTTCTCACTTCACGTCAGCTTAAATGTCAGTTGAAACATTTGTAATGTATTCTTGGAGTCTGGTTATATATGATGTCTGCAGGATTGTCAAATTGTGTAGGAATAAATGTCAAGAATTGCTAGGCTTATTTCAGATTTCAAATCATAACGAGAGTTGGCAGCTAATATGTGTAGCACTATTCTTTACATATCGTGCGCGCGTGTGTGTGTGTGTGTGTTTGTAATGCAAACATGTATCCACATATTGATTTTGTTTTGGTGTTTTTAAAAACAAACGTTTATAAACATATTTTATATGTTTGTGTGTCTTTCTAATGCAAACATCACTTCACATTTTTTCTGGGTTTTTAAAATGAAACATTAATTCACATCTTTTCTGGGTTTTTAAAATGCAAACATTAATTCACATCTTTTCTGTTTTTTTTTAAAAAAATGCAAACATTTATCCACATCTTTTCTATATTTGTGTGTTTTTTTTAATGCAAGCATTTCTTCACATCTTCTCTGTGTTTTTGTGTCTTTTTGGTACTAATATTTCTTCATATCTTTTATGTTTGTATTTTAATGCAAACATTTCTTCCCATCTTTTATGTTTTGTTTGTATTTTTATTACAAACATTTCTTCATATCTTTTATAGGTTTGAGTGTCTTTGTAATACACACATCACATTACGGCTCTGCCACCATATCAGAGGGCCAGCCAATGGATAGAGCTGATATTCTAAACGCCCTCATAGAGTGTGGCCGCAAAGAAGATTTTCATTTAAACCAATCCACGTCAACTACTAGATTACAGGAGCTGGATTTGAAGATTGGAGTAGCAAGAAAAGAACAGCATAACAGGTACATGAGTAGGCTCATCAATCAAAATCGAACTGATACGGTCAATCACTGGACACTGTTGGAGATATTGCGAAGGAGATCGGATGGGCATGTCCGGAGTGCAACGAAGATATTTCAAACTGAAACTAAAACATCACATTACTGGCTCCGGCAAAACACGGGAGGAAAACCTATTCACAATAAGGTCTACCATTCATTCTAAACCGATGTCTTAGACATAAGAACTTGAGAAGAAAATATCAATACATTAAGAATAAAATTGCCATGATGATCTGATATCTAATGATGAATAGTTCAAGAAGTAACTGTATAAGATCTGTAGACAAGCAACAACACACAACTTTGTTTTATTTGTTCAACAAACCTCAGGATGTTAAACTTAAATTCCCATTCTTAACCGTTGAATTTTCACGTAATCAATCTGAGGGGGTTTTTAAAGCCGAAGGATTGACTTCATTGCACCGGGCTTTACTCCATATGGCTCGGTCCTTCTCCACAGAAGTGACACGCCACCTGTCGAGAGTATTGCACAAGCACGAACTCCGTAGCTCCGGCAATAATCCTAGGGGTCTCTGGAAAAACTGCACTCACGAACAGAAGGCAGCGGTCCGGATTCGAACCTTCGACTCACAAGGCACAGGGCTTAACCACTCAGCCACAGAGATCTGATCTGCCCGTAATCTGGAGAAGTTCAAATTTTCAATACACGATTGCCAAGCCGACCTATTTTATATAGGTAGCCGCCGGAGTGGTTACCGGGGCCCAAATTGGGGTGTAAAGAATAAAACTACTGTTACCTGCCACGCATGTCATAAGAGGCGACTAAGGAGGTTTGGATGAAATCGGATGCACATGTCCTAAACGTGTAGATGTCTATGCATTTAGGGGCCTACCAAACCAGTGTGCAACGTATACACGTTCTTGGCAAAGATCAAACATATCACAAAGAGTGATTAAAATTGGTCGTAAAGAACGAACGCAAAGAAGAAGGAGAAGAAGATGTAGGTAATGACAGTCACACAATTGGTAATTACTTTCAAAATACAAACTCTAAAACCTGTTCTTAACACTCACATAATTTAAGTATGAAAGAAATCATCATTTCTTACTCTAAGTCAGTTTATATTTAAAATAAAGTAAAAAGTAAAGGAACATTCTTTCGTACCATCAAGGTATGTAGGGTAATACAGTGTTAAGCCGGTATTTTTATTTGAACGTCGGCACACGATGGGTGATGTGGTCAACGTCACGCCGGCCACCTTTACTTTCCAGTGTTTTTATGGCTACCCAGTTGACGCTGCCATAAGCCGTTACGGTTGAAAAAATGTTCTACGACTGTTACGAAATTGAGCCCGGACCACACACATAAGTAGCGAGTTCGCTAACAACTACTTATCGGCACTCAAATCAGTTTATACTGTTTAACTAATTATAGTGTTGAACAAGAGTTCTTTTACGTGCTCAAATTGAACAAGGACTCTACGTTTTATCGTCCGTCTCCGATAGGACTAGGAACTTGATCTCACCTACATTGAAATCAGGGATCTCTGGAAAAATATACAGACGGCGCCACGAGAGAGCAAACCTGTAATAGAAGAAAAACGTTAAAATATAGAACTATTCACAACATCTAAAGGCGTATTCTTTCGGGGGCTCTCAATGGCGAAGTGTGAAGTCATTTGTCTGTCGTACGTGTCGAAGTGTAAAGTCGTTTGTCTGTCGTACGTGTCGAAGTGTGAAGTCGTTTGTCTGTCGTACGTGTCGAAGTGTGAAGTCGTTTGTCTGTCGTATGTGTCGAAGTGTGAAGTCGTTTGTCTGTCGTACGTGTCGAAGTGTGAAGTCGTTTGTCTGTCGTACGTCGAAGTGTAAGTCGTTTGTCTGTTGTACGTGTCGAAGTGGAAGTCGTTTGTCTGCGTAGTGTCGAAGTGTGAAGTCGTTTGTCTGTCGTACGTGTCAAGTGTCGTTCTATAGTCAAGTGTGAATCGTTTGTCTGTCGTACGTGTCGAAGTGTGAAGTCGTTTGTCTGTCGTACGTGTCGAAGTGTGAAGTCGTTTGTCTGTCGTACGTGTCGAAGTGTGAAGTCGTTTGTCTGTCGTACGTGTCGAAGTGGGAAGTCGTTTGTCTAGCGTATGTGTCGAAGTGTGAAGTCGTTTGTCTGTTGTACGTGTCGAAGTGTGAAGTCGTTTGTCTGTCGTATGTGTCGAAGTGTGAAGTCGTTTGTCTGTCGTACGTGTCGAAGTGTGAAGTCGTTTGTTGTCGTACGTTCGAAGTGGTGAAGTCGTTTGTCTGTCGTACGTGTCGAAGTGTGAAGTCGTTTGTCTGTCGTACGTGTCGAAGTGGTGAAGTCGTTTGTCTGTCGTACGTGTCGAAGTGTGAAGTCGTTTGTCTGTCGTACGTGTCGAAGTGATGAAGTCGTTTGTCTGTCGTACGTGTCGAAGTGTGAAGTCGTTTGTCTGTCGTAGTGTGAAGTGTGAAGTCGTTTGTCTGTCGTACGTGTCGAAGTGGTGAAGTCGTTTGTCTGTCGTACGTGTCGAAGTGATGAAGTCGTTTGTCTGTCGTACGTGTCGAAGTGTGAAGTCGTTTGTGTGTCGTACGTGTCGAAGTGTGAAGTCGTTTGTGTGTCGTATGTGTCGAAGTGTGAAGTCGTTTGTCTGTCGTACGTGTCGAAGTGTGAAGTCGTTTGTGTGTCGTACGTGTCGAAGTGGTGAAGTCGTTTGTGTGTCGTACGTGTCGAAGTGTGAAGTCGTTTGTCTGAGTACGTCGAAGTGTGAGTTGTTTGTCTGTCGTACGTGTCGAAGTGTGAAGTCGTTTGTCTGTCGTACGTGTCGAAGTGTGAAGTCGTTTGTCTGTCGTACGTGTCGAAGTGGTGAAGTCGTTTGTCTGTCGTATGTGTCAAGTGTAAGTCGTTTGTCGTCGTAGTGTCGAATGCTGAAGTCGTTTGTCTGCGACGGTCGAAGTTGAAGTCGTTTGTCTGGAACAATGTCAAGTGGAATTTTCGCCTCTATGCTCAGTGTGAAGTCGTTTGTCGTGAAATCAAGTGGTGAAGTCGTTTGTGTGTCGTATTCGAAGTGTAAGTCGTTTCGTGTCGTACGTTCGAAGGGAATCGTTTGTGTGTCGTACGTATCGAAGTGTGAAGTCGTTTTTCTGTCGTACTTGTCGAAGTGATGAAGTTGTTTGTCTGTCGTACGTGTCGAAGTGTGAAGTCGTTTGTCTGTCGTACGTGTCGAAGTGTGAAGTCGTTTTTCTGTCGTACGTGTCGAAGTGTGAAGTCGTTTGTCTGTCGTACGTGTCGAAGTGTGAAGTCGTTTGTCTGTCGTACTTGTCGAAGTGGTGAAGTTGTTTGTCTGTCGTACGTGTCGAAGTGGTGAAGTCGTTTGTCTGTCGTACGTGTCGAAGTGTGAAGTCGTTTGTCTGTCGTACGTGTCGAAGTGTGAAGTCGTTTGTCTGTCGTACTTGTCGAAGTGGTGAAGTTGTTTGTCTGTCGTACGTGTCGAAGTGTGAAGTCGTTTGTCTGTCGTACGTGTCGAAGTGGTGAAGTCGTTTGTCTGTCGTACGTGTCGAAGTGTGAAGTCGTTTGTCTGTCGTACGTGTCGAAGTGTGAAGTCGTTTGTCTGTCGTACGTGTCGAAGTGTGAAGTC
Organism: Arion vulgaris; assembly: GCA_020796225.1. Classification (NCBI taxonomy): domain Eukaryota; kingdom Metazoa; phylum Mollusca; class Gastropoda; order Stylommatophora; family Arionidae; genus Arion; species Arion vulgaris. The sequence goes on from CM036756.1 coordinate 86,062,838, forward strand.
GTTTGTCTGTCGTACGTGTCGAAGTGTGAAGTCGTTTGTCTGTCGTACGTGTCGAAGTGTGAAGTCGTTTGAAGGTTGTATGTTCGAATGCGGACCGAGACACATGTGCAATTTTTTCATGAGATTCCTTGTATTGTTGCGGAGCTACGTAGTTTGTGCTTTGTACAATGCTCTCGGCAGATGTCATGCCATCTCTGCTGACAGGGGCGGAGCCATATGGAAACAATGTCAAGTCAATTCTTCGCCTTTGCTCTCTTTGAATTCTTATGGGAAAAAATCAAATGAAATAAAATCAAAGTTTTGTGATTATTATCAAAGCAATTCAACTCGTTCCAAACATCAACTACTTTTCTATTCTACTCTTCATAGACTAGACAAATACAATGCAACTTAACAGTTCAGTTTAATACTGTTTGTGATTATTGTTGTTTCAAAGGTATTTTTATTTTGCCCAGATCGAGCATTTACAACAAGAAAATGTTTTTCATGAAATTCGCCAGACAGCTTCACTTAATGGAAATCGATAAAGTCTGGGCTCTAGAATTCTGCGTGAAGATATATCTTCAGACACCACGCGTCTACACCACTGTTTTTTCTTGAGTACCATGGTAGCTAGTGTTGATATTTAGTCTTTCAAGCCATAAAATATTCAAAACAGGAGTCCAAAGTACATTAAACATTTGAAATAATGGCACCCGAAATAACTGAAGACTAATCAAACATCGTACAAAAGCTTTTAGATTGCTGCGTCTGCTCACCCAAATTTGCTGAAGGTCATTGGAGATCATCACTACCGGAAGCAACAACATAAACAGCTCATAAACATATTTCTATGTAGGAGATGGACATGATTTAACCATTTATGTATTTCAAGATCGGATGTCAGTGTTCTCACAGTTAATTTTTGTCATATCGTTTTAGCGTTGTCAATACAATTTATATTTCTTCTTTGAACGTTCCATATTGACAAATTGTTAAACCACCTTTTGTGATTTGTATGTGATCTGAGCATAAGAGCGATTGCACGTTGTATCAGTTACGTACCTACACGTAAGACCACCACATCCGATTTCTGCGACGTTTTTTATATACTAGAGTAGCTTACCTAGGTCTCTACGTCAGCGTCTCTTACGCTATGCCTTGTAGCCTCTACGTCAGCGTCTCTTACGCTATGCCTTGTAGCCTCTACGTCAGCGTCTCTTACGCTATGCCTTGTAGCCTCTACGTCAGCGTCTCTTACGCTATGCCTTGTAGCCTCTACGTCAGCGTCTCTTACGCTATGCCTTGTAGCCTCTACGTCAGCGTCTCTTACGCTATGCCTTGTAGGTCGCAGTGTTACTAGTCTTTGCTTCTATTTCTGCTTACGCTATGCCTTGTAGGTCGCAGTGTTACTTGTCTTTGCTTCTATTTCTGGCCCCGGCTACACACGGGCCAAATTCATTCAATGCGAACAAACTGCATCATTGGAGATCATCATTAAAAAACGAAGATGGAGGTGGAATAGACATGTATTTCGTATGCCAGTAGGGACATTGATATGCCAATAGGGACATTGATATGCCAGTAGGGACATTGATATGCCAGTAGGGATATTGATATGCCAGTAGGGACATTGAGTAGGATAGCTCTCACCGGATTGGGGAAAGAAAACCTGGACGTACAAAGGAAACATGGAGAAAAGCAGTGAAAAGAGTTGAAAGATTGTGGCCTTACATGGGAAATAATTACTATGAATAGAAAGGCTGAAGAACGTCAACAATGGAAATCCTTTGAGGAAACCTTATGTGACAAACGGGGCGTGAAGAGGATATACATAGAATACAATTCAGTACAACTGGAATTCAACATTAGAAAATAATTGCCATGAATTCAGTAGGAATTTGTTTTTATTAGGGAATTACAAAGCATGTTTATGTCTTGTCCATTCTGTACATGGTAACCAGCTATGAAATGGTTTGAACTGTTTCCCTTGTAGCTAGAGTGGCATTATATCATCAACAAACCGGTATTGTGAAATATGTTTGTCTCCGCACGTTTTTTTTCTCCATAATGTCATTAATTCTTGTCCATAGAAGTATCAACTGTAAACAAGTTCATCAACAACTAATGGGGTTAGATACGGAAATGTTAGATACGGAAATGTTAGATACGGAATTAACAGTTTGTTTTCGTTTCAATCTTTTTTCTATTTTCTCTTTCAAAGAACCTTTTATTGTTATTTTTGACTTACAAACAAAAACTAACATTTGGATGTTATATAACAAAACAAAAAGACAACTGTTCCTATTTCTTTTAGCTTGTACGCAACAGAACTAAAGTGTTTGTGATTAACTGGGTTTTTCTGTGTAAATACACAGCAACATGCACTTTTCAGCTACAGGAAATATCAGATCAGAGAGAGATAGAGAGGGAGAGAGATGGTGTGAGAAAGAGAGAGGAGGGATAATATATATATATATATATATAAGAGAGAGAGAGAGAAAAAGGGAGAGAGATAGAGAGAGAGAGAGGGAGAGAGAGCGACAGAGAGAAGAGATAGTAAAAGTCACAACATGGGAGACGATATGTTACGACGTAAACTAACTGACCAGATTGAGAGAGATAGTTGTCCGTATTGGTGCAGCCCGAAAAGAACGACATACTGCTATGCCATCTAACCATCCTTTTCGTGGTCTTCCTCTCGTCTTATTTCCTGATGTTCTGTTGTAGAAGACTGTATACTGTGAAGTTTGGATGCATTCTTTTTAAGTAGCCAAACTACTTCATTCTTTGTTTCGGAATGTAATTCAAGCAAGGTTCTGTGCCAACTTTCTTTCTTATGCTGATGTTGGTGACTGTCTTTTCTGGTGTTTTTAATTATGATAACAACTTAAAAGGTTTAGTGCAAATCCAAAGGATCTACTCTATGTAAAACAAATAGCACTACAATGACTGTTGGAATAATTGGCGTATATATACTTCACTAAAATGGTTGATTGTATGGAATGGGTTAATTATTATGTTTCGTAACTTGAACATTGTAACTTGTATTTGGTAACGCATGTAAAATTAAGGGTTCTATCCCACAATGATTACAGTCAAAAGAAAGACAATAATATAATATACATGACAGCTCTAAAGACAATAATATAATATATATGACAGCTCTAAAGACAATAATATAATATATATGACAGCTCTAAAGACAATAATATAATATATATGACAACTCTAAAGACAAAAAATATAATGGCTGACAAAAATATATTTACATAAGACAAAAATTTATGGACAGTAAGCATAATATATTAGATGACAAAGTTATGATATCGAAAGCTGTAAAGACAAAATAAATTTATAACTGCATTTATAGCGCTCCTGACAACAAGAGTTTATGAGCTTGCTTAAATCAGACGCTTGACAAATATAGAGATACATGACTTCTAGAATATTAATTATTGACAGCGTCAAAGCAAAAGATATTTCTAAACGGGCCTTGACAATAATAAAATCGTGGACATCCCAAAGGGCGTATGCCATAATATGACAGCTAAAAACAAGTTTGATTTTCACTAAAGACCAATATATAGTATCAGTAAAGACAATATATATCATATGCTCTAAAGACAAACAATGGCTGACATCGTGTTACATCGTAATTTTGGAAGAAAGTCAAATTAGATGACATGGCTCGATATCAAGAAGCTGTAATGGACCGAAGACATTTCTAACGCATTTAGACGCAACAGAAGTTTCATGGTGTGAACTCAACTTGACCAAATTGAGAGATTCTTCTTCAATCGTTTCTCCACTCAAGTCAAAAATATTTCAAACGGGCCCTGTATGCGCTTCGTAAATAGTCTCTTTCGTCGCCTCTGTTATCTTTGAGGTCCATCTTTTTGATGGCCGGCCTTTTGCTTTGTACCCATTGTATCGGAGCAGCATTGCTCTTTGATGTGCCTGTCTGTTGGTAATCTGCTTACGTGGCCGAACCATTTAATTTGTTGTTTCCTGAAGGAGTCTAGTACTGATGTTGTACCCACTTTTTCCTGATGTCTTCATTTCTCAACCGGTCTCTTCTTGTTACACCCAGCATTCTACGTAGACACTTCATCTCTGTCGTGACTAGTTTTCTTCCATCATTTGTTGTCAGTGTCCAGATTTGGCACTGGTAACATAATGTGGGAGAAAGATTGTGTTGAACATTGCTCTTTTTGTGTTCATGGTGACATATTTGCATCTTAAAACTGGCGCCATTTGTCCTATCATTTGATTTGCTTTGTTGCATTCATTGAGAAAGATGGGTGTCGATATTCGTACAGCCCGAAAAGAACGACATGCTAAATATTCAAAAAGATTGATTAATCAACATCGAACTGGTGTGTTTTGCCGCTGGACGCTGTTGGAATTGTTAATGCGGAGATCGGAACACACGTGGACATGTCCGCTGTGCTATGATGATAGTCCTCTGATAACTGATCGGATGGTTTGATCCGTTAAGAATATAAAGACAGGCAATGAGAAAACCGTTGGTGTTTACAGTGTATACCGTTTTTGAATGATGAAAGTTGTCACCAAAGTTAAATGATTATGCCATGAAAGAGAAGAGAGTGCATCATGTCGATCTTCATCAACAGTAGTTATTACGCAAGTAGTTACAGAAGTAAGTAAACCATACTAGCGATTGGACGGACATAACATACATCTTAACATATTAAATAATGAAATAATGAAATCTTTGACACATAAGCACATACAGAAATATATATGCACACATCTGCTCACTGAAATATAAACATCACTCTAGTGCCAGGCCTGCCGGTGTAATCAACTATGTCTATCCATAACTCTCTCTCTTTCTTTGGTGCAGTTAACCTGTTCTGAATTCTGCTCCTTCGATTTCTTGTCGAATAACGATGTCAGACAATAAAACCGTCATCTCCTTTGCTTCCACGATCTTTCCTAACATTTATTTTACCGTTGTCCCCAAATGTGTGAGCCTCCTCTTCGCATTATGCGTCCAAAGAACACTAATTATTTGATTCTTATTATTTTGATATATAAACACGTACATCTAAAGCACTTATAACATACCACAGTCAAACGTATACACAACAAGCATAATAATAATGTACAAAATTCTTCCACGCATTTCTTGGACTATTGTAATCTTCAGCATTACTCTTTTTACCAACACGAATAGGTACAAAGTAAGTAGTTGTCAGTATTGATCTGTTAGTAGCGAGTTCTGGCATAGGCGTCCACATAGGTTTTTCGAGGGAGGGGCAAAATTAAAAAAAATATATATCTTGGCCGTTTACTACGCTTAAATGGAGAAGACCAGATTCACAAATAGTACTGCTTTACCAAAATCTATTTTCCAGGGAAGGACACTTGCCCCCGCCCCTCCCTCTCTTCCCATTGCCTTAACGCATGGACGCCCATGAGTCATAGGTTGTTATCGGTGACGACTACATCCGTTTTTCTTTCCAATGCCAGGGACCTTAGTGCAACACATGTTGCTTTGCTTATTAACACGATTATTAATCGACCGTCGTGCCAGTGATTTAAAAAACGATAATTTATACTGCACCAAAACGGACAGGTCATGCGCGAGTTAAAGCAGGGATTTTAACCTTTTCTATGCTCACCCCTTAGGACATAGTTAATATTCGCTTAATATTCCCACTCCTTATTTTAAGGGAATTATTATCCGCACCCGTTATTCATATTATGCATACAGTACATTCCTCCATTTGTCGCAATCTGATGAATGTCATTTCGTAGATCACCGGGCGTGCAGACAACCCAGGTTTTGAGCCACTGATTTAGAGAAAGCGAACATACATTGGTGATTTTTATTTTTTAAACTCCCGTGTACGTTTGCTTGAAAATGTTGACTAACTCAACTTTGACAACAATTTAAAAAAAATTTCTATTACATAACGAGACATGACACCTTGATCAAAACATACCGTAGAAAGCTGGCGTGCGGCAAGTAAGAAAAAGACCAAGACATATGCGTGAGGGAAGCATTCAATTCTAGATATAGATGGACATATTTTACAACATGGCATAAGGAAAAATAAGACCAAAAAAAACCAGATGGTGTTGGAGCTAGAGGAATTGCAGTCAACCTTCGATGCGTAGATGGAGCGTGCTAAGGATAACAATGTTAACAGCAAGACCAGCACAATTTTCATTGCTTACAATACTAATTATAGAAAGCTGTTTCTATTTGTCTGATGTCATGCAGCATAACTAATTGGAGAACATTATTTTAGCTTGAGTAGATCTTAACTTGATGGAACTCTTCAGATAAAAGTTTATAACTGCTAAATATATACCTAAACGTAAAGATAAAAGAGTTGTAACTATTAGCAACCGCGTTACTGCAACTTAAATCTTTGATGTTATCAAAAATATATTTAAAAAAAAAACGCACTATTACAAAAAAATCATAGGTCTTATAGCTTTGTTTAAAGTTTTTTGAAGATATGTCTTTAACTGTTCACGTGTCGTTGAAGCAAATGGTTCAAAGAAGTTAAATACTATTTATAAGGTTGCGCATCAAAAGAGTAGTTTTTAACTTTAATAAACAATATGGCGGCGTAGTGTCAAGAGACTATACACATGAAAAGGATATATAATTTGATTTTATATTTAATCTATTATAATTAATAACCTTCTAAGATGCCAACTGTAATAGAGCAGCAAGACAGAACGTTCAGTGGAATTCTTAGTGATGGAGATGGATCGCAACTTAGTGAATCCACCGTGATTAATGAAGCCGCATTACTTATTGAACAGATGGAGTTGGATGAACCAATGAAGATTGCGCACGCCCCAAACCACCTGTTAGAAACAAGTAAGATCCGTATCATTCATTACACAGTACTGAATTTGCAAATTATGTAATCAGTATACACCCAGCAATGATATCCAGTAATCGCAGTCCAACTGCGTGACTTATGCAGAACTTTGACACCATATAATACACTACAGTCCTTCTGAATGCCACTCTTATAATACACTTGATGTTCTCTGTCTCTTGTTTCTGACATGTTCCAATCTTCTATCATTTCTTGTGCATATCTTCATAATAGATACAAAATCATAGTAGGCTGAAAATTATATTCGACACCAGTGATTTGTTCTTACTGCAGAGGTCCTATTTAGTATTATTAATTATATATATTAACATCGACAAAACAGAAGTAATGACATTCGCCAGAGAGGAAAACACTACCAACATCTCCATCGATAATCACCTACTAAATCAAGTAAATGATTTCACATACCTGGGGAGCATTTTTTCAGCAAATGGAAGAATAACTAATGAAATTCAACACAGATGCAACAAAGCAAATCAAATGATAGGGCAAATGGCGCCAATTTTAAGATGCAAACACGTCACCATGAACACAAAAAGAGCAATGTTCAACACAATCTTTCTCCCACATTATGTTACCAGTGCCAAACCTGGACGCTGACAACAAACGATAGAAGAAAACTAGTCACAACAGAGATGAAGTGTCTACGCAGAATGCTGGGTGTAACAAGAAGAGACCGGTTGAGAAATGAAGACATCAGGAAAAAGTGGGTACAACATCAGTACTAGACTTCATCAAGAAACAACAAATTAAATGGTTCAGTCACGTAAGCAGATTACCATCAGACAGTGCACCCCAAAGAGCAATGCTGCTCCGATACAATGGGTACAAAGCAAAAGGCCGGCCACGCAAAAGATGGACCTCAGAGATAACAGAGGCGACTAAAGAGACTATCTACGAAGCGCATACTAGGGCCCGTTTAGAAATCTCTTCCTGACCTGACGCTGTGAGGCATACAGGATTCGAGAAAGAAAGAAAAATTATATATATTACATCTTTGTTACAGTGTTACGTAAGAGATTATGCAATAAATTAATCACAAAAAAAACTTTTTTCTTGTTTTTATATTTATGTATATGATCAGTCATCTTGATTGAGCTTGTTCTATCAAAATTTGATTCTCTAAATATAAAATGTGAATTGTGTATAGTTTCTGCCGTAGCCATTCTCAACTTGTATATAACATCTGGCACTCAGTAACTCCTTGGTCTTTCTCTCCCTGATCTGCCAAGTCTCATGCGTGCCCCCTTTCCCACTAAATAATTTTCTCCAGAAAATAATGTGGTTTTATAATTGTCCAAAACATTTTCAATCTACTTTATCAACTCAAATCTTAACTTGATGGAACTCTTCTATTACCGTTCTATACAAACCACTGTGATGTTTAACATGGCCAAAATATTTCAACTTCTTTATCATCTACTTTTCTTCAATTTTAAGCTATTGCAAAATGAACAAATTTGTTTCTATTCCTGGTATTCTGCACACTATTATGTAGGATGCAATCAAAAGCATTAATCAATTTTCCAACTGTTTTATCAATAATCCATGTCTCACATGACATGTCATACATTGCTATTAAAAAAATACATGCTCTTAAAAATGTAATCTTTGTCTTTCTATCAGTTCTATTCCATTAGTTTTATAGTTTTGTAAATTTCTACAGTGCTATGTTCACTCATCACGGGGTGAGTGTCGAGGCCCGCAAGGGAAGCAAAGAATAGTACCACTGTGACCTACAATGCATGTCGTAGGAGGCGACTGATGTAGGCTCTACAGATGTTACCCTAGTTAATAAAAAGCAGCGCAGAAATTTGATGTGCTGGCCTACATGTAGGCGCATAACTGGCACAGCGTACAATCGTTCTTAGGTTCAGATCACATACAAATCACATAGTGTTTGACAAGTGGTCGATATAGAACGTTCGAAGAAGATCTGTCTTATCAGTTGTAAAGATTGTTTTTGTTTTTTTGTTCCATTGAGATACAAGTTTTGTTCTTCACTGTTTCTATGAAGTGACATTATCAATTTCTCAATACCACTTTGTGAGATGGACAAAAGTACTGTGTCATCAGCATAACTTATCTCCTGGCCTCTATTAACTAGGAGACATTGCACTGTTCTTTACTTTCAGCTTCTCTAACATTTCTCATTATATTTTCTGCATTTATGTTGAATAAATAATGTTTAGTTTAGTCATTGAATGATTACCACTGCACATCAAACCAATTAGTCCTTAAGTTCTCCGATTTCTTCCTCAGAATGTCTCTCAGCGTGTGGCAACTAACAGCACCGGTTCTTTGTTGCTTTACTATTCTTCTCTGGCTACCAGATAGTGATCTTGTCTAGCTACACTACATTTGACTTGGTATTATTATAGTCTGGTTAGGGTTGTAGATTCGCCACTATTACTTCAATAGTTTACACTTCATCTCTCCTTTAGGGAATTTAGAACATCAACCTGGTACATTGTTCTCCTGTTTTTTATAGCAGCCATACCTGCAAGTCTATGGCGCGTTCATTTCCCTGTAAACCTATTTGCCTAGGCACAAAAATAAAAGTGATATTTTTGTCAGCCTAGATCTCTTCAGCATCTCCAACAATTGTCTATGAGCCCAGCCTGTTTTAATCTTCTAAGCCATACTCATTGAGTCACTGAGAGAATATATTATGCGACAAGATGCAACCCTGCCATACTCCTTTTGAGGAGTATCAAACCAATCTGATGTTTCATTTTTTACTCTCAAAGTTGCTTGTTGGCCGTTATATATATATATATATCTGGGCTTTAAACTGCTCATCTGTTCATACATTTATATCTTATTATTTTCCCAGAAGCGTATGCAAAAGTGGGAAAAAATGATTTGGTTCATGCTAAACCATCAGTTATCCATTTTGACGGTTTTCAAATTGATAGAAAGCATGTCAAGTCCCTTAGGCTGCTGAATGCATCATCAGATGTCTTGAGGATACACATCATTCCACCTCAGACTAGAAACTTCACCATCAAATATACAAAACTGGTATGTGATATTTTTAATAGAAATAAATAAATTTTCTATGAAAAAGAACTGCCTATTGGTAATCTGCTGATGTGGCCAAACCATGTAATTTTTTTTTTTTAAATGAAGTTCAGTACTGGTGTTGTACCCACTTTTTTACCTGATGTCTTCATTTCTAAACTGGTCTCTTCTTCATACTTCCAGGATTGTGCATAAACACATCATCACTATCGTGACTCTGCCGTGACTCTGTTGTGACACGGTCATGACTATCCAAACAAGTATGTTGTCATCAATCTCTGTAAGCTATATGATTCTGTTGCTGGGAATATGGTTTTTGCCATATACCTGAAGATCTCACTCTGTGTTTCCCATAGCTTGTTTAATTTCTATTTTAAAAATATATTTATAAGTTGTTTCTTTGTTTTGGCAACTATTTATTTGCACATTTGTTACTGTGCACATTTTCTTCTTGTCTTGATCCATCCTTTACTAATGTGTATTTTTGTCATTAAAAATGTATTTTTGTGTTCAGGAATCCATAACATCAATTTTTTGATTTCACTGGAGATAATAAATGATTATCAACTGGGATATTCTGAAAAGTTAAAAAACAAAACTAAAGATCTTCACTGTTCAAGAGAAAGAATCAGAAACAATTTTCAGTCGTTGTTTGTTATGTAGGGGATTATAAAGAACTGGTGTCGTTAGTCGCCACACACTGAGAGACATACTAAGGAGGAGATCGGAGCACTTGTGGACTAATTGGTTTGACATGCAGTGATGATGATCCAACGACTAAACTAAATTAAATAGGGAATTAAAGCTTCATTAAGCTGAGGCATGTCCTTTCAACCTAAGGATGAGCATTTTATTTGTTATATAAGAGAGTGTAAACCAACAAACATGAAAAAAAGAATTAGCTCCTTTTGGAGAATCCAAGTATTGCCAAGCAGATTTTAATAGAATAATAAATTAATATTTAATCATAATACATTATAAACACACATCCATCACATAAATTGAAACTGTAAACTTATTGAATATTTTCTACAGGCACGAATGGTCCCAGGAATGGCATTAGAGTGTGTGATTGAGTTCAAGCCAGATGAATGGCGCTACTACTATGACTGTGTTCGCATTCATTGTCCTGTAAGTCTTGTTTTTTTCTTTTAAGAAATCCAAAGTTAGAGAGCATTACTTTTTAATTTACTTACAATTATTTTATTATCGTTATAGGGGAAGATTGCAGTAAAACTATGTAGCAATGGTGAAACACGTAATAACAAAGTACTATAGTTTAACAAAAACAATAACAATACACAGCAATGTTTCGACCAAAAGGCCTTTATCAAGCAAACGATACAAAAGGAGTGAAAAATTTCACAGCAAACTACATATAGACTACCTAATATGTCATGACACAAAGTTGTAGCAAAATGACGAATGGTAGTATCGATATAGGGAAAGACTTCAGTAAAACTAGTAGCATTGCGAAACAGTAATAACAAAGTACTGTAGTTTTACAAAATCAATAACAATATACAGCAATGTTTCAACCAAAAGGCCTTTATCAAGCAAATGATATTCTGTAAAATTTGCCACTCCTGTTGTATCGTTTGCTTGATAAAGGCCTTTTAGTCAAAACGTTGCTGTGTATTGTCATTGTTTGTGTAAAACTACAGTACTTTGTTATTACGTGTTTCGCCATTGTTACAATTATTTTATGAAAAATAATTTTTGTTTGTTTGCTATGTAGGGGAGACAAACCTTGTTTTGGTTATTATCAAAGCATGTAGGCCAACAAACATGAAAAATAAGAATAAACTCCTTTAGTTATCTAATAAATGCCAGATAGTCCAACATTTCTTTAGTTTATGCAGATTTGTCTCCATATTATTTCCAAATTAAATTATGCAATTGTCATGAATATTAAGTAATCTACTATGTATACACTCGAGGCTGCAGTAAAACTGTGTGTACCAGTAGATGAATGAAATGCGTTAGTTATGACATTTTAACCTTTTCACTACAGTACATTTTGAACAGTACAGTACATCGCTTCTCAGCCTTTTGGCTAAGATCAAAGTGTAGTATCTGTATCGTTTGATATCTGTCACATAGCCCATTATATGGGTTCACAAAGTTATCAGCTTGTGTTACGGAACTAGTGCCCATTTGATCGAAGCTGAAGGTTGGGAGCCTTCATTAAATGCCACATGGCTACCCTTGTACAAAAATAGGAGTGCCATCGATTGAAGGATTGATGGGGCTTGATAGTTTATAAACGTTTTCACGTTCCCTTATACAGGTCCACTTGGTATGGCACATCTGGGACGGGCCCCTAAAAAATACAGTACATTTTGGCTAAGATCAAAGTGTAGTATCTGTATCGTTTGATATCTGTCACATAGCCCATTATATGGCTTCACAAAGGTATCAGCCTGTGTTACGGAACTAGTGCCCACTTGATCGAAGCCGAAGGTTGGGAGTTTTCATTAAATGCTACATGGCTACCCTTGTACAAAAATAGGAGTGCCATCGATTGAAGGATTGATGGGGCTTGATAGTTTATAAACGTTTTCACATTCCGTTATCGGGTCCACCTGGGATGGCACGTCCGTGTAGCCCCCAGTACATTTTAGATATCTTTAATTATTTTGATTCTGTGTAACACCAGATACATGTGAAGTACTTCAGACCTACCTATCTAATGTATTATTTCACTGAAGAGTTATGTATTATATAGATCCAAGTATCACAAAGCAGAGTTCAAGTGGGAGACAAAGAGTTCAAGAAAGAAGGTACACCATAGGGAAACCTTGAAACAAATGTTGCTGAGTGAGACGAGAAATATCAAACACAGTTCCATTCAAGAGATTAAACATTTTACTCAGGATAGAAAGATATGGAGAAATTGCTTGCAGACCCTTATGTATAACAATACTTGAAGAGCATAATAATAATTATTATGTCGCCCGAGTGGTTACCGGGCCCAAATTTGGGGTGTAAAGAATATAACTACTGTTACCTGCCATGCATGTCGTAAGAGGCGACTAAGGAGGTTTGGCTGAAATCGGATGCACATGTCCTAAATGTGTAGAAGTCTATACGTTTAGGGGCCTACCAAACCAATGTGAAACGTATACACGTTCTTGGCAAAGATCAAACATATCACAAAGAGTGATTAAAATTGGTCGTAGAGAAGACGCAAAGTAGAAGAAGACTATTATATATTATAAACCACATGTTTTAAAAATTAATTTAGAGTACATAAAAAATATATTTTTGACACTTGTAGATGTTATGAGTGATATCTATAAAATCTAGCTGTAGATGTTATGAGTGATATCTATAAAATCTAGCTGTAGATGTTATAAATTATTAGTAACATCTACAACACCTACTTGTAGATGTATATGTATTAAAAGTAATTGGTCTCTTCGTGACTGTCTGTTGGATGAGGACACTAAAATCGATGTTGAATCGATCAAGCGATTTAGGCAGTTTGGAGTTACCCGTTGTTCAAGTTGAACTGGATGCCTGAGAGGCAGAGTAAGAGGTGTGTTTAATCAGCGAGTCACAGGAACCATCAGTATGCATACTCTTCTATATCTGTTGGGGAGACTGAGCACCTATGGGTCTGCCCAGAGTGCAATGACATCAGTTTAGTAACCAATAACCAACATTAAGGGGGGATTCTGTTCTTGAAACTTTTTTCATTGCTTTGGTCACCCAAAAACAGCTTTTGTTGACAGAATTTTGAGGGAATTTTACCCAAAATTTATAAAAATTAAATATTTAATATATCCTAAAATCATGTGTAATTTATTAGATATTACAATTGCCACCTTAGAGTGAAAACAGAATTTATTTACATTAATTAGATTCAGAGCCTTAGGGATTTGAAATTTTGTTTTTGGCTGCCATTTTGTATTGTTTCCATGACAACGCTTTGACATTTTTTATTTTACTAATTTTTTCTACTATTCTAAGTCATAATCTTTCAAAATGGTTATACAAATTTTACATTAATGTGAAAACAACGAAAATAGCTTCATGGTCCCCATACCACCGAATCCCCTCTAAAATTAAAATTATGCTGACCTACATTATTTGTTAACTCCTAAATTATATATTTTTACTTGACAATTATTTTATTTGCTAATGTTTTCAAATAAAAGTTGTCTTTCTTTGAAGTGGATACACTCCAGAATAATTTTAGAAAGTTTAACTATTCATATTGTTAGTATGTAAAGCGCACAGTTTTATGTGCAAAAATCATTAAGCGATTCATCAGCATGCCATAATTGTACAAATAAATTTATGTGCTAATTTTTCGATGCAACATAATCAAAAGTTTAACTTTTTCACTCCATAATGTTTTAAAAAAAAAAACAACAGATCAAATGGCTTGGACACCTGACAAGAATGCCCTGATATCGCCTACCACAGAGAGCCACACAGAAAAAGTATAATGAGCACAAAGCAAGCGGAAGACCACGCAAAAGACTGCATCAGGAACTGCCTTACGAAAATGATTATCAGCTTACAAAGTGCCTTAAAACAAGCACACACAAGATCACTCGTTTCCCTTCAACACTTCTATAAAGAAGTAAATGGTGGAAGAGTAGAAGAAGAATGTTTTTGTAACCTCCAGACACATTTGTACTGCAACATGTTCTGACTTAGCCAGTATATTAGCTTTGTTTGCATCATCTTAAAAAATGTTGCAAGCCAATATATTGGCTCAGAGGGTTGAAGGGGGTAATGTTTGTCAGAAAATTTGTATTTGACAAGTTGTTCTTATAGATTCTCTTAAAGTTATATTTATTGTATATTCTGAACAGGGTGAAGATAACCTGGTAATCCCAATCCATGGTTATCCGGTCATGAATAGCAAGGAGTTCCCAAGAAACTTTACATTTAAACCAATTCCAATTGGCTACAGGTAAGTGATATTTTTCTGTTTGACATGTTTCCATTATTTGTGTATATTACTAGATATTTATGTTTTACCAGAGACCCCTAGGATTGTTGCTGGAGCTACGGAGTTCGTGCTTTGTGCAATACTCTCAGCAGGTGGCGTGCTATTTCTGCAGAGAGGGACCGAGCCATATGGGGTAAAACTCGGGCAATGAAGTCAATCCTTCGGTTTAAAACCCTTTTTATATTTATTTGTTTTGTTTGTGTTAGAATTATTATATTGTTTGTATGTTTATATTGTTTTGTTTTTCTATTTTGTTAATGATGAAAACAAAACTTTTAAAAAATCCCAGCTTTGATTTGTATTAAATTGTAATTTCATTATTCATCTACTGTGTTTTGCTTTTGTATAATGGCTGTAACTGTTATCTTTACTTTATTACTATTTCCTAGGGTTTCAAAGAAGTTTCCATTAAAAAGTATGTCTCCAGTCGACTTTGAGTTTAACTTTGAATACATTCAATACCATCCAGCATTTAAACTAGAGCCAATGTCTGGTAAGAGTTTAGTATTTCTGTTGACTATATGTAGGATTAACATTAAGACTAGTATTTAGTAAACATAAGGTGGAGTCATGACAAAATGACATTTTTAATGCATTGAGAGAGTCTTTCCGAACAGTGGAGGTTCGTGATTGTGAGTCCCAGTTACTGACCACATTGAGAGAGATGGATGTTAATATTGGTACAGCCTGAAAAGAATGACATACCAAATATGCAAGGAGATTGATTATTCAACATTGAACTGGTATGTTGGGCCGAGGAATGCTGCTGGATTTGTTGAGGCGAAGATCGAAGCACCTATGGACTTGTTCAGTGTTGCTATGATGATAGTCCTCATATAACTGATAACTGAAGGGAAGTAATTGTACCAAAGTGACATTGAGCTAAATTTACTCACCATCAACTGTTGTTTAATTAGCATTGAAGTGAATTCTCCAGTCATCCCACTGAAAGTGGGTTATTAACTTTCTTTGTCTTTGTTTTCTCACTCATCATTGCTTAGTAATATCTACATAAATGGTTCACTTATCTGGATATACCTAAATGTTGCTGTTATTTAACAATGTCGTGAGAACGGATGGTCAACTAATTTGACATGATGGTGTTTCCTATGGAAAGCGGCGAATAGTCCCCAATTTAATTTTGAAAATATTGAACATTTTTGTAGGAATTTTATTTTAACATTTTTTAATTAATTTTATCTGGACAGCGGCTTTGCAGCTTAATCTTATTGATTTTCAACTACCAAGAGTTCTTATAGATGTTTAAATTTAGTACAGACTTGTGTTTTATCATTCATCTTGAGTAGGACTAGGAACTCATCTCACCTACATTGATGTCAGAGATCTCTGGAAAAATATCCAGATAACTTCCCACTGAAATATAAAGGCCACTTATATTTCATGCATAAAATGTCATGGCATCACAGAAAAAGAGCATTCAGATTCTCATTGAGAAGACAAACATTAACAATGAAAGTGATGAAAGGGTTAATTATAAAGTGATATATCTGCTTCTTAAAGTGATCTCATTATCTGTGTGTAGAGATTTTGTGGCCTTCCATAGACATTGACCGCAGACAGACATTTACTTCACACAGACATTGACCTCAGACAGACATTAATATCAAACAGTAATTTCCTCTTAAATGGACATGGATCTTGTGGATCTTACAAAGACAGTGACCTCACTTAGAAAGAACTCTCACAGATGTATTGACATTACAAAGACAAATTTCCTAAAGACAGTGATTTTACACAGACAGTTACCTCACACAGACAGTGACCACACATAGTGATCACACACAGTGATCTCACACAGACAGTAACCTCACACAGACAGTTACCTCACACAGACAGTGACCTCACTTAGAAAGAACTCTCACAGATGTATTGACATCACAAAGACAAATTTCCTAAAGACAGTGACTTCACACAGACAGTGACCTCACACAGTGATCTCACACAGTGATCTCACACATACAGTGACCTCACACAGACAATGACCTCACACAGACAGTGACCTTACACAGACAATGACCTCACACAGACAGTGATTTTAGACATATTTTGATCTCAAGTATTCATGACATCAGACAACTATTAACTTTATACATTTGTTGACCTCATTTAACCTTTAATATCAAATAGCCATCTTCAAAATTGTACCGGGTACCCTTGCTGGCACTTCAAAGTTTGTGTGCTACGTCTGAGATCTTCTTGTGCAAGGAAGAGATCAGAGCCCACATTGTTATTCACTAAAGTGCAATGATGATGATCACATGATCAATCAATTGGCCATTGACCTTTGACATTATTTCTCTGACCACAGACATTCATTGACCTTTTTGTTGATCTCCAAATCATAAAAACTTATGGTTCTTATTTTCAGCTTGTTACTTCTGCAATGTAGCTAATCAACTATAATTGTTACAATCTGTTAGGTATAGTTCCTGCAAACAGTAAAACTGAAGTGACGGTAACCTTTGCACCTTCTGAGTTTCAAACAGCAATCATGATAGTCAAGTTGACCATCTCTCAGTTCAACTTACAAGGAATTGTGTGCACTTTTACTGGGAGTTCCCTACCTGGTTTGTTAAAGTATGTATTCATGTTTAATTTAAAAAGTATTCTTTATACACCAACTGTCACCAAAATTTATAACATTAAAAACATAGATCAGAATACTAGGAGCATGCATATTCCCAGTGGCAATATATTGGTGGGAAGCATGGACATTTAACAAGGCAGTAGAAATCATATATGGACTTTTGAATAAAAGTGTTACAGAAGAGTCCTCAGTATACAACAGACAGAAAAGATAACAAATAGATCTATCCAAAAAGAACTCACAATCAAAGAAAACTGGCTGATGCTACAAATAAGAAAAGTGAAGTATTTTGGGACACAAGGAGATGTAAAGAGATTGGGATATAAAGAGATACAAAGGGTTGGAGAAGACCATAATGAAGGATGTCATCCCAGCAAAGATAAGAAGATGAAGAGCACGGAGAAGATGGATTCAATATATAATTGATGATTTGTGCATGACAGCTGAAGAAGCGGGACATCTGGCACATGAGAGAGAGATATTCCAAAGTACTGTTAGGGTAGCAAAGTTCTGTTCCAGACATGTTATTTGATGATGAAGATAATGTAACATTATGACATGAATATATTACACATTGAGAGCCGCTGTAGCGTAGTTGTTAGTGAACTCGCTTCTCAAGGCTGGTGGTCTGGGTTCAGCTCCGCAATGCGCGTGGAATTTTTCCCGACCGCTCTCAGGTCGACCCAGCCTCAAATGGGTACCAGACATGCTCTGGGAAAGTAAAGGCGGCGGCGTGATGCTGACCACATCACCCATCGTGTGCCGACGGTCAATGAAAAATACAGGCCTAACACTGTATTGACCACGAGGTATGAAAGGGTTCCTTTTTTTTTTATTACACATTGAATTTTTAAAAGCTGCAAGTGCTAATATTTTGCATACTGAACTCATGGATAAGTAATACTGCAAGAAGAAAGAGTGTTAGATTTTCTGAACTGTGCAAGTTACTTCAGGCATGACATTAGTGTTAAAAACGAACCATAATTGAGTCGGAGTAACTGAATGTCTGTTGGAGTAGCTAATATCAGATGTCAGTCAGATATCAGTCGGAGTTATTTAATTTTAGTTGCATGTCAGTTGGAGTAGCTCACTGTCAGATAGCCTAACCCTAATGTCAGTCACTTTTCAGTTGCGAATAACTTCATGACAGATGGATAATGTCAGTCACAGTAGATTACTGTCAGTCAGATGTCATTTGGAGTAGCTTGATGCCATTCATCATAGCTCAACATCAGTCAGCTGGATTTGCACACCAGTGCACAGTGTTAACATTTTGGCACAGTTAACTTGTGTGGAATTGTCATCTGAGCTACTATGTAAGTCATCTGATGTTAACACTAAACACTATCATCTAGATGAAAGAGACTAAGCAACCATGAACACTGAGTGCATAAATGTTGACTGTATTCAGTTAAAAAAACCAATCATATTAGTGATTTTGATGTCATTTAATAAGATATGGAATATTCTTGTCAAATAGACTTTGTAGATTCAATTATTTCTGTTTAATAACAAGACAGCAGCCATATTGGCAAATGCAGCTAGCATGCTAACAGAGACAGTCACCAGTATGATGTATGAGGAAGCGAAAGCATGGATAAAAATGGGTTTAAAAATGTGTTGAAGATCACCCAGTTCAATAAAAAAGATGATACTACTAACTCAATAGAGAAGACCAGCTTGCCATCTTCCAGCTACGTACTGGGCACAATAGGCTGATGTATCATCTGTTTAACAAGTATATGATAGACCCTACTGACATATACACATAGGGCACCAGCAAGCTGACAGAAACACACATCTTGCAAGATTGCCCAACATACAATAAACAGACAAACCACACATGGCAAACCTCCCATGTCAGTCCAGGACAAGCTATACTATAAGGAGATGTACGCAGACTCTGGTTGACCACTAACGAAGAATAATAATAATAATTTGTTTAAAAAATACTTGTTATATTTACTGTCTTGCGTTCTGTTTTGCCATCTATATTATTTATAATGTATTCATTTTCTTTCCTAGAGAGAAAACATTGCGAGCAACAGAATTCGAAGTATTGGATCCAGAGAGTGTGTCTCCACTTGATAGAGCAAGAAATAAGAAACATCAAGCTATAGTTATTAAACATGGGCAACAAAAGAAAATGTCATCAATTGCTACTGCACCAACGGTCAGGAGAATGTTTTATGTCACCATATCATATCTTTCTCTGTAAAGTTGTAATATTTGTTGTGGTTGCGGAAGTCTCTGTCTTGAAATGTTCAAGCCATTTACTTCTGAAGGTCTAGGTTCAAATCTGGACATTATTGTTCAGGTCTCGAGTTAATTTTTTCCAGAGATCCCTAGGATTGTTTCTGGAGCTATGGAGTGTGTGCTTCGTTCAATACCTCAGCATGTAGCATGCCATTTCTGTGGAGCAGGACCGTACGATATGGGACAACCCAGAGAAATGAAGTTATGCACAGGTTGTAGACATTCCAAAGTAAATTTTCAAGAAGAATCCAGCTAATTTCCTAGCAAATGAAGAGCTTTTAACTCATGCCGTACTAACTGCCACAGGGTGCGCCAAAATTGTTGATTAAAATAACCCAACTTCTGCACACTTCGCCAAGCAATGATCCATGTAAAATGAGTGCTAAATTTACATCAACGCTCTCTGATCCAGTTTCCGGTTTTTATCTGTAGCAAAGATATCTATTTCTACATTGTGGTCGGATCAGAAGTTTGATAAAATTTTGTTAATTGGATGAAATTTATATATTATTCAAGCTGGAAAATGGAAACAAAAATTAATTTGACCACATCATGTTTTTCAATTCATTAGTGAATGTGTTAAAAAGGAAAAAACTGCATCATTGAAGACCAGCATTAAAAGACGAAGATGGAAATGGATTGGACATGTGTGTCACATGCCAGTAGGGGCATGGACTAGGACAACTCTCAGAGGGACAGTGGATGATAAAAGAAAATATGTACTTCCAAAGGAAGCATGGAGAAGAACTGTGGAGAAAAAAAGTTGAAAGATTGTGAACCGATGTAATAAAACAATTAATATAAAGGCGGTAGGACATCAACAATGGTAACAGCTTTTTTTGAAGCCTTTTATATTACACAAATCACAAAGAGAACATAGATAGATATATAAATAATAATAATAATTCCTCTCGTACTGTTATACGTTACATAGGGCCTGCAAGTAATTTCTCCATACCACTCTATCCTGGACAACTCGCTCAATCTCCTCAATGGAACTGAGACCGATATTTCCTGCCTCTCTCAGCAAAGTTCGTTTCAGGGTCTCTTTAGGTCGACCTCTCTTTCTTGAACCCTTTGCATCCCACTTCAATGCCTGCTTTGATATTCGTTGATCATTTCTCCTCAAGGTGTGCGCAACATATCTCCATCTTTTCTTTCTTATAACAGTTGTCACTAGTGGCTAACCAGACATGTCTCTGATTTCATCACTTCTTCTGAATTCGTTCCATTTTATATTCATTATTTTTCGCAGACATCTATTTTCAAATGCATTCAACTTGCTTTCTATATCTTTAGTCATTTTCCAACTCTCGCTGGCATATGTTAGGATTGATACAACATTTGAATTACAAATTTGTAATTTAGTTTTAATTCTATATAACTTGCAGTTCCATATTTTATTTAGACTTTTAAAAGCTGATGTTGCTTTGCCAATTCGTATCATAATTTCTTTTTAACATTTCCTGTGCAATCAAAATTGCTACCTAAATAGGTGAACTGTTCTGTTATTTTTATCATTTTAGATTCCAGTGTGATATCTGCATTACTTGCCATAGGTGTCTTCATTATATTTGTTTTTCATAGCTTATCTGCAGTCCAACTTTTGATGCTATAGATGACAAGTTGTCTGTTTTTCTTTGCATATCTTGGTTGTTTCTACTTGACAAGACAATATCATCTGCAAAATCCAAATCTTCTAGTTGACTATTTTCTACCCAATCGATGCCAGTTTCGCCCCTGCAACATTTTCGCATCACCCAGTCAATGGCCACTCCAAACAATAGCGGAGATAGAATACAGCCTTGCTTTACTCCGTTTCAACCATAAACCAGTCACTGTGTCCACCATCAGTGTGAACTGCACACCGTGAACCATCATAGAGGCTCTTAATAATGTTTATTATTTTGTCTGGTATTCCATAGCATCTCAGAATATTCCACAGAGAGATTCTGTGTAGACTATCAAAGGCTTTTTTAAAATCGATGAAATTTAGTATGAGTGGTTGTTGCTTCTCAATATGTTCCTCCAAAATTATTCATAGGGTAATTATTTCGTCTAAGCAGCTTCTCCCAGGTCTAAAACCAGCTTGTTCTTCTCTCAGGGTTGTGTCCACTGCTCCTTTGATTCTATTAAGAATGATTTTGCAGAAAGTCTTGGTCATTACTGATAATAGGGTGATCCCTCTCCAGTTGTTGCAATCTTTGAGATCACCTTTCTTGGGGATCTTAACAATTATTCCCTTTTTCCATTGATCTGGGACAGTTTCTTCTTCCCATACTTTATTAAATATTTCTTGCACCTGGCTAATAGTTGTATCATCAGCCGCTTTGAGCATTTCTGCCGTAATGTTGTCATCACCCGCTGCCTTATTGTTTATCAAGGAATGGGTTGCCTCCTTGATCTCAGCTACACTTATCATTTCTTCGTTATTTGGTAGGGAGCTGTTTCTTGCCTCTTTATCAAACTTGAGTAGTACTGGTGGATCAGGTCTATTTAATATTTCTTCAAAATGTTCTGCCCATCTTTTCTTCTGCTTGGTATCTGATGTTAGAACTTTACCATCTTTACTCTTGATTGGGCCATCCTTTGAAACAAAAGTTCCAGTAAGTTGTTTTAGTGTATTGTATAGCATTTTATTATTTCCAGTCTTAGCTGCTTTTTCCCCTTCAGATATATATAAATATATATATATATATATATATAGAGAGAGAGAGAGATAGTAAGTAGAGGATTTTTAGTCACAATATGGACTGTTCAAGTCAAAATGTATTTTGCTATTGCCAGATCTACAATTTATAAGATCAGTCTAAAATATTTAGTGCAGAGGGCAGAGAGACCATCCTATGTATCAGCTCCAGTCTCCAGTTTCACCTGCAGCAACTGTGGCAAGGTTGTCACTCCAGAATATGCCATTACAGCCACAATAGCTATTGTGATTCAGTACAGAACAAACTACATGACACAAAACCAATTGTTTATTAAAATAACCTGGGATGGCTGCTGCAGCGGAGGACAGAGCACGAATGGGAATGCCCAATGTGCCATTACGTCGATTGCATAACATATCATAACAAAACCAATTGTCTCTTGAAACAAAGAGGCCAATGATCTGATAATTTACTAATATTAAACAATATACATTTAGCCTCTAGTAAATCTCTAATATAACATTTAACCTGTAATCAACCTCTAATATGACATTTAGCCTCTAGTAAACCTCTACTATGACATTTAGCTTCTAGTAAACATCTAATATGACATTTATCGAAATAGGGGGAAACTGCAGTAAAACTTGGTAAATAGTGAAACACGTACAAACAAAGTACTATAGTTTTACAAAATACATAAACAGTGACGATAACAGCAACGTTTCGACCAACAAGGCCTTTATCAACAAACGAACAAACAGGAGTGACAAATTAAAATGAAACACAAATGGACGACCAAATACCAACGTAATATGACATTTAACCCCTAGTCAACATCTAATATGACATTTATCCTCTAGCAAACCTCTAATATGACATTTAGCTTCTAGTAAACCTATACTATGACATTTAGCTTCTAGTAAACATCTAATATGACATTTAGCTTCTAGTAAACATCTAATATGACATTTAACCCCTAGTCAACATCTAATATGACATTTATCCTCTAGTAAACCTCTAATATGACATTTAGCTTCTAGTAAACCTCTACTATGACATTTAGCTTCTAGTAAACCTCTACTATGACATTTAGCTTCTAGTAAACATCTAATATGACATTTAGCTTCTAGTAAACATCTAATATGACATTTAACCTCTAGTAAACTTCTACTATGACATTTAGCTCTAGTAAACATCTAATATAACATTTAGCCTCTAGTAAACATCTAATATGACATTCAGCTTCTAGTAAACCTTTAATGTGACATTTAGCCTCTAGTAGACATCAAAATTATGGACCTCACAAACTCGACCGATAACATTGTAATAAATGGCCAAACACTGGAGAAAGTTGAAAATTTTACATATTTGGGTAGTAAAGTGGCAAACAACGGAGACACGATGAAAGAAATAAACTCTTGTTTGTTATAGCAGCTAGTGCCTTCACTAAATTAACGAATATCTGGCAATCTCAAGACCTTAGTATATGCACAAAAGTTAAATTATTTAGGTCATGTGTGATTGCTGTACTGACCTACGGTTGTGAAAGTTGAAAATCAACAAAGAAAATTGATAAGAAACTGGACAGCTTTGAGAATAAATGTCTCCGAAAATTATTAAAAGTAAAATTGAGTGATTTCGTTTCTAACAACACAGTGAGAGATAGAACACACCAACAACCCGTATCAAATATTATAAGGAAACGAAGGTGGAAATATTTAGGTCATGTTCTTAGATCAGACGAAAAGAGAATAAATCGACAAGTCCTTATGTGGACACCAGTTTGGAAAAGAAAACGTGGAAGACCAAAGACCACTCTTCGAAGAACCATTCAACAAGAAAGTAAACTATTGGGATGTAAAACCATACAAGATCTCCAACTGCTAGCAAAGAACCGCGTCACATGGAGATCTAAAACCTCTGCCCTATGTGCCACATTTGGACGAAAAGGAACAAACTAACTAACTAAACATCTAATATAACATTTAACCTCTAGTAAACCTCTACTATAACATTTAGCCTCTAGTAAACCTCTAATATAACATTTAACCTCTAGTAAACCTCTAATATGATATTTTGCCTCTAGTGAACATCTGATACAACATTTATCCTTTAGTAAACCTCTAATATAACATTTAGCCTCTAGTAAATCTCTACTATTGTTGAGAACTTTATGATATCTTTACACTAGATCTCATTAGAAAAAGATGGAATACGTTTTCCTGCTGTACTAGATAGTCCTCAGGCTGTTGGAAAAATTCTCATGCAGGAACCAGGAAAAATTCGAGCCAGTGAAATGAGACAAAGTGAGTCATTGAATTAGTTGCTTCTGGTAACATTTTATTTATCAAATTTAGTTTTGAATTCCTGCTTCTCACAGTTCGTGTTTTATTTATATATCATATGAATGTAGATAGTAATCTAGCTCGGGAGTATATTCATATATCATATGAATGTAGATAGTAATCTAGCTCGGAAGTATATTCATATATCATATGAATGTAGATAGTAATCTAGCTCGGAAGTATATTCATATATCATATGAATGTAGATAGTAATCTAGCTCGGGAGTATATTCACAGCAGATGGAAAGATGGACAGAGAAATCGAGACTAGATGCCAGAAGGCAAACACAGTGACATACCAACTGTCACCACTATTAAAACATCCAAGCATTAACATGGCAGTCAAACAACAACTGATAAACTGCATATTTATTCCAACTCTCTGCTATCAGTGCCAAACATGACCCTGACTAAGACACAAGAAAGAAAGATTACAACATGTGAAATGAGATTTCAACAAAAAGCTGTCAACGTTACAAGGAGAAATAGAGTGAGAAATAAGAATATCAGAAGTATCGTTGGTACTATACCATGTATACAATACATCGAGAAGCAAAGAATCAAGTCGTTCGGCCATCTAATGAGAATGGAACCACATTTACTACCATCATGTGCCTACAATAATCGACACTTAGGGTGCAGAGCACGAGGCAGGCCAAGAACACGATGGATAGATAACATCTCAGTCTCTGCGAAAGTATGGACTGACAACGTAAAGCGCAACACACCTGGCACAAGATAGAAAACTAAATCTCCTACGACCCTTCCCGGCAAATGTGGTTAAGATACGATAAGATAAGAAGATGAATGTAGAATTGACAATCCACTATGACACCTTATCATATTTGTTACTAGTATATCTTTTCATTGTGATGCAGTTTGTAAATCACCTTCTTATTTATTTTATAACTACACCACTGAATTTTGACAGTTGCAATAAAATATGTAGTAGTTATTCATATTCTTTGAAATTAATGTTATAAAATTTAGTATTGGTGAATTTCTACAAGCAGTCTCATT
Organism: Arion vulgaris; assembly: GCA_020796225.1. Taxonomy (NCBI): domain Eukaryota; kingdom Metazoa; phylum Mollusca; class Gastropoda; order Stylommatophora; family Arionidae; genus Arion; species Arion vulgaris. The sequence continues at coordinate 86,088,583 of CM036756.1, forward strand.
ATAGAAATTATGGCAGTAAGTAAAGTGATGGTCAGGCTGAAGTCGCAGACTTTTATCCATGCTTGTTTTCTGAGTGACTCAATGAGTATGCTGCAGGAAGATTGAAACAGGCTGGGCTAGGAGACACTGGTTGGAGTCACTGATTAGGTCTAGGCTCAGAAACATCAGTTTTATTTTTGTGCTAGGGCATGCAAGTGTAAGAGAAAATGAATGTTCTGATAGGCTTGCAGGTATGACTGCTGTAAAAAAGCAAGCGTGCAATTGACCAGGTCAATATTCTGAATTCCCTAAGGTGAGAGAGGATGTGTAAATGATTCAAGTAATAGTGGTGAATCTATAACCCTAACCAGACTGGAAGAATACCAACTCAAATGTGGTGTAGCTAGATAAGAGCACTATACTTGTAGCCAAAGAAGAATAGTAAACCAACAAAGAACTGGAGTTGTTAGTCACCACACGATGAGAGACATACTGAGGAGGAGATCAGAGCACTTAAGGACTAATTGGTTTCATGTGAAGTGATGTTGATCCAACAGCTAAACTAAACTTATAAATTTAAAAATGTAAGAGTAAAGAATATTATGTATTGTATTCACAGTCTGTAACCTAACTTAGTGACACATTGTTTTCCAGGTGTGTTGAATAAAAACAAAATTAATGAAAGATCAAGTCAACAAGTGAAGGTATATATAGCTTTGTCTGGGATGTATGTTCTAGAATACACAAAATTGTATTGTAAAAATAATAACAGAAATTGCTGTTTACATGTTAAAAAAACCGGAAACAAAATGAAGTAATCACAAATTATTTACTCATTGATGCTAGCGGAATCAACAACTTGCCAACTTGAGAGAGTCTTTCCGAATGGTGGAGTTTCAGGGTTGTGAATCCCAGTCGATGATCAGATTGAGAGAGATAGGTGTCAGTATTAGTCTTTCTATCTTTCTTTTGTCCTCTCTGCTTTTTGCCGTTAGCGTAGCAGGTTTAACTGGTACAAGATGATACACGCTCTGTCGCTTGATATGCTGTGGTATTGTGGAGTTTTAAGATTTTGTAACTCCTTCAACCCATCTTTTTTCTTGGTCTCCCTCTTCCTCTTGATGATTCCATTTCATATTGGTACAGCCTGAAAAGAACGACATACCAAATATGCGAAAATATAAATTAATCAACATCGAACTGGCATGTCGGGCCACTGGACGCTGCTGGATTTGTTGTGGTTAAGATTGAAGCACCCATGGACATGTCCGGAGTGCTATGATAATAGTCCTTTGATAACTAACTGCTGTTAGAATATTGCATGACTGTTGCATGACTGTTGCATGACTGTTGCTGTAAAAATATTGCAGAATACCAGATTAATTGAGGATAATGCAACATGTGTATTAATGTTTCAGGAAGCCATATTTGAATATGCTGTGAGACAAAATATTCATGAAGAGAGACAGAACCAGTTACGTTGGCAGGTGAAAGTTGGAGATGATCCCATCTCAGCGCAGGAGAGGTACAAGATACTGGAGGATAGGAACACTGCGATGAACCACTACAAGGTCACTAATGGAAGCCAAGAGTTACTGATTTCAGACTTTAGTAACAAACTTTTGAATGCCTGCCAATTCTATATTTGATATCTTATGTTATGTTATGTTATGTTATGCGATTGACGTCATGGCACATTGGGCATTCCCATTCGTGTCTTGTCCTCCATTGCAGCAGCCATCCCAAAGTCCATTTGTTATGACATATAATGCTTTGCTCATAACATGTTATGTTATGTTATGTGATTGATGTCATGGCACATTGGGCATTCCCATTCGTGCTATGTCATCCGCTGCAGCACCCATCCCAAAGTTCATTTGCTCACCATGAGAAGCTGATTAGTATATCTTCTCTCTCTACCTTGAAGACGACACTTTCTGGTATGTCCAAACTTAATGCCTAATTCTCGAGCTCGTTCCAGTGTCTGATGAGAGGCTCTTGCCACATAAATGTATAAATGTGATCGTACCGCATTGATGACATCGGCTCTATCCATGCTTCTGCCCGCTTGAGTTAGGGCAAGAAAGTCAGCACGCTCGTTACCCTAAACTCCAGCATCATATAAATATAGTTTTTTTGTGTATTTATTACTTCTGACATTGAGTAACATAGTGATAAAGAGTGATAAGCATTGGGTATTTCAAGTCAGCTATATATATACTAGAGGGCCATCATCTCTGTTTCTCTGTCAGATAGAGGTGAGCAGGACAGCATATTGACCATTTGCTGCCAGATAGAAGGGAACATTTGTTCCCAGGTAAAGGGGAACAGTATAGTATTATGAGCATTTGTGCCATGGGGAACAGTATAGTATAATAATATTTGCTGTCATAGGGGAAACAGTATAGTATTATGAGCATTTGCTGCCATAGGGGAACAGTATAGTATTATGAGCATTTGCTGCCATAGGGGAAACAGTATAGTATTATGAACATTTGCTGCCATAGGGGAAACAGTATAGTATTATGAGCATTTGCTGCCATAGGGGAAACAGTATAGTATAATAACATTTGCTGTCATAGGGGGAACAGTATAGTATAATAACATTTGCTGCCATTTTTATTTATTTATTTCAGCTCTTCGGTTCGGGGCCATGGACATTGTAACCCTTCGGTTTGGTGCCACGAACACCGTGAATCTGGGGAACCTGAGGTTTTTCTGCCAGCCCGTGAAATTGAACCCGCATACACAGATGGCTAGTCACCCGCAGTCCAACGCGCTACGAACACGCTGGGCAAGCTGGCCATTTGCTGTCATAGGGAAACAGTATAGTATAATGAGCAATTGCTGTCATAGGGAAACAGTATAGCATAATGAACAATTGAGCATTTCTCACCACCCTTGGAAGTTTTTCATGTACAGCAGAGTTAAAAATAAATATCCTGGTTCTGGAATCTCTCAAAGCATCGTTATGTCCTGTACAAAACTGCTTTGCACTTCCTTGTCGTGTCTCTATTTTAATTTTGCCTTGTTGTGCATTCCTCTTCATTGCAGACACTGCAAAAGAAAAGCTAGAATGAAACCTCAAGCTCAGGTTGCTCCCTTGCTTTGTGTACAATGTTGGGCTCTAGGCACATTGCATTGTAAGATAATTGTCAAATTAGTCTGCTTTGATGTGGTCAGATATTAGCCAGACTTATAGACAATTCAGCGGTCTCAATAGTGAAGTAGTTAAGATCTCAATAGTGAAGTGGTTAAGATCTCAATAGTGAAGTAGTTAAGATCTCAATAGTGAAGTGGTTAAGATCTCAATAGTGAAGTGGTTAAGTCGTTTGCCTGTCGTACTGAAGGTTGTAGGTTCGAATTCAGACAAGACACATGTGAAATTGTTTTTGAGTACCCTAGGATTGTTGCAGGAGCAACAGAGTTTATGCTTTGTGCAATGCTCTCGGCAGATGGCATACCATCTCTGCCAACAGCGACGGAGCCATATAGGGAAATCCGGTGCAATGAATTCAATCCTTCGTCTTTGGATAGAGAATTTAATACAGCATGTTTTCAAGATATGCTGTGAATGTGCCTGAGGACCTTGTTATGTAGTCTAAATAATATTGTTGTCTTTGTATCCAGACATGAGCAAAATGTCTTCAACCTTCCTTCAATGTTGTGAAACTCATATTTTTGGTTTCAGTTGAAAACAATAGGAGATCTAGTACTGGAAGATGAAACCAATCGTCTTGAAACTGTGTGTGTTTATCGCAGAACAAAGAGGGATGCAAAGGATGTAAGTAGTCAGATTGGTTATTAGTTATTAAACTGACACCACAGAAGTCTGGGCAAACCTATAGGTGCTGAGTCTCTCCCAATAGTTGTCAAAGGGTATGCATACTGATGGTTCCTGTAGCTTGCTAGTTAAACACACTCCTCCGTCTGCCCCTCAAGTTCTACTTATACAGCATATAATTCCAAACTCCTTAACTCGTTGGATTGATTCAGCGACCTCATTTTAGTATTCTCATCCAACAGTAGGTCATCAAGCGACTGAAGAACATCTTCTTACCCTAAACTCCTTAACTCGCTGGATTGATTCAGCGACCTCATTTTAGTATTCTCATCCAACAGTAGGTCGTCAAGCGACTGAAGAACATCTTCTTACCCTAAACTCCTTAACTCGCTGGATTGATTCAGTGACCTCATTTTAGTATTCTCATCCAACAGTAGGTTGTCAAGCGACTGAAGAACATCTTCTTACCCTAAACTCCTTAACTCGCTGGATTGATTCAGCGACCTCATTTTAGTATTCTCATCCAACAGTAGGTCGTCAAGAGACTGAAGAACATCTCCTTACCCTAAACTCCCCAACAATCAATGCTCTCGAAGTTGTCGGAAAATCTTTGAAAGCTATAAAAGCAATTACTAAAAGTGTTATAAAACTGTTGCAAAAGTCAACAAAAGTGTCAGTAGTAAGTAAAAAAAAAGTAAACAAACTCTTGTTGATACCATGAAGTATATTGGGGAATACAGTGTTATATCTATATTTGTATTGACTATCAGTACACAATGGGTAATGTGGTCAAGATCATGCTGGCTACTTTTACTTTCCACTGCTTTTTCTGGTACCCAATTGAAGCTGGTTTAACCCAGAGCCATTACTGTCAGATTTTACTCCCGCTGTAGAATTTAACTTGGACCATGTACCTAAGAAATTATGATACGAATTGGCAAAGCAACATCAGCTTTTAAAAGTTTCAATAAAATATGGAACTGCAAGTTATATAGTAATAAAACTAAATTACGAATTTTCAATTCAAATGTTGTATCAATCCTAACATATGCCAGCGAGAGTTGGAAAATGACTAAAGATATAGAAAGCAAGTTGAAGGCATTTGAAAATAGATGTCTCGAAAAATAATGAATATAAAATGGAACGAATTCAGGAGAAGTGATGAAATCAGAGACATGTCTGGTCAACCACTAGTGACAACTGTTATAAGAAAGAGAAGATGGAGATATGTTGGGCACACCTTGAGGAGAAATGATCAACGAATATCAAAGCAGGCATTGAAGTGGGATGCAAAGGGTTCAAGAAAGAGAGTCGACCTAAGGAGACCCTGAAGTGAACTTTGCTGAGAGAGGCAGGAAATATCGGTCTCAGTTCCATGGAGGAGATTGAGGGAGTTGCCCAGGATGGAGCGGTATGGAGAAATTACTTGCAGGCCCTATGTAACATATAACAGTAGGAAAGAAATTATTATTGTATAATGCACCTAAGACTGGAGTGTACAAACCACTACGCTTCAGGGCTGTCTACAGTGTCAGTCATTCAACCAAAATAATTTATCATGAAGGGCCAATGTGATAGCAAGAAAACTATACAAAAATTATAACTGAATTTTATATATTTTATCAAGGAATCATCATCATGGTGTGTCCTTGCATTTAATTAAGCATAATAATAATAATAATTCCTCTCGTATACGTTACATAGGGCCTGCAAGTAATTTCTCCATACCGCTCTATCCTGGGCAACTCGCTCAATCTCTTCCATGGAACTGAGACCGATATTTCCTGCCTCTCTCAGTAAAGTTCGCTTCAGGGTCTCCTTAGGTCGACCTCTCTTTTTTGAACCCTATGCATCCCACTTCAATGCCTGCTTTGATATTTGTTGATCATTTCTCCTCAAGGTGTGCCCAACATATCTCCATCTTCTCTTTCTTATAACAGTTGTCACTAGTGGTATCTAAAGTATTATAACTAGTGTCACTTAAGCATACACATATATTATAAACATAATGTGATGGGTCGCTGATTGCAAAGTTCGTAACACACAACACTAGTGACTATGTGAAACTTCTGAGGTTCAAGGTCAGCTTGGGTCAACAATTTTTGGTGTGATTATGATATGTGATTGGACAACAAGAAACATTGATCTTTTACTTGGTGATCTAAATTACAAAAACCTCTGAAGTTGAAGTAAGGTTAGCCAAGAGACACTGGCGATAAGGAAAGCAAGTCTTCACTCAAAAATTAGTCAAAGGTGTTCTTATTATGGGACATAACTACATCTAAATTCATAGCGGGTGAACGAAAGCTATTTCTATTCAGACTGACTTTGTAGTCATTTTTGTTTGACAAAATTGAATGAAAGCTCATTCTTTGCCACAGTTAAATTTGTTGTTTAACCTTGCAGCTTGCACCTGATGATGCTACATTTAATGTGTATTCAAGTGATCTTTGGTCTGTCAGACATGCAGCTCTTGAGAGATTTGTACAGGCTGCCAGAACAGTAAGAACCTTCCTATACTTTTGTTTGATTTCATATGTGCACAGATTACCTGTGTCAGCTGCTGCTTAGTATCATAACTTATTTTATTTTTTTCTCTCCACAACCTCCTCAAACATCATATCTTATCTCTCTCTCTCTATTTCTATTTTATTTCCTTCCATTACTAATGGAACATAGGCCTACAAATTATCAATAACAGTTATACTTTTTAAATTGAGCTTTTGTATTTATTTAGACAATTCTTGCTCCCCTATTGTATTTATGTAGCCATTGTTACATTCCCCCTCTATTGTATTTATGATATGGCCATTGTTACTCCCCCTATTGTATTTATGAAAGCCAATGCTCTCTAACTGTTTGGGTATACTCTGAGAAGAAATAATTAAAGAATCTCAAAGCAAACATTGAAGTGAGAAGAAAATGGTTCAAGAAAGAAAGGATACCTTTATGAAACCCTGAAATAATATTTGTGGAGAGAGGCAAGAAATATCAGACTGAGTTCAGTAGAAGAGATTAAATGAGTTGCCCAGGATAGAGTGATATGAAAAAAGTGCTTACAGGCTCTATGTCTAAAAAAAATCTAAAGGTAAAGGATTGATTTGATTGCACAGTGTTTCCCATATGGCCCTGTCCCTCTCTGGCAGAAATGATACACCACCAGCCGAGAGTGTTGCACAAAGCACAAACTCAGTAGCTTCAGCAACAATCCTGGGATCGCTTGAAAATATTGCATGTGTGACTCGGTCTGGAATATAACGTACAATCTTCAGAACTCCCGGCAAACACCTTAACCACTTTGTCATAGAGACCACAAAGCTCTATGTAACACATAACAACACAAGAGGAATACAACAAATCTCAGTGTTACATTTATATAATCAATACTACTCTCTTTTTCTCTGGTGAAATTTCCACAATTCTTTAGGATATATCTGCCACTTTCTGTCAATATTTGAATATTTCTCTGAAATCTCTGTCAAACTTTTATGTTTAAATCTGTATATCATGAGCACTTTCCATAATATCAATCTTTACACCTGAGTGGTTACTGGAGCCCAAATTCGGGGTGTAAAGAATAGAACCACTGTTGCCTGCCATGCATGTCATAAGAGGCGACTAAGGAAGTTTGGCTGAAATCGGATGCACATGTCCTAAATGTGTAGAAGTCTATGCATTTAGGGGCCTACCAAACCAATGTGCAACGTATACATGTTCTTGGCAAAGGTCAAATATATCACAAAGAGTGATTAAAATTAATCGTAAAGAACGAACGCAAAGAAGAAGAAGATAAATCTTTTAAAAAGTAAGTGGAAGAATGCAGTGGCAGGGAGCTGGATTTTAGATTAGATGCCAATGTGCAGTGCTCAATTATTTATGTAGCAGATTCCCTAGTCACACTTTAATTCTGTCCCTTGTGGAGCTGTGCTTTTATGACAGGTCTCTTGAAAATGTCTCAAGAATGTTCAAGATATAACTGTCAGGGTTCTTGGCATCTGATTGACAAATAATTGGACATGTTTTCCTTCTTCTGGACAGTGACTGTATTAGTCAGTGACCATAACTATTGCCTCTATTGACGATAACAATTGCCTCTATTGACCATAACAATTGCCTCTACTGACCATAACAATTGCCTCTATTGACCATAACAATTGCCTCTATTGACCATAACCATTGCCTCTATTGACCATAACCATTGCCTCTATTGACCATAACAATTGCCTCTATTGACCATAACCATTGCCTCTATTGACATAACAATTGCCTCTATTGACCATAACATTTTGACCATAACAATTGCCTCTATTGACCATAACAATTGCCTCTATTGACCATAACAATTGCCTCTATTGACCATAACAATTGCCTCTATTGACCATAACAATTGCCTCTATTGACCATAACAATTGCCTCTATTGACCATAACAATTGCCTCTATTGACCATAACAATTGCCTCTATTGACCATAACAATTGCCTCTATTGACCATAACAATTGCCTCTATTGACCATAACTATTGCCTCTATTGACCATAACAATTGCCTCTATTGACCATAACAATTGCCTCTGACCATATAATGCCTATTGACCATAACAATTGCCTCTATTGACATTGACCATAACAATTGCCTCTATTGACCATAACAATTGCCTCTATTGACCATAACAATTCTATTGCCTCATTGCTTATTGACCATAACAATTGCCTCTATTGACCATAACAATTGCCTCTATTGACCATAACTATTTCCTCTACTTACAATAACAATTGTCTCTATTGACCATAACTATTGCCTCTATTGACCATAACTATTGCCTCTATTGACCATACCTATTGCCTCTATTGACCATAACTATTGCCTCTATTGACCATAACTATTGCCTCTATTGACCATAACTATTGCCTCTATTGACCATAACTATTGCCTCTATTGACCATAACTATTGCCTCTATTGACCATAACAGTTGCCGCTACTTACAATAACAATTGCCTCTACTTACAATAACAATTGCCTCTACTTACAATAACAATTATCTCTACTGAAAATAACCATTACCTCCAGCAATCAGAACCATTGCCTCTACTGACCATAACCATTGCCTCTACCGCCACGCCGACCATCATAAAATGGGGACCATAACTATTGTCTCTACTATTTAGAACATTTGTCTACTATCACTGAATGAATACAATAATATTATCATTTTTCTATGGACAAAAGTGACTTTATCAATGCTCTAAGAGAAAACATATACTCTGAGAATTGTAATGAAGAAAATAAATGGTATTCTCTAACTCAGCTTCGTGAGCTGGGCATACCTATCGGTGCGACAAGATGATGCGGAAAAACCCCAGTAGATACATCAACAAGCACAGAATTAGAAGACCTGCTTCTAATGGAGGAGATCAGATTAGTTATGGACATGCTCGATGTGTGATGACGATGAACCTCAAATAAACATTCAAAAGAAGTGCTTCTCTGTGATTTCTGTCTTTGTTGTTCCACGTATCAGTTTTTAATGTATTTAGATAGATGTATCTTTGAGAACACTACTTTCACTTTGTCATCATCAATAAATTCAAAATAAATATGCTGTCTATCATCACAATGATTGTTATTATAAATTCTATATATAAGTATTTTACTTTTATCAATCACAGATAATTATTCGTAACCGAGCTGATAAAAGATTGCCTTTTTTGAAGAACCTTGTGAAGAAGTTTAATAGGAAGAAGAAAATGAGATTGTCTTTAGGTGAGTGTCTAGTCTCAAGAGATATATATCGGTTAAATTAAACAATAAAAAAATGCAAGTAATGAGAAGCAAGACAAAACTGCGTTGGTAAAAAGTTAAAGAACAATATTAGCCAAAAGGGAAAGAGAGGTAAGTAAATTCAAAGATGTATTTCTTAAAAGGAGAGTACCAACAGTATAAAACCAGTGAGAACAAATTGTTAAAAATTGTAGAGGGACAAAAATAAAGAAGTTGGTGCAAATGGACAGAAAAGGATAAAGTAAAAATTTCGGACAAACAGATAGATCATTTTCAGAAAACAGTAAAATTAGTTGAGAAGGAGAGATGCAGCAACAACTAGTAATGGATAAAATTCAGCATGAACATAGGATGTTCAATTCAATCAGACACCGGTATGTTTCCTTGTATCCCTTCTTCTGACTGTCTTATCCATGAATCTTGTAGTCTTACTTTGATTCTCTATCTTCTGACTGTCTTATCCATGAATGTTGTAGTCTTACTTTGATTCTCTATCTTCTGACTGTCTTATCCATGAATGTTATAGTCTTACTTTGATTCTCTATCTTCTGACTGTCTTATCCATGAATCTTGTAGTCTTACTTTGCTTCTCTATCCTCTGACTGTCTTATCCATGAATCTTGTAGTCTTACTTTGCTTCTCTATCTTCTGACTGTCTTATCCATGAATCTTGTAGTCTTACTTTGATTCTCTATCCTCTGACTGTCTTATCCATGAATGTTGTAGTCTTACTTTGCTTCTATATCTTCTGACTGTCTTATCCATGAATCTTGTAGTCTTACTTTGATTCTCTATCCTCTGACTGTCTTATCCATGAATCTTGTAGTCTTACTTTGATTCTCTATCCTCTGACTGTCTTATCCATGAATGTTGTAGTCTTACTTTGCTTCTCTATCCTCTGACTGTCTTATCCATGAATGTTGTAGTCTTACTTTGATTCTCTATCCTCTGACTGTCTTATCCATGAATCTTGTAGTCTTACTTTGATTCTCTATCCTCTGACTGTCTTATCCATGAATGTTGTAGTCTTACTTTGCTTCTCTATCTTCTGACTGTCTTATCCATGAATCTTGTAGTCTTACTTTGATTCTCTATCTTCTGACTGTCTTATCCATGAATCTTGTAGTCTTACTTTGATTCTCTATCTTCTGACTGTCTTATCCATGAATGTTGTAGTCTTACTTTGATTCTCTATCTTCTGACTGTCTTATCCATGAATCTTGTAGTCTTACTTTGATTCTCTATCCTCTGACTGTCTTATCCATGAATGTTGTAGTCTTACTTTGCTTCTCTATCTTCTGACTGTCTTATCCATGAATCTTGTAGTCTTACTTTGATTCTCTATCTTCTGACTGTCTTATCCATGAATCTTGTAGTCTTACTTTGATTCTCTATCTTCTGACTGTCTTATCCATGAATGTTGTAGTCTTACTTTGATTCTCTATCTTCTGACTGTCTTATCCATGAATGTTGTAGTCTTACTTTGATTCTCTATCTTCTGACTGTCTTATCCATGAATCTTGTAGTCTTACTTTGCTTCTCTATCTTCTGACTGTCTTATCCATGAATCTTGTAGTCTTACTTTGATTCTCTATCTTCTGACTGTCTTATCCATGAATCTTGTAGTCTTACTTTGCTTCTCTATCTTCTGACTGTCTTATCCATGAATCTTGTAGTCTTACTTTGATTCTCTATCTTCTGACTGTCTTATCCATGAATCTTGTAGTCTTACTTTGCTTCTCTATCTTCTGACTGTCTTATCCATGAATGTTGTAGTCTTACTTTGATTCTCTATCTTCTGACTGTCTTATCCATGAATGTTGTAGTCTTACTTTGCTTCTCTATCCTCTGACTGTCTTATCCATGAATCTTGTAGTCTTACTTTGATTCTCTATCTTCTGACTGTCTTATCCATGAATGTTGTAGTCTTACTTTGATTCTCTATCCTCTGACTGTCTTATCCATGAATCTTGTAGTCTTACTTTGATTCTCTATCTTCTGACTGTCTTATCCATGAATCTTGTAGTCTTACTTTGATTCTCTATCCTCTGACTGTCTTATCCATGAATCTTGTAGTCTTACTTTGCTTCTCTATCTTCTGACTGTCTTATCCATGAATGTTGTAGTCTTACTTTGCTTCTCTATCCTCTGACTGTCTTATCCATGAATCTTGTAGTCTTACTTTGCTTCTCTATCTTCTGACTGTCTTATCCATGAATCTTGTAGTCTTACTTTGCTTCTCTATCTTCTGACTGTCTTATCCATGAATCTTGTAGTCTTACTTTGATTCTCTATCTTCTGACTGTCTTATCCATGAATCTTGTAGTCTTACTTTGATTCTCTATCCTCTGACTGTCAATTTTTTATCCCATGAATGTTGTAGTCTTACTTTGATTCTCTATCTTCTGACTGTCTTATCCATGAATCTTGTAGTCTTACTTTGATTCTCTATGAAAGCTTCTGACTTTCTGTATCCATGAATCTTGTAGTCTTACTTTGATTCTCTATCTTCTGACTGTCTTATCCATGAATGTTGTAGTCTTACTTTGATTCTCTATCTTCTGACTGTCTTATCCATGAATCTTGTAGTCTTACTTTGATTCTCTATCCTCTGACTGTCTTATCCATGAATGTTGTAGTCTTACTTTGCTTCTCTATCCTCTGACTGTCTTATCCATGAATCTTGTAGTCTTACTTTGATTCTCTATCTTCTGACTGTCTTATCCATGAATGTTGTAGTCTTACTTTGATTCTCTATCCTCTGACTGTCTTATCCATGAATCTTGTAGTCTTACTTTGATTCTCTATCTTCTGACTGTCTTATCCATGAATCTTGTAGTCTTACTTTGATTCTTTTGATCCTCTGACTGTCTTATCCATGAATCTTGTAGTCTTACTTTGCTTCTCTATCTTCTGACTGTCTTATCCATGAATCTTGTAGTCTTACTTTGCTTCTCTATCTTCTGACTGTCTTATCCATGAATCTTGTAGTCTTACTTTGATTCTCTATCTTCTGACTGTCTTATCCATGAATCTTGTAGTCTTACTTTGATTCTCTATCCTCTGACTGTCTTATCCATGAATCTTGTAGTCTTACTTTGCTTCTCTATCTTCTGACTGTCTTATCCATGAATGTTGTAGTCTTACTTTGCTTCTCTATCCTCTGACTGTCTTATCCATGAATCTTGTAGTCTTACTTTGCTTCTCTATCTTCTGACTGTCTTATCCATGAATGTTGTAGTCTTACTTTGATTCTCTATCTTCTGACTGTCTTATCCATGAATCTTGTAGTCTTACTTTGATTCTCTATCCTCTGACTGTCTTATCCATGAATGTTGTAGTCTTACTTTGATTCTCTATCTTCTGACTGTCTTATCCATGAATCTTGTAGTCTTACTTTGATTCTCTATCCTCTGACTGTCTTATCCATGAATGTTGTAGTCTTACTTTGATTCTCTATCTTCTGACTGTCTTATCCATGAATGTTGTAGTCTTACTTTGATTCTCTATCTTCTGACTGTCTTATCCATGAATCTTGTAGTCTTACTTTGATTCTCTATCTTCTGACTGTCTTATCCATGAATGTTGTAGTCTTACTTTGATTCTCTATCTTCTGACTGTCTTATCCATGAATGTTATAGTCTTACTTTGATTCTCTATCTTCTGACTGTCTTATCCATGAATGTTGTAGTCTTACTTTGCTTCTCTATTCTCTGACTGTCTTATCCATGAATGTTGTAGTCTTACTTTGATTCTCTATCCTCTGGACTTCATAGAATTTTTTTTTTCAATGCCGCAACGAGTGGACCCAGTATGGTTGAATGAGCAAACTCAGAGTGTCTCATCCTTTCAAATAAGAACTTCTCAGAGCTTGTTTAAATATATTTGAGAGTGCCATTTAGTGTTTAATGAAAGCTCCCACCTTTCGATCACGATCAAGCATTGGACACTTCACTTTGATCTTAGCCAAAATGCTGAAAAGTGACTTCTGAAGATGTACTTGAGATTTACTATTGTTCCGTTGATATTTGTGATTTATTGACTCAGTTCAATTTTTATTATCACTAATTTCTGTCTGCATATCGAAGACTATGAGTTGAATAATGTAATAGCTGATTGAATAAAATGTGGATAAGATTTGAGAAAGATAAATATTGAGATGAAACTCTAGTTATGGTTTATTTTTCGGTTAGTAAAAGATTTATTTGATTATAATTGATATTAAAAATGCTTTGTTAACAGATGACAGCAACGATATATTTGAGAGTGAGAGAAGAAAGTTGGAGAAAAGTGTGAAGGATGTCCCATTTTTCAGGGCAGAAAAAATACAAAAATTCAGATTTCCAATTTATGTTAACCCAGACGTTAAGGATGATATGGTGAGTTATAGTGTGTCTGTATCCATTGACCAAAACATAAATTATTATCTCATCAGGATAATCACATTTTTCAAGATTATAGCACAATACTTAACACATTAACTAACAAATGCTGCAGCATTCGCCTGTCTGTCGGTCCGGTTTGGTCATGTGCCGTGAGATGCTCCATTGTTTGCTTCATCATAAAACTAGCTCTAAATTGATTTATGTTAACGCATTCTGACCATTATATTAATTCTCATAATTATTGATTCTTAGTGTCTGTGTGGTGCTGGGTCTTGCAACAAAAGTAAAGAATAGTGCCACTGCAACCAACAATGCATGTCATAACAGGCGACTGATGTAGGCCCTAGGGATGCTACCCTAGTAAATAAAAAGCAGCGCAGAAATAGGATATGCTGGTCTACATTGTAGGCACATAACTGGCACAATGTACAATTGTTCTTAGGCACAGATCACATACAAATCACAGAGTAGTTGACAAGGGATCGATATGGAACGTTTGAAGATGAAGAATTGATTCCTAATTTATTCTTTCCCATTCTGTTAGATTGTGTTGAAAGTACATTCACTTATCTGCAAAATTGTATATCATTCATCCAATTTTTTTTTAAAATGATAAGATAACTACAGCTTAATTTTTACATACATTGGCAGAGTGAAAACAAAATCCATTTGGTCACATTGTATTTTGCAATGCAGTAGTTCATTTGTTAAGAATTTAAAATAAATTAGAATAAAGTACTTAACCGTTTCAATCCTGGCCACCTGTATCTAAGAAAAACCAATTCCTCTGAGCTCCTAAGCAAAAACAACAGATATCAGAGTGATATTAAAACAAGATTGTTTGGCACAACGACATTCTTTATAATTTGTTGTTGTCTTACCTGTTCATCTCTGATACTTTTTCTTTTTATATATTCGCAGGAGACCAAATTGTATTCAATTTACTTTTTTATATATTCACAGGAGATCAAATTGTATTCAATTTACTTTTTATATATTCGCAGGAGACCAAATTGTATTCAATTTACAATTTATATATTCGCAGGAGACCAAACTGTATTCAATTTACTTTATATATTCGCAGGAGACCAAACTGTATTCAATTTACGATTTATATATTTGCAGGAGACCAAACTGTATTCAATTTACGATTTATATATTTGCAGGAGACCAAACTGTATTCAATTTACTTTATATATTACGTGAACCATGGCTCCTCTTCCCTTCCTTCCCGTCCCAACCCCATACACTCCCAAGTACTGTATTTGGATCTCCATATTGAACAAACCTAGCATGAACATCAACCAATTCAAAGAAATTATCTTCTTCTAAATGATCTTCTGATTCACTTTCAATATCCTAATCAGAAAAGTAATAGACTAAGCTCTAGTTTATCTTTGTTATTATTCCACACTAGTTTTAACAGCTTGCTCTATTGTTATCTTTTGTGTATTGCAATTTGTAAATTTTCTGCACTTATTTTCATCATAATATACTTAAAACATAACATTTAACTACAAACATTTTTGTAAGCATGTTTCTGCCATGCTGCTAAACCAAATAGTAACATAAGTTATGTTTGACATCACACTTGTGCACAATTTATCCCTGGTTGCAGGCCAATAATGTCAGTCTTATTAGAACTAAAAGAGGTACATCAGAGTGGAAGATGTCAAAGAAATCCGGACGCTGCAAGGAAAAACAGGATTAGAGAAAAGAAGAAGAAGAGTTAAACATATGTTTACTTGCTAATGTGTATAGTTCTCAGATATTCTAATGTGATAGTTCTAGATATTCTAATGTATATAGTTCTCAGATATTCTAATGTGTATAGTTCTCAGATATTCTAATGTGTATAGTTCTCAGATATTCTAATGTGTATAGTTCTCAGATATTCTAATGTGTATAGTTCTCAGATATTCTAATGTGTATAGTTCTCAGATATTCTAATGTGTATAGTTCTCAGATATTCTAGTGTTTATAGTTCTCAGATATTCTAATGTGTATAGTTCTCAGATATTATAATGTGTATAGTTCTCAGATATTCTAATGTGTATAGTTCTCAGATATTCTGATGCTTAGTGTAATATCTGTAAGAATTTTAACATTGTATTAAGAAGTGACCAAAGAGATGGTATTCTAAGATTTTCACAGAACTGAGATCTTTTTTTAAAATAACCTGAAAGAAAAGGGACATCATTCATAAATTCATGTTAGGAGTAACTGAACTTGGACTAACCTACATCATATATCAAGATGCCTTTATTTTCTTATTCTTTTATTAATTCATATTTAGAGTTGTGTTTTCCTTATTGTGCCGTGATATTTCCCCATATTTTATCTTTGCCAGATAACATTTAAAAAAAAAATTCAATATGTGGATGTAGTCTGTTCCCATATTTTGTCAAATTGCGTCAGTTTGTATTTTGATGTTTTGCTTACTCCTGTTTTTATTTCTTGTTTATAGACATGTTTCCTGTTTGCTGTTGAAATTAAATACATCGGAATGAATTTGTCATTTTATTTTTTAGAACATAACTTGGATACAAAGAAGGTTAAGAGATTAAAACATGTTGCAAAATATATTTTAAACACTCTTTTATTCTATATCACCAGGCACCAGATGCTCTTGGTATTGTTTCCGTCACTCCAGCACAGATTGGGGTCAAGAGAGATATCCCTTTCTTTGATCTTAAAGTGAGTTATTTTTATTTATTTGTTCATTTGAGAATCATCTTCATCGCACTTCAGACATGTCCATAATTGCTTCGATCTCCTCTCAAGCATGTATTTCAGTGTGTTTATACTAACAGCCCCGCTCTGTGCTGGTTGATGTATCTATTGGGGGTCCTTTCACGGTTTTTCCGTCTTGCGCACCTATCGGTATGCATAGCTTGCACAACCGAGATATAGAATACCCTTTATTTTCTTTGGTGAAGTCTTCAGAGTGTATGTTTTCTCTCAGAGCATTGATGATATCATTTTTGTCTATTTAATAAATTTATATTTATGAAATGTAGCAATAACAATGTGGGATGGATTGATGTAATACATTAGTGTTTGCTTATCAACTTGGACACAAGGTTTAGTTCAATCCTGCACTGACTTTCAATGTAGAAAAGAATGACTTCGTTCCGCACACTAGGCCTAGAATTGTGAATACAATAGACACTTCATACCTTAACTCTTTCACTCCGTAAAGTTTTGTTACCTCTGGATGCTCTTGTAATGCAATGTATACTAAGGTAGCCAGTATACTATCTCTGCGTTATCTTAGAAAATATCTCCAGCTTGTATATTGACACAGGAGAGTGAATAGGTTAAGGTCTGAGAAGGTTGTAGGACATAAATTTAGCTATAGCATTACAAGAGAATATAAATTGATAATTAAAATTTTAAAATACTTGAAATTCATTTTGAATAAATCATATTGAAACTTATTATTTGAGAAGTTAATTTTATATGGAGACAAAGGAGTATTGAAAACCTAGAAAAGTGAACAGGTATCAGTGTAAAGATATTCAGATGAATGTCTGTAACAGACAGTCCTGGAAGTTGCTAACCACCTAAAGATCATACATCAGCAAAGTCAAGAGGGAGTAGTTGATGTTTGGACAACTCAGCTATTTCATAAAATTTGTCCAGGCATGCGTGTAGGAAAGGTCACTTTGTAGCCGACATTGTTGACCTAACATTGAGTAGGAAAGTAATATCTTTCTCTTAATATTTCTGCAGGTTCCGCAATACTATAGACTTCAAGGATACAACAAACATAGTTGCTTTATAGGTTATATGCCAGTGAAACACAGCAACATTCTTCGAACTGGAGCGGAGGTAAGCCTGGAAATTTTTTGTTTTGGGAAAAATTTGTTGTTATGAACAACAAAAGCATGCACATTTTGAAAAGTTTAATTTGAATGTTGACATTATTTTAGTAAATGTTTAGAGAAAGTTTAATTTTGATGTTGACATTGTTATAGTAAATGTTTAGATGAGATATTGTTTTGAAAAGCTTAACACATTCACTACCAAATTGAAAAAACATGATGTGGCAGAATTAATTTTTTCACATTTTCTAGATATAATTTTTATCCAATTAACTAATTTGACCAAACTCTTGATTGGACCACGTTGTAGAACTAGGTAGTTTTGCTTTAGATAAAAACCGGAACTGGAATCAGAATGTGTTGATGTAAATTTAACACTAAATTTAAAATAAAGCAATCTAGACAAATTGAACAATGTTAACTCTTCCATATAAGTTATTTCCTGAATTTTTAAACAGTTAGTTCAAAGGAGGTAAACAAAAATCTCACAAAAATACCGTCCTAAATACTCGTCAATAAATAAACATATAAATATTTTTTATATACTAAATTGAAAAAAACTGGACAACCTAATAGAATAACAAGGTTCTTCTTCTTCTTTGCTTTCGTTTTTACAACTAATTTTAATCACTCTTTGTGATATGTTTGATCTTTACCAAGAAGTGTATACGGTTGCACATTGGTTTGGTAGGCCCCTAAATGCATAGACTTCTACATGTTTAGAACACATGCATCCGATTTCAGCAAACCTCCTTAGTCGCCTCTTACGACATGTGGCAGGTAATAGTGGTTCTATTCTTTACACCCCAAATGTGTGCCTCGGTAACCACTCGGGCAGATAACAAGGTTAAAAAGTAGTATAAGTAAAACTAGAAAGACTTCTTATAAGGGAAGCAACTCTATGGCTTAGTGTGCAACTAATGGCGTGCAACGGACTTCCGCCATGGCGCAGTGTGCAAAGAAAAGTGTGACAAAAGGTAAAGAAGTTCTGCTGTCAGGACTCAAGAAATAGTTCAAATAGAAGATAGTGTCTGTTCTTTTATCTCTAACCATCATGTGAATCATGTCCTGATATTTGAGAAGCTATATCTTAACATAATATGTAATATAAGACAATATAGAAGAAGGTTTAATCTAAAACTAAATTGCTGCAGTCTTACCATTGAAACAAGAAATGTAGTTTTACCATGTCCTGCAGAAAATCTACTGCAGTAACCTCAAGTTTTTATGGAATTGAAAAAAGCGAGGAGAGAGTTAACCAGGTATACCTTCTCAACTTAACCCATCAGATCAACTTATGTATACTTATGATTTTAATATGTTAACAATTTTTCCCTAGGATGAGATTATCACAATTCCTGATGATGTGTTCTCCCCATGTCAAGTGCCAGTGTATAATGAAAGAGAAGGAACTCCTGTCTCTGGCAAACAACATGCATCTCTGACACCACCAAGTGCGTTATTGAGACCCATTAACTATCCAAGTCTGCATATAATAGTAAGTACATGCATTGTTTCTGCATGTTTAATGTTGTAACATTTTTCCAGGCAAATGATTGAAAGCCAGGAATATGAAAGCATTTTTACCTAACTCATTCCATACCATTAACCACTATAGAAGCAAGCAAATATATGCTGATCACACCACCAGCCACCATAGTGTATAAAGAGTATACTAAATGATATAAATTAATCTGATGTAAAAGTGAGCATCTGTGGCTTAGCCGTAGTGATCTCGATCACAACCCAATAGTACCATGTTCAAACTCCTTGTCGGGTAGTTTTGAAGCAAATTTGCTCCCTTGGATTTTTACAAATATTAAAAATAGACCCCACTGTTCAGAAAGAAATGACAAACTACTGAACATATACGTGATGCCTAGAAAATCAACAACTCATTTACAATGGTTGATGACGACATCCTGTAAAGGATATGCCATGATTTTCATTTCAATTCAAACATTGTAAACATAAAATCTATGTGTGATAGCTAACTCTGGTATATATGCCATGATTTTCATTTCAATGCAAACATTGTAAACATAAAATCTATGTGTGATAGCTAACTCTGGTATATATGCCATGATTTTCATTTCAATTCAAACATTGTAAACATAAAATCTATGTGTGATAGCTAACTCTGATATCATAAACCAAATGTAAACATAAAATCTGCAAAATTCATGGTGTGGAAAGAGTTAATGGTGACAGGCGGAAGTGTTTCTGTTGAACATGCCTTGTTTAATAGTTCTATTTGTCATTGTTCTTAAACATACTTCTTTCAATTGTTGGTAAGTATTCATATATGTTAATATTTTGCTATTAATTATACACTGTCAAATATCTTGGTATCTTGAAGTATAAAGTGAGGAAGTGGTTTAGGAAACAAAACAATGATTTCTTGATGTTTTTAAAAAACATGTGTAGTGACTTGCGTGGTAATTTTGTAGAAAAATAATTGTGAAGCTTTGATACTAAACAGTGTAGGAATATTTCCTTTTTTATTTTATTAAAATATCTTTTTTCGTTCATTTTCTATTTATGGGAGAAAGGGGCAAAACATTTCAGTCCCCCCTCGTAATTTACTTGTGCTCTTTGATGACAAAAAATTTTAAAATTTAAATGACTTTGAAACAATATGTCTGTCTAAGTAGCCTTGAAATTATATACATATCTAAGAAACCATTAAACTTCATGTCTATCGAATTGATCCTGAAATTATATGCTCTATCTGAGTCGACAACAAACAAGCTAATGTGTATAGCCTTAAAATTGTATTCTTTCAACTAGCGTAATTTTGTTACACAAATAATACTTTCAGAATATTCTTATGTTTCAGAATCCTGTACCAGGCCTCCAGGTATTTCTACCTCTAGTACCATATTCTGAAATTGACAATGACTACCACCTGTGTCCTTTACCAAGATATCCTCGGACTGACCAGTCTACAAACAAACAAGCAGTGACCCAGAAAATATTTTTGAACAGAGAGGTTACTTGTTTTTTTTAAATTTCTTTATGTAAAACAATTGTTTTGTATTATTTAGTCATTTTGGTTTTTCTATTCAGTTCAGTCTTTTACCCAGTCAACATACTCATACATTAAGCAAATTAATGTTCGTCCTCAAATACTTCAGCAGTGATCGCAGTGTTTCCATGCTCAATGGATTTATGACATGTTGATTTTCACATTTTCTCTATCCTGCAGAATGCTTGTCTTTTGTTTGAATGAGTAACCATTGTTTTGTTATTGTAAAATATATTTCTGAATGCTATTCATCATCATCAAATAGCTTGTCCTAAGCAGAACTTTGCCACCCCAACAGTCCTCCTGAATTTCTCTCTCCCTAGGCCAGATGTCTGGCCTCTGCAGCCATCATGTTCAAACCATCAGTTACATCCTGAATTCATCTTCTCTGTATGGAGAAGAATGCTATTATTTTAACTAATTGATATTTAATTTGCTGTCTGCACTTGTTTAAATATTTTATCTTCTTTGAATGTTTCTTATTTCTATATTAATTGTATTCTTTCCAGTCCAAAAACTATGCTCTCTTTGTTATATATATATATACTGTTTAATCAGATTGTTTTATATTAAATTTTAATAAGCAATTTATTGTTTGTTATCTGTGTTAAAGTTCACTGTAGCAGATCTTGAAATTGTTGTCCTAGTGTTCATAAATGTATTGTTTATGTTTAATAGGAAACAATCAAAGGAGTGATGTCATGGAAGAAGTTTCCCTCTCAGGGCCTCATCTCTATGTCAAACACCCCAACTTTAACTAATGTTTGGGTGCCTCGATGGTGAGTTTTACATTCTACTTAGACTTAAACAAACTCAAG
The DNA here is from genome assembly GCA_020796225.1 of Arion vulgaris. Classification (NCBI taxonomy): domain Eukaryota; kingdom Metazoa; phylum Mollusca; class Gastropoda; order Stylommatophora; family Arionidae; genus Arion; species Arion vulgaris. The sequence continues at coordinate 86,110,182 of CM036756.1, forward strand.
AATAAAACAATGAGAATATATTTGTTTGAACCAAAATTAATATAATAAACATTACAAAGAGAGACCAAAAATATCAGACAATTCTATAGAAGAGATTTGATAAATTGTCCAGAGTAGAGTAGTATAAAGAAATTGCTTGAAGGACCTATGTAACGTAAAATGCTATGAGAGAGAATATAATACAGTTGAAAAAAACTATATTATTTTATGCCAGGAATGTTGACTAATTTTGTCTGGTTGCCTGGATACTTTGGTAATATTTAGTCTTATTTGGCACATTTTTCAGCTTCAAGTTCTAGTAAGGATAATTAAAATTCGTGTTTATGATGCAGTGAAAGTTAATCTTTTTTGTAATCAATATTGGCCTCATAAGCAAAATCATAAACAAATTCATTGACTCTATTTGTGTTCATTTGTCAAATTGTTTTTTCCGATCTTCTAATTTTTATTTATTAATCTTTCTATCAATGTAGTATTACTACATTTCCGATCATATTTAAGCACATTCATAAACTTGATAGTGTAGTAGTTGTTAATGCACTGTAGACTCATGTAAGGGGGATGTTTTATTTTAGCCTTCTTATGTAGAGAGTTATGCCAAAAGAATTGGAAGTCCATTTATTAAGGATCTTTGCAGGTGCTATGGAGTTCATGCATCTGTGCTGAAGTTTGTCTTATTGTTTGTCATCGGTGCATGATGACTTTTTTTTGTGTGGTTTGTTTGGTTACAAAATGATGGGTCAAGGCCAGCAAAACCTTAAGAATAAACATAGGGCACGAATATCAAATCAAATGTGGTTAGCTAGACAAGAGCACTTTACTGGTAGTCAAAGAAGAATAGTAAATGAACAAAGAACCGATGTCATTTGTTGCCACACGCTGAGAGACATACTGAGGAGATAAGCGCACTTCTGGGCTAATTGGTTTAATGTGTGATGATGACAATCCAATGACTAAACTAAACTAAACACTATAGACTCGATAGTGTAGTAGTGGTTACTACACTGGCTTTGTAAACATGTAATCCCATAATTAAATTTCACAGTGGTAGTATCAGTATCTGATCATAACAGTTCTTGGGTTAACCCATCCTCAATTGAGTTTCAGTGAGAGACTGGGAAGTAAAGGTGATCATCGTGATGTTGACCACATCATCCATTGTATGGCACTGGTCAAAGATAAATATATAATTAAGTTAACTGCATATCCCCCAACATGGAAGGACAACTGGTTCTTTACTCTTTACAATAGTTCATACATATTTTTGATTTCTAAAACAAGTCTAACATGATCATGCTGCTTTCAGGGACGACTGCTTCAGTAAAGATCTTCTACCAGATGATGTACCACCATTGTTAGGCAGGCTGGATCCAGATGATAATGAACAATGTGCTGCAGAAAAGTATGTTTTTGATAAACAAATTAACTCTATTAATGATTTTAACTCTGATAAATATATTTACTATGATGCATTAACATGTAACACCAGCAAACATGGCACTTGATTGATTGATGTCGTTACTCTGAGTTGTAAACATTTACTCTGAGCTTCCTAGTATCTTTCATATGATGACATAGCTGAACTATTGCAGTCTGCATTGCTTGAGCATGTTGTATGTGCTTGAATTCTTCTTGTGAAATTGTAGAAAACTCTTTATGTTTTTATTATCCATCTCTCACTTATATATGGCCTTTTTCATCTTTATAGACAGTCAATTGGCAGGTGTTTTACTGTGGCAACTTATGAGCATGCCCTTGTCTCTCTTGACTTTCAGCTCATCTCTAAGTCTATGATGTATATATATATATATATATATATATTTATATTATAAGAAATTTGAAACATTTATTTATATGGTGAAGTAAAATATCATTTCATGTATTGCAGTGATATAGACAGTTCTGCTTGTTTGCAACCTGCCATGGTTAATGCAGAGTTTGTACTCATCGACAAACTTACAGTACTTGATCAGAAATTATCAGGGTAAGTGGTAGCATACATTCATTGTTGAATCTGTTGATGCCACCTTTCTTTTCTCATCCTGAGGACATTTCCAACCCATTTGCCATAATTTCTTTTGTATCTCTTTATTTGTATTTTCCATACCAGTTAGTTCTTGAAATCTGACATTGCTAATCATATCCTGCCAGGTATACCCAAGTATGTCTCACAGACCAGTTAGTTCTTGAAATCTGATATTGCTAATCATATCCTGCCAGGTATACCCAAGTATGTCTCACAGACCAGTTAGTTCTTGAAATCTGATATTGCTAATCATATTCTGCCAGGTATACCCAAGTATGTCTCACAGACCAGTTAGTTCTTGAAATCTGATATTGCTAATCATATTCTGCCAGGTATATCCAAGTATGTCTCACAGACCAGTTAGTTCTTGAAGTCTGATATTGCTAATCATATCCTTCCAGGTATACCCAAGTATTCCTCTAAGAAGTCTTCCCTCAGATCCTTTTAATATACTTTCTATTTTCTTATCTGTTTTCCAAGTCTCAGATCCATAAAGAAGTGCTGTTCTAACACGTTTGATATATCCGGAGGTTTGTCTTTGTGCAGTGAAAGCTAGATCTCCAGATGATGTGAAGCCTGCTGTAGGTTGCATTTGCCCTTCAAATTCTTTGCATAATTTTAATCATAATGTTGTATGGATTTTATCTATCTATATCCTGTTCATGTCCCATTTGACACATACAGCTTACACAAGAGATTTCCACTGCTACCGTTCTACCACCTTTCTACCAACTGTTTCCCAATGTCAGGCCATAATCTTTCAACTCTATTTCCACAGTTCTTCTCCACATGTTTCCTGTGGACATCCAGGCATTTTTTTCCCATTCACTGTCCACCAGAGAGCTGTTCTAGCTATTGTTTGCATTAGATATTGCATAATATTTGTCATTGATATACTATTTTATGGATAGTTCTAAGACAAATGTGACATTCTTATACGACACTGGGCAACAACTTGATAACAGTGTGACTACAAAAGAAGAACATTCTTAGTACTAAATTTGGAAAAAATGGGAAGACGAAATTGGGAAGTAATAGAAAACAAGAATCATAAAAACAGGTTGAAAAAATAATATAATTTCAACTTACCCCTGCTTGTTGAGTTTTGACTGACTAAATTCCAAAATGGATTGATTTTAACGTAATTTCCCTTGGCAATTTTAAAAAAAAATATCACATTGACACAATTTCAGCACAAAGTAAGAAACACAACACTAAACTTTTACCATTATTTTTAAAACATTAAATAAAAGACACATACTTATAGTTACTAATATTTTATTGGAGAAATATTAATGAAAATAACAAATATCTTGTGTCTATGATATCATTTAACCCTTTTGCTCTGTATTATTTTGACCTCTGGACGATTTATTTTCGATTTAAATTTAACATTCAATGTCAATTAATTTAAACCTTTATAACTCTAGTACTGTTTCTCTAAAGTATGATATTTTGTATATTAAATTGTTGCTAATTGGATATGGAATACATTAATATAATAATATTTTACATCAGGTGATATACGTTTGAGAAAATAGATTATTGTAGCATGACTATTTTGAGAAAAACAAACATTTTTTACTCTCGGGTTTGTATTACATCTTAATATTCATAGATATTTCCAGAAGTAGCAGTTAAATGAAGATAATCCATGTGTGAACATATTCTATAAGTTTCATCTAACTAGGTGCAGTAGTTTTTATAATATTCAATTTTTAGTGTGGACACGTCAATAAATGGAATGTGGAACGCCTGTTCTTTAGATGCAATTATTACATTAGACTTAAAACTATTGATACTGCATTTCATAAACAATCAAATGTCATTATTACCATCAATTAAAACTTCTTCATTACTATCACAAGTTATAATTGATCTAACAGTACTCAAGATTACACTGTAAACATCGTCAGAATCATTAACGTTTAAAAAAAAAGTATTGACTTCAACACAATAATACACTGCTTTCCTTCTTTCAAATCTTTGTTAAATGGAGATAGTAATGTACCTACATATATGTACTTTCCGTTTCTGAAGATTTTTTCACTTCGTAAAGGGTTGGGAAGATACATTTGTTTCCGTGAACAGACATCCAAAAGCCGATATATCGGTTTTGCGACATCATGAACATTACTCTGAACCGATATATCGGCTCTGCAGTCCCGTTGGGTTAATTATTCTCCTTTGTCATCTTGTTCCTTTCAATTTGAATGTGTAACAAAAGTATGAAATTCATATATTAATTTTTTTTTTAATTTAGCATTCCTAATGAAACATAATGCTGATATTATTACCAAGACTATGTCAGTTTTTTATCACAGTTTTTGTAATAATATAATTTTTATTCTTTTGTTAACCGTAACCCTATGTCTGGTAACCTGGGGGAATATTTTTCATAGGACAAAAATTTAAACTAGTGCCCACTTGTTCACAACCAAAGGATGGGAGCCTTCATAGAACAAATAGGCAATCAAATACACTTAAACAAATTCAGAGCAGCTCTCATTTGAGAGAACGACAATACTCAAAGTTGTTACACGTTTCAAACATACGTTCACCTGATGCAGCACTACCGGGTGAGGACCTCTTTCACAGCATCATATCTTCTGATATTCTATAGTGTTAATAATGTGGGAGCAAATAGATTACATTTGTACCTGTTCTATGTCTAGTCATGAAAGTATTGGTTAATATTACCTGTAATTTAGACATTCAATTATTGCAGAGAGGATGAAACTGCTTCAATAACAGAATGGTCAGTGGTTGTGTGGTGATCATTTTTTTGCATTAATCACAAAAGAAAAACCAAAATTACTTTTGTTTTTTTCTTGTAATTCGAATGGTTGAATTTGATTTTTATGTTTGAATTTTATTTTTGATTTTTATATTTGAATTTGAATTTTATGTTTGAATTTGATTTTTTGAAATCACTGTTTTTTTATATGTAATTTGATCTGACGTGTTTGGACTTGTTTTAATCTTTTGATTTTGTTTTTTAAAATACTTGGTGTGTTTGTGTGATAACAGCTTGTTCTAATAGATGATTTGAGTGTGTGATAACAGCTTGTTCTAATAGAAGACTTGATTGTGTAATAACAGCTTGTTCTAATAGATGATTTGAGTGTGTGATAACAACTTGTTCTAATAGAAGTCTTGATTGTGTAATAACAGCCTGTTTCAATTAATGGATTTATTTGTTTGATAACAGTCATGAGTGGTCGCTCTCAACACCTCTTAATTGATCGCATCCAGTACTTCCACACTGACATCAATCTGCACGTTTTCATTGTTCTAACTCAGAATCTCCTTGTTGACTACACTCAGCCCTTCCTTGTTAGTGCCTGATAATATTTCTCTTTTAATTACCCTGAATATTCAGCTGTAACATCAGATCTCTGCTGTCTGCATTGATACTCTTGTATATTCATGTCTCAAGAATCTTTCTTGTGACTTTATACACCTGCACATGCAGGAGGAATAAAATGCAAAATGAAATAGTAGATAAACTAGTTTGAATGGTATCTATTGCACAAGTTGAAGAAGTAGGAACAGGGCAGACATCATAAATGCCCCACTGCTCAGTGAAAACAGAGACATTGAACAATTATTTAAGTGAGACTTAAGCTTGGACACGTATGATAACGTTATCTGTAGGATAGAGAGAAAGCATGTGCCAGCCTACATCACCTGAGTACCATGAGTAGAAGAATGTTAAGATAGTTGTTGCATTGAAGGATGGAGCATATATGGACTTGTCCAATGTTCGAAGATGTCAGTCAAGAGAACTGAACTTTACTATATATTCATGTATCATGTTGTTTTTATTACAGTTCGCTAGATAGACTTTTCATCTCTATCTAGTTTTTCCACCTCCTCAATCTTCATGTTCAAGGTTTTCTTAATTTTCCTGTTGCCACTATTGTCTTGGTCATTATCTATCTCATCTTCCAAGAACCATACCCTTCATTACTGCACTCTTGAAACCACTGTTGCGGTTTAATATAAACTGTTTAAGTTCCCTTGACATAATATTCAGTACTTGTAAGATATCTATATCTTTTCACTTCTTTGTCTGTGGCATTCTAAGAATTTCTGTAGTATTTTGTGTGAAAAGCTTTGATTTTTCACTTTAATGTTTGTGTTAATGGTCCATAATTAACATCTTTAGGTTGGCATATAAAAATTACGTTTCATCAGAAGCTTTACTTTTGTGAACTTGCTTGTGTTATACCATAAGTTCTTCATACTATTTAACCTGTGACATTTTTGTATGTCTGTTTAATGTCCATACTTCACCACCTTAAACATAATGTTATCACTTCATATAACTAAAAAAACTCATGTAAGTTTTGCTGCTATTAATATAATTACAAGTACTATCCTGCTGAACCATAATCTCAGAGTATCTTCCATAAAGATTCTCAGTGCAGGTTATCAAATGCCTTTACAAAGTTAACAAACACCATATATATATATATATATATATATGGAACTATTCCAGTGATTGATTTGTTCAACTATTTGTCATAGTGTAAAAAATGTGATCTATGTATGATCTTCCTTTCCTAAAACCTGTTTGTTATTTCCTAATTTTGTTATCCGGTGGATGGTTGCATTCATTGAAGGATCACTCTACTAAATATTTTACTTGTTAGTGATAACAAGGTTATTCCTCTCCAGTTGTTACAGTTTCCTCAATCCCCTTTGATTGATAATTTGATAACAGAGCCAATTTATCATTCTTGAATTACTTTTTATCCATATATCATTTAGAATTCTCACAGGAGTCTTAGTGTTTCTGTTCCTTCTACGATCAGCATTTCTTTCAAGCTTCATCACTACTCAGTGCTTTATTCTTCTTCTGCACCTCAATGGCTTCTTTCATCTCAACTCTGCACTCAATGGCTTCTTTCATCTCAACTTACAATGCATTCTCTCAACTTGCTCTCCTTTCATCTCAACTTCTGCACCTCAATGGCTTCTTTCATCTCAACTTCTGCACCTCAATGGCTTCTTTCATCTCAACTTCTGCACCTCAATGGCTTCTTTCATCTCAACTTCTGACCTCAATGGCTTCTTTCATCTCAACTCTGCACCTCAATGGCTTCTTTCATCTCAACTTCTGCACCTCAATGGCTTCTTTCATCTCAACTTCTGCACCTCAATGGCTTCTTTCATCTCAACTTCTGCACCTCAATGGCTTCTTTCATCTCAACTTCTGCACCTCAATGGCTTCTTTCATCTCAACTTCTGCACCTCAATGGCTTCTTTCATCTCAACTTCTGCACCTCAATGGCTTCTTTCATCTCAACTTCTGCACCTAAATGGCTTCTTTCATCTCAACTTCTGCACCTCAATGGCTTCTTTCATCTCAACTTCTGCACCTCAATGGCTCTTCTTTCATCTCAACTTCTGCACCTCAATGGCTTCTTTCATCTCAACTTACTGCACCTCAATGGCTTCTTTCATCTCAACTTCTGCACCTCAATGGCTTCTTTCATCTCAACTTCTGACCTCAATGGCTTCTTTCATCTCAACTTCTGCACCTCAATGGCTTCTTTCATCTCAACTTCTGCACCTCAATGGCTCTTCTTTCATCTCAACTTCTGCACCTCAATGGCTTCTTTCATCTCAACTTCTGCACCTCAATGGCTTCTTTCATCTCAACTTCTGCACCTCAATGGCTTCTTTCATCTCAACTTCTGCACCTCAATGGCTTCTTTCATCTCAACTTCTGCACCTCAATGGCTTCTTTCATCTCAACTTCTGCACCTCAATGGCTTCTTTCATCTCAACTTCTGCACCTCAATGGCTTCTTTCATCTCAACTTCTGCACCTCAATGGCTTCTTTCATCTCAACTTCTGCACCTCAATGGCTTCTTTCATCTCAACTTCTGCACCTCAATGGCTTCTTTCATCTCAACTTCTGCACCTCAATGGCTTCTTTCATCTCAACTTCTGCACCTCAATGGCTTCTTTCATCTCAACTTCTGCACCTCAATGGCTTCTTTCATCTCAACTTCTGCACCTCAATGGCTTCTTTCATCTCAACTTCTGCACCTCAATGGCTTCTTTCATCTCAACTTCTGCACCTCAATGGCTTCTTTCATCTCAACTTCTGCACCTCAATGGCTTCTTTCATCTCAACTTCTGCACCTCAATGGCTTCTTTCATCTCAACTTCTGCACCTCAATGGCTTCTTTCATCTCAACTTCTGCACCTCAATGGCTTCTTTCATCTCAACTTCTGCACCTCAATGGCTTCTTTCATCTCAACTTCTGCACCTCAATGGCTTCTTTCATCTCAACTTCTGCACCTCAATGGCTTCTTTCATCTCAACTTCTGCACCTCAATGGCTTCTTTCATCTCAACTTCTGCACCTCAATGGCTTCATCTCCTTCTGCTCAGCTTCACTCAACTTCTGCACCTCAATGGCTTCTTTCATCTCAACTTCTGACCTCAATGGCTTCTTTCATCTCAACTTCTGAGATGGGTGGGATGTTTATGTCAACATTATGGAATACCAACAAAAATAGTTAGTGTAATTAAAACATTATATAAGTAAATATATAAATAAAACACATAACCCGTTAGGGTCATAGTAGGTGTCACCATGGAGACATCGGCACAAAAGCATGCCATGAATCTCTGTCTTCAACTCCTCTGCGAGTGTGGAGAAACTCTGCCCCGACCACCTCTTGATGTTGTCAAACCAGGATTTTCTCTGCCTCCTTTCTTTCTTCCACCCTCAAGTGTTCTCTGTAGAATAGTCTTAGAGAGTGAGCTATGTCTCATCACATGCCAAACCACCCAAGTTTACGCCGTTTAACGATTGTCAAGAGTGGTACTTTTCGACCTGCAAGGTGGTTTATTTGGTCTCTTACATAAATATTTGTCTTATGTTCTATGTAACTAATACGTAGTACACGTCTGTAACACTTATATTCGAAAGCCTGTATTCTTCGTTTCAGTTCTGCATTGAGCGTCCAGCTATCACAACCGTATAAAACAATGGATAGCACCAGCGATCTGTAAATATTGATTTTTGCCATAGTACTGATTTTGCTTTTCCATATTACGTTTAGCCGAGACATAGCGGCTGAAGCCATTGCAAGTCTTGACTTGATCTCCTTACAGAGTTACCATCGATGCACATGTAGGACCCAGGGTATTTAAAGGTTTCCACTTCCTCCAGCTTTTGTCCGTTTAGCCAGATATTGGTGTGCTAAACATTATATGCAGACTTTCAGTGTCCAGCAGTTTGCAATAGTCATCTGATGGAATTCTACAATGTCATAACAGGAGTTAGACAGGGATGTAACCTTTCTCTATTCTTGTTTAATCTTACCATAGACTGGCTGATGAGAGAGGCCATAAAGGATAACAGCAGAGGCATTTGATGGACACTTACCTCGATTATGGAAGATTTGGATTATGCAGACAGTATTAGACTTTCAGCTAGTCGATACAAGGATGCTCATTTGAAAAGGGATACACTTTCCAGAACAGTTCAAACAATAGGACTCAAAATTAATATTGCCAAAAAAAAAATAATGAGGAATAACCAAAAATCAGAAAACCCAATTGTGTCACAAAATGAAATCATTGAGGAAGTTTAGGATTTTATATACCTGAAAAGTACAGTATAGCAGGATGATGGTTCAGAAAAGGAGATCATTGGAATAGTCTAGAAAGCAAGTCAAACTTTTGCCATGCTTAACAAAAATCTGGAAATCTAAAGGATTGAATTTTGAAACAAAACTTAAAATATATAAAAGCAGTATCATGGGAATGTTATTATACATAAGTGAGTATTGGGAAATGACCCAAAATATCAAACACATTATGGAGACATTTCAAAATAAATGTTTAAAAAGAATGCTGTGAATTTTGTAGCAAAATACAATAGAAAATGAAGAGCTTTTAATAACATACAAATTGTGCATCACTGGAGATCATTATTCATAGACAAAGATGGAGGTGGATTGACCATGTATGTTGTATGCCAGTAGGGACGTTGACTAAAACAGCTCTCCAATGGACAGAGAATGGGAAAAGAAGGCCTGGAGATCCAAAGGAAATATGGAGGAGAACTGTAAAAAGAGAGTTGAAAGGTTGTGGCCTAACATGGGAAACAATTGATAGAAAATCGGCAGAGCGGCAGCTATGGAAATATTTTGTGGAAGTTTTATGTGTTAAACGGGACATGAAGAAAATATAGATAGATAGATCCTCTTGTACTATTGCCTTGTAGTTAGATTGGGGACAATCAAAGTCTAGCGGAGCAAACCGTACACAAAATTAGACGGTAGGCAAACCAAGTAGTCCAGAAAAAGACAGGTAACCAGGAAAGATGACGCTTAACAACCCGGGAGGGTAGGTCGTCTAAGGGTCGCAATCCTAAAAGAAAATAGCAACCTGCTGCCTTGCAGGTCAGCTGGGGACAGTCAAAGGCTGACGGAGAGCGAACCCAGTAAATGCTGGTTGAAATTGGACACATCGCCGAAGGACAAGCACCAGAGCTCCAAATGGCACTGAAGATGTGACGTAAAACGGTCTTGGCAACGGTTGTTTATATATCACAATAAAAATGATCAAAATGGCCACAAAGAATGAACGCAAGAGAGAGAGATTCTCTTGAAATTACAAATTTATATTATTTGCTCTAAAATAGAACCTTTTTTATTGTTATCAATTTTATTTTGTTACTAATCTATTATTTTTATAATGTTATAATTTGGGTTATAAGTCTCTATATGTTATACTTGGATACTTGATCCTATTAATAAATTAACCAATGCTGTGTGTAAAGTTAGTTGACTATTTTTAAACCCTTAACAGAAACAAACTTGACTGTATTAAGGTTTGAACCTACTTCCTCAAGACTGGGAGACCCATGTCCTAATCACTTAACTTCATGCTCCTCAATTTGTAAAAAATGTGTAACACTAATTTATTTCAGGAACATGTTCCCCAATGGTAACAAGCTACCAAAAACTAATTTGCCTGTGGGGATGCATGGACCTGTGGCAAAGTAAGTTTAAAGTATTTGTTATTTACATGTTTTCCGTGTGCTAGACAGTTTAAAAGTGTCTAAAGCTGAAGGATTGACTTCATTGCACCTGGTTTTACCTTCTCTGCAGTACTGGCTCATTCCTTCTCTGCAGAACTGGCACACTATCTGCAGAGAGTATTTTACAAAGCATGAACTCGTAGCTCGGAAAAATTCGAGAAATTTCTGAAAAAATATATTTGTGAACACATCGGTGCAGTCTGGATTCGAACCGACAGCCTTCAGAACGCAAGGCAACAGCTTAACTGCTTAGCCACACAGACCCCACATGTTATACTGCTTGGGATTAGTCTAGGTCCCTGATACAGCAGCTGGATTCGAACACCAAATGTATGATAATATTTTCCACTTTGCTGAAAATGAATAAGAGACTGAGTAAGGGAAAAAAAAGTAATCTTCACTAAAGCTACTATGAACAATTTTGATGCTGGCATTCTTAACAAATATAGAACGAATTCGGGAGAAGTGATGAAATCAGAGAAATGTCTGGTCAATCACTAGTAACAACTGTTATAAGAAGGAGAAGATGGAGAGATGTTGGACACACCTTGAGGAGAAATGATCAACGAATATCAAAACAGGCATTGAAGTGGGATGCAACGAGTTCAAGAAAGAGAGGATGAACTAAGGAGACCCTGAAATGAACTTTGCTAAGAGAGGCAAGAAATATCAGTCTTAGTTCCATGGAGGAGATTGAGCGAGTTGCCCAGGATAGAGCGGTATGGAGAAATTGCTTAGGACACTATGTAACTGTATACGTACGAGAGGAATTATTATTATATCTTAACAAATGGTTAGGGACTGAGTATAATCTAATGGGGGAGCTTGAGTACAGAGACTTTAATTCTAATAAGTTTTCCATATGTTCAGGTGCAAGGAGACCATATGTTCAGAGTGCAAGGAGACCATATGTTCAAAGTGCAGGAGATAATCCAAACTGAAACTGAAGTTTTCAGTTTGGATAATATTTAATTTTATTTCAATATCTTTTCTCTAATTATGTTTTGCCCCACAGCATCAGGATAAGAAGAGTTTTGTCCGACAGAATCAGGATAAGAAGAGATTTATAGAACAGGCTTTTGTGTGCACGTCGTTAATAATTTTTTCCGTTGCCTTTGTTTTTTATGTGGTCCAATATTCCCTTGAGGTTCTTACAAAAAACTCCTTATGTTCATCTAGAAGTTGTGACAAGTTTATTGTTTTAATTATGTCAGTTCAAAATAATAATGAATAACCAGAATATGTATCTTAACGTATCAGAAATTTTTGATCGCAAGATCAATATGTATCTTAACGTATCAGAAATTTTTGATCGCGCCAAGATCCAATATGTATCTTAACGTATCAGAAATTTTTGATCGCCGCCAAGATCCAATATGTATCTTAACGTATCAGAAATTTTTGATCGCCGCCAAGATCCAATATGTATCTTAACGTATCAGAAATCTTTGATCGCCGCCAAGATCCAATATGTATCTTAACGTATCAGAAATTTTTGATCGCCGCCAAGATCCAATATGTATCTTAACGTATCAGAAATTTTTGATGCGCCAAGATCCAATATGTATCTTAACGTATCATAAATTTTTGATCGCGCAAATCCAATATGTATCTTAACGTATCAGAAATTTTGATCGCCAAGATCCAATATGTATCTTAACGTATCAGAAATTTTTGATGCGCCAAGATCCAATATGTATCTTAACGTATCAGACATTTTTGATGCTGCCAAGATCCAATATGTATCTTAACGTATCAGAAATCTTTGATCGCCGCCAAGATCCAATATGTATCTTAACGTATCAGAAATTTTTGATCGCCGCCAAGATCCAATATGTATCTTAATGTATCAGACATTTTTGATCGCCGCCAAGATCCAATATGTATCTTAACGTATCAGACATTTTTGATCGCCGCCAAGATCCAATAGACAATACATAAAGAAAAGGGGTCCAAAGGTGAAGGATTGGCTTTATTGCACCGGGTTTCCCCATATGGCTCCGTCTCTGTCGGCAGAGATAGAATGCCATCTGACGAGAGCATTGCACAATGCACAAACTCCATAACTCTGGCAACAATTCTAGGGATTTCATGAACAAAATTTCACATGTGTCTCGGTCTGGATTTGAATCCACAAACTTCACTGTGACAGATAAATTACTTAACCACTTTGCCAGAGACCCCAAGATCTCAATACCTAAATACATTTAAACAAATTCTGAGCAGCTCTCATTTGAAAGAATGTTAACACTCAGAGTGTACACGTTCAACCGTACTTGGTCCACTCGTTGTGATACTTAAGAGCAGGACCCAATAAGAAAAAATCAGGAACTATAAAAATATCAACCAATAAAATCAACCACATTATTAATACATGGACATGCTACTGAATGATAATGTTTTATTTTCATTTTTTATTTTCAGAGAACAGCGGGCGGAAGATCTGGAATTTTTAATTCTAAAAGTACAACAAACTTGGAACCCAGTTTAATGTGAAAATAGTTGAACTAGATGCCAAGATCACAGATCCAAATTTGATATTGAAATCATGATTTTCATTTTATATGACAACTGCATGATGTGTTTTAGAACCAAAAAAATACAGTATCTGGGTTTTTTGTGTGTTTAGCAATGTTACAAAAGTCACTACTGTAACCGTATCCCCTAATTTTGAAATTTTATTCTGATATAAATAGTGTATGCTGAATAGAAGTTATAGGTTAGACATATTTTATAAATTTTATGTAGTACACTTTGATTAACTCTTTCCACACCAATCGCCACACACTTCACCACAGCAAATTCCATTGAACTCCAGTTGCCGTACACTGTGCCATTCGAGTTGTTTCCCTTATACAAGTCTTTCTAGTTTTACTTCTACTATTTTACTCCTACTACTTTTTAACCTTATTATTCTAATAGGTTGTCCAGTTTTCTTCAAATTAGTATATAATAAGATATATATATATATATATGTTTCTTTATTAACGAGTAGTTATTTTTTTTAAAATCCTTTTTTACCTCCCTTGAATTAATTGAGCACAACTGAGAAAATAACTGCGAATGAAAAGAGTTAAAGGGGTTTTAAAGTCGAAGGATTGACTTCATTGCACCGGGTTTTATCCCATATCGCTCAGTACCTCTCTACAGAAATGTTTCTGTCGAGAGTATTATACAAAGCCCAAACTCTGTAGCTCCGGCAACAATCTTAGGGGTCTCTAGAAAAAAATGCACTCATGAACAGAACAGGTCGGTCTGGATTTGAACCCACAACCTTCGACTCGCAAGGCAAGGGCTTAACCGCTTAGCCACAGAGACACTTTGATTACATTGCAATAGAACAAGAGCACATGCATGTGTACTGGGCAACTCAATGAATATGCTCAAAGAAAATTCAGCCTGGCTGTATAACGTAGGAATGACTTGTCACATTGAGTACATCTCGTTTGACCCATTTAACCTTTCTTTTTATATCAGTATTAGACAATGAGAATGCATGTCACTATATGGCTGATTCAGCATTGTTCAAGGAAGTACAGTCAATGTTTAGTTTAGATATCATCAATGTCATAAGGAAAGCATGTTGTATAGATGACTTTGTAAACATTGATAAATCTGCATCCTTATCTAGAGTGAAGGAGATAGAAGTGAAAATAGAAAGTGCCAGACACAAACACTTTGTTAGAAGCTTATAGAATGTATGTTGGATAGGAACATAAAAATTGATGACAAATCTAAACTGCTTATAGGAATTTGGAGTCAAACATTGCATGAGTAGAACCAGGCATTTTCGATTCAGAAAAATGAGTGTGGTTAATCAGTGAGCCACGCAAACCATGAACTTATATTTCCTTCAATAGTTACTGGAGAAACTGATCACATATAAGTCTTCCTTAGGTGCTATAAGATTGGTTGAACAGCAAGTTATCTTTGAAATGTAATGGGCAAGCAGTATGCGGAACATCTACAATCTTTAAATGTTTTAGAATATCAGAATAGCCCACATATCAAATTTTGTATTTTAGTGACCACATACCAAAACCTTTTGGCACAACTTATTTTTATTATCCCGTTGAATTACTTTTTTCAGTAGATGTTTCTTGTATATGAATTCATAATTGTTCAGAAAGTTATGTTTGCACATTGGACTTATGATCTGTTTACAACCAGCAATATCAGTATCTGGCAACAATTTCAATATTTTGTACAAAATCATATTTTAAATGAATTTAGGTACAAGCAAATATCTAATCCAAGTGGACTCTTAATTAGATTGATGTTTACTTTTCAATACAAGTATTATTCAGTCAATATTTAAAAGACGATGGCACCACCCGTTCAGAAAGCAATGACAAACTACTGAACGTAATAATGCCTAAAAAAATCACAAACAGCGTTAAAAAGCTGGAGTTGATTCGCAAAGTCCTGTAAAGGATATGCTTAACTTTATAAAAAATATGCTATAAAAAATACAGTTTTCCGTAATCTTTTCAGACCTTAGGGTATGAAGTGCCTGTCACTTCATATTTAAATATCCAGTGTGCTGGAGGTAGGAGGGCTAGTTCCATTCCTCATGTGTGAAACGTAAAGTGTGGGATTGAACCCACACCCTCCTTGTTTCCTAGTCAATAGGCAAATGCTTATTGCATTACGTTAATCCATCCCACCAAATAAAATATGATATTCTAGATTAACATTTTAAAAAAAGAAGTTAATATCCAAGTCACTCAAGTGATGTTACACTTATCTGTTTATCAATTCGAATCACCAAAGTTATTTTCCAAGTCACTCAAGTGATGTTACACTCATCTGTTTATCAATTCGAATTACAAAAGTCATCATGCATATCAAATCAGCTAGTTCAGGATTGATTACTTTCATGGCTAATAATCTAAAAAAAAATATAATTGCTGCCTCTGTTTCATAATCTCATCAGTTTTTCTAATAATTCAGTTCCCCATACATTTAACTGATGTAACACAATGTATTAGATAAATATTTGTATATAAAGATTTGAAAGTCAGATTTCACACAGTAAGATTTCCTGAAATGTCCGTTATGTTATCTGTGATATTTTCTCAACCATTTACATTTCTGAGCTTCTTTTAAAAGCTAGCTGTTGTCTGAATCCGTCTAGAGAGAAAGATTATTTGTAAAGAGACAATGAAATAAATACAGCGTGAGAGATGGCAGGAAAATATTAAGAGATGGACAAAGAATAATTTTCACAGAATTCACCACAGACAAGTGGCAGAAAACAAAGATCTATTACAGCAGAAGTTTGATATTAGAGATGGAATCTGATGTGATCTAGACAAGCGACAGGAAATAATGGTGATCCATTTCAGCCAACTTTAATTTCAGCATTGCTCATATGAAATTGATGTTCTGTTATCTCTCTGAGCTGATAGTTGAGTTTATTAGATACTGAACTTTGCAAGCAGTAACATAAAAACTGTGAAATTATTTTTGTGCCGTGACTTTCTTTCCTTTCTCTAATCCTGTTTTGCCTCACGACATCAGGATAAGAAGAGATTTCTAGAATGGGCTTTGGTGTGTGCTTCGTAAACAATGATTTTCGTCACCTCTGTTATCTTTGAGCTCTATCTTTTGCATAGATTGTCTTTTGCTTTGTATCCACTGTATTGGAATGACATCGCTCTTTGAGGCGCAATGTCTGTTGGTAATTTGCTATATGTGGCTGAACCATTTAATTTGTTGCTTCTTGATGAGGTTCAGTACTGATGCTGTACCAACTTTTTTTCTGGATGTCTTCATTTCTAAACCGGTCTCTTCTTGACACTCTCAACATTGTGCATAGACACCATCTCTGTCGTGACTAGTGTTTTTTCATCGTTTGATGTCAACATCCAGTTTTGGCACATAGCATAATCAGGGGAGAAATATTGTGTTGGAGAATGCTCTTTTAGTGTTCATGGTGGCGTGTTTGCATTTCAAAATTTGCTTCATTTGTCCTTTTATTTGATTTACTTATGTTGGATTTCATTAGTTATTCTACAGTGCTGTGACTCAAAGTTTGAATTTGTACTATGATTCAAAGTATGAAATTATGTGTGCTTTGATATACTGTAAAATAATATTTCTCATGTGATGTAGTAAACAATGTTGGAAGCTTATATCACATATTTAATAGTTTCTTTGAGATATAATATTTTTCAAATAAATCATTTTGTTCCATGTGATGCACAAATTCAATATTTTATATACTGGCCAGATTTTTGTATAGTAAAATGTACAATTTAAAAATACTATTTGGCACTGAATAATGATATGCTTATTTACTGAAATAAAATAGAAAATGTTGCAATGTCCTTTAGTTTGTTAACACTTTGATTCTAATGTTCTGGTATGTGATAACATTACTCACCAAAGTTCAATGATGATTGTCATATCAATCAATCATTCAATCAATCAAAAAACACTTGATCAAACCAGATCTTAGCAAACACAAGCCACAGTTTAATGTTGTCTTGATTGATTGATTGATTGATTGATTGATTGAATGATTGATAGGCCCATCATCATTGCACTTTGGTGAGTAACTATGTGTGCTCTGATCTCTTTCTGACACAGGAATATAAAAGTGAAAGTGTGCAAACTCCGTAGTACATGCATTGCCCCAGATGTAATTTTAAAGATGTTATTGGCAATTTTATTTTTAATCTTTTCTAATGAAATTTTGCCCAAGCAGCATTCTAGCCTGCTCTTCTCGATGTTGAACTGCCAAGAGTTCTTTTACATGCTCAAAATGGAACACATGACCTATGTTTTATCGTCCATCTCCGATAGGACTAGGAACTTGATCTCACAAACCCTGAGAGCAGGAATCTCTGGAAAAATATCCAGATGGCTCCAGAAGAAAGCGAAACGAGTACCTTTGGAATTAAAGACTAGCACTGAACCTCTATGTCACAGAATATTCAGTGGCTGTAGAATCAAAGACACTGGCCAGCAAGAATTCCACAGTAGGTGTCATTGTTATCTACACGGATAGGTTGGTTGTTCGCCATTTGTCTAGCTCATCGGTTTTCAAAGCTTAGCGTAAAGACGGTACTATTATGAAGTGTACTTTGTTTGTACGTGTTTCGCTATTACTATCCTTTGGTGGTTTACAGACGGGACAGAAGTCTTAAGGATATGTTGGTTCACAGTCGTCTCAAGCCTAATATCCAGTCATTTTGACACCATCCAGTGTGGCCGTCGGCGCTGCAACACGTATGCTTATGTAATACAGACCCGCACTGTGTCTTTTCCAAAAGCCACATTCGTTATTGAAGACAGTTTCACGTGCGAGTCCCGTAATATTATTTATGCCATTATCTGCAAGCGGTGCAACAAGGCCTATATTGGGAAACCGGCAGGAGACTCAGTGACCGATTCGCCCAACACTTGCGCGATATACACCAATGCTCTGTGACCCCTGTAGCTACCCATTTCAATGATACTGGCCATTCAGGAGCTTGCGATGTCCAGGTCACAGCCATCCGATCATGTTCCTCTGATGATCGTAGTCGATTTGCTCTGGAGAACCGTTTTATTTCGTTATATGGTACCTTGCGGCCTCTTGGACTCAACGCATTACATTCCTATGCTTCTTAGTACTTTCTCATCTCATGCCTTGTAATCTATATGTGTATTTGCTTCATATATATAATTTATATTTTCACTTGATTGTATATTGTTTCTCTTCTTTTCCACTTCTAGTTTTGTGTTGCATTCATTTCATTATTCGTTTTTATTCCCAGATTTTCATTTGATAAATTTGCATGTTTCCGTTATCATCCATTTGTAAGTGTTCTCTATAATTCGTCACTCCTGTTGTGTCGTTTGCTTGATAAAGGCCTTTGGTCGAAACGTTGCTGTTTATCGTCACTGTTTCTGTATTTTGTAAAACTATAGTACTTTGTTTGTACGTATTTCGCTACTATTATGGAGGGTCAGTACTTTTGCTGTGACCACAAGTTGCATGACTAGGAAGCTTTGGCAGTGACAAAGTCGATGACCGTTCTAGAAACGCAAACTGTCGTAAGTGTCTGTATTTTCAGGGATCAGTGAGTATGGCCAGGAAAGCTCGGACAGTGTGTTTGCATAGCAATGACTTGCATCACGACGATTTCGGGAGTGCAGCGATTCAACTTCAATTTCGTACCCACACATGCATGAGTAGGGGGCATGAACGAGCAGACATTCTTGCGAGTACCGTATAAGGTGGAAGAGCAATGAGCATGGCCGTTCTCCCTAAATGCCATTATGCACACTGAATGGAAAGAGGAATTTAGATGATGACGTGGATTCTGCAACAACTCCAGGAACTTAGAGCGAAATGTGTTGCTGCTAGATGTGATCACTATATGGAAAGTATAAGAAGTTACGTTAGCAGTCACTAATCTGTGGTATCTGTGTTTTGACGATTATCGCCATATTGTTCTGTTTATTAATACATTAACGTTCTATGTTTAGCCATCTATACATTTTTTTCAATAGGTCAGGGTGGGACAAATCTATACATTTTTTCAATAAGTCAAGATGGGACAAATCTATACATTTTTTCAATAGGTCAGGGTGGGACAAATCTATACATTTTTTTCAATAGGTCAAGATGGGACAAATCTATACATTTTTTCAATAGGCCAGGGTGGGACAAATCTATACATTTTTTCAATAGGTCAAGGTGGGACAAATCTATACATTTTTTCAATAGGTCAGGGTGGGACAAATCTATACATTTTTTCAATAGGTCAAGGTGGGACAAATCTATACATTTTTTCAATAGGTCAGGGTGGGACAAATCTATACATTTTTTTCAATAGGTCAGGGTGGGACAAATCTATACATTTTTTCAATAGGTCAGGGTGGGACAAATCTATACATTTTTTCAATAGGTCAAGATGGGACAAATCTATACATTTTTTTCAATAGGTCAAGATGGGACAAATCTATACATTTTTTCAATAGGTCAGGGTGGGACAAATCTATACATTTTTTCAATAGGTCAGGGTGGGACAAATCTATACATTTTTTCAATAGGTCAGGGTGGGACAAATCTATACATTTTTTCAATAGGTCAGGGTGGGACAAATCTATACATTTTTTCAATAGGTCAAGATGGGACAAATCTATACATTTTTTCAATAGGTCAAGATGGGACAAATCTATACATTTTTTCAATAGGTCAGGGTGGGACAAATCTATACATTTTTTCAATAGGTCAGGGTGGGACAAATCTATACATTTTTTCAATAGGTCAGGGTGGGACAAATCTATACATTTTTTCAATAGGTCAGGGTGGGACAAATCTATACATTTTTTCAATAGGTCAAGATGGGACAAATCTATACATTTTTTTCAATAGGTCAGGGTGGGACAAATCTATACATTTTTTCAATAGGTCAGGGTGGGACAAATCTATACATGTTTTCAATAGGTCAGGGTGGGACAAATCTATACATTTTTTCAATAGGTCAGGGTGGGACAAATCTATACATTTTTTCAATAGGTCAAGATGGGACAAATCTATACATTTTTTTCAATAGGTCAGGGTGGGACAAATCTATACATTTTTTCAATAGGTCAGGGTGGGACAAATCTATACATTTTTTCAATAGGTCAGGGTGGGACAAATCTATACATGTTTTCAATAGGTCAGGGTGGGACAAATCTATACATTTTTTCAATAGGTCAGGGTGGGACAAATCTATACATGTTTTCAATAGGTCAAGGTGGGACAAATCTATACATTTTTTCAATAGGTCAAGGTGGGACAAATCTAAACCAATACAGGACTGGAACCTTCTGTCGTCGTTAGAAATCGGAGTACATATAAGTTTGTTTTTCTCCCTGATCCAGAAGCACTTAAGCTTTCAGCTCTTCGACTCGGTGCCATAGACATCGTAACCATTCGGTTCGGTGTCACGAACACTGTAAATCTGGAGAACGTGTGTCTTATCTGCCAGCCCGCGAAATTGAACCCGCACTCACAGGGAGCTTGTCACCCGTCATCTAACGCGCTACGAACACGCTGGACAGGCGGGCATAAGTTTTTCTTAATACTGTCGTTATTGAATGTGGTACCGCTATTTAGGGCAGTGTAGGACAGAGAGCCTGAGGAATTTAATGGCTGCATGGCTAGTGCAGTCGCTGCGAAGCTGTTCATGATAAGATTTTTCTGTTATGCCTCCAACAGAAACAAATTCTTGGTCTTACCGTGGATTGAACACGGGTTTCCCATATAGGAGCCACACTCTAACCCATTGGGCCAGACGCTCCGTAAGCATAATGAACTGATGAATAAATGACCAACTAATAACAAACTGACTGACTAACCATCTAGCTAACAAAACACTTTGCTTCATATAATAGTATTGCTTGAATTGAGAGCAATATTCTTTACTGTCATTTCTCTCTCTGTCATTGATCAAAGTGGTAACACTGGTAATGAATTGATTAAATACATAGGACTTAACGCAAGTCTGTATATTGTGCGATTTAATTTATATACTTTAACAATTCAGACTTAATATATAAAGCAGATATGGCTTGTTACATTGAGCAAATCACAAATCACTCACTATATGTGTATGATAGGGCATGCTGGAGTGCTAGGCAATGAGTGTCCAGATCACCTGTATGGCAGAATTAGATAATGGATAGTGCATATATCATCAATGTCAATAAAGGAGTGAAAATGGGAACTGCCAGGTACGAACACGAGATATTTGATTAATCAAAATCGAACAGCAGTGATTATTATTAGTTATACTCTGGTAAGTAAAAACCATCACCAAAGGGCACTATAAAGAAATGGGATAAAGAACACCCAAAACAAAACAAGAACGATGGATATTGCCAACTGTCCAGAAGGGACCAGACAGCCATTCGTCGCCTCCGGACGGGTCAAAACAGAATGAGACACCATCTATACACTAAATTCAAGATAGGCTCCAACGACATATGCCCCTGAGGCTTTGCAAGTATGACAACAGAGCATATCCTGCAGAACTGCCCCCATTATGCAGACTTGAGAAGAAAGAGGTGGCCCACTTACACCAGCGTTCAAGACAAACTGTATGGCGTGGCTGATAATTTGAGGCAGACGGCTGCCTTTATTAGAGAATCCAAAATCTAAATCTAGTGAGGATGCAGAAGAATACTCTGGTAAAGGTATCAGGGAGAAGATGGTAGCACCTATAGAATGCTGATGACCCACACTAATGTATGTGAAAATGTATTTAGTAACTTACATCAGCTTAGACATGTATAATTTCAGTGAATTTTGTATCTTTAGTAGATTAAATGTCTAAAGTCGTGCATGCTTCAAACAAAAACTATTTGATCTAGTAGATGTTTTAAAACTAATTATTCTTACGCTTGATATTTAGAGAACCGTGTTTGTGATTGATAAAATTCAACTCGATAATATGTTTTAAAACAGCATACTCCACCAAAAGCAATGACAAAAATAATTGTTCAGTTTGAATGTGTTGTTCTTCAGTTATCAGTTATATGAGAACTATCATCATAACACTCCGGACATGTCCATAGGTGCTCCGATCCCCGCCTCAGCAAATCCAGCAGCGTCCAGCGACCCAACACGCCAGTTCGATGTTGATTAATCAATCTCTTTGCATATTTAGTATGTCGTTCTTTTCGGGCTGCACCAATATTGATACCCATCTCTTTCAATCTGGTCAGAGAGTGGGATTCACAGCCCTGAAACTCCTCTGTTCGGAAAGACTCTCTCAGTGCGTGAAGAATGTCATTTCGATCCATGGCAGCTCCCTCTGATATTGTAGCTAAGCCAGCCAATCTATCAGCTCGTTCATTACCCCTAACTCCTGCGTGCCCAGGGACAAAAATGAAGGTGATTTCTCTGATCATGCATTGTCTGTACCAGTACCTCCACCCAGTTGCGTCTCACCATTCCTGATTTGACTTTATGAATCATGCTCATGGAGTCACTGAGTATGAAAACACGAGAGTAGTTGTGAGATGCCAACCAGTTCACCGCCTCCGTAACCGCCCGAACCTCCATTGTCAAACTCGTATTTGTGGTTTTTGCGTAGGCCCCACTGGCCTCTCTTATTATTTTTCCTCCTGAGCGTGCTGAAAAAGCCAACGCACATCGTTGTTGGTGAATGACTGAACCATGGTGTAAATAACCACATCTGTATCATTGATGATGTCATTCAAGATGGCCTCCACCTCCACGTTAATCTATCTATCTATTGTCTATTCCCAGGTGGAAGATGTAGTTGGCTGTCCACTCTTGTCGTTAATCG
The DNA here is from genome assembly GCA_020796225.1 of Arion vulgaris. Classification (NCBI taxonomy): domain Eukaryota; kingdom Metazoa; phylum Mollusca; class Gastropoda; order Stylommatophora; family Arionidae; genus Arion; species Arion vulgaris. Next base: position 86,133,583 of record CM036756.1, read on the forward strand.
TAGGGATGGGAGCTTTAATTTGCGTTCTAGGGCTAGATGAGTTGCCCGTGTTGTCACGTTAATCCGTGATAGATTAATGTGTTGTTCATGTTGATATAAACGATGGCATCCTATGTTGAGCGTCTGTAGGTAGCGGTGAGTGTCTGAAGTTTAAGATGTGAGCGTCTGTAGGTAGCGGTGAGTGTCTGTAGTTTAAGCAGTGAGTGTCTGTAGTTTAAGCTGTGAGTGTCTGTAGTTTAAGCTGTGAGTGGCTGTAGGTAGCGGTGAGTGTCTGTAGTTTAAGCTGTGAGTGTCTGTAGGTAGCGGTGAGTGTCTGTAGTTTAGCTGAGTGTCTGTAGTTTAAGCTGTGAGTGTCTGTAGGTAGCGATGAGTGTCTGTAGTTTAAGCTGTGAGTGTCTGTAGGTAGCGGTGAGTGTCTGTAGTTTAAGCTGTGAGTGTCTGTAGGTAGCGATGAGTGTCTGTAGTTAAAGCTGTGAGCGTCTGTAGGTAGCGGTGAGTGTCTGTAGTTTAAGCTGTGAGTGTCTGTAGGTAGCGGTGAGTGTCTGTAGGTGGCGGTGAGTGTCTGTAGTTTAAGCTGTGAGTGTCTGTAGGTGGCGGTGAGTGTCTGTAGTTTAAGCTGTGAGCGTCTGTAGGTAGCGGTGAGTGTTTGTAGTTTAAGCTGTGAGCGGCTGTAGGTAGCGGTGAGTGTCTGTAGTTTAAGCTGTGAGTGTCTGTAGTTTAAGCTGTGAGTGTCTGTAGGTAGCGGTGAGTGTCTGTAGGTGGCGGTGAGTGTATGTAGTTTAAGCTGTGAGCGTCTGTAGGTAGCGGTGAGTGTTTGTAGTTTAAGCTGTGAGCGGCTGTAGGTAGCGGTGAGTGTCTGTAGGTAGCGGTGAGTGTCTGTAGGTAGCGGTGAGTGTCTGTAGTTTAAGCTGTGTGTGTCTGTAGTTGAAGCTGTGAGTGTCTGTAGTTTAAGCTGTGAGTGTCTGTAGTTTAAGCTGTGAGTGTCTGTAGTTTAAGCTGTGAGTGTCTGTAGGTAGCGGTGAGTGTCTGTAGTTTAAGCTGTGAGTGTCTGTAGTTTAAGCTGTGAGTGTCTGTAGTTTAAGCTGTGAGTGTCTGTAGTTTAAGCTGTGAGTGTCTGTAGGTAGCGGTGAGTGTATGTAGTTTAAGCTGTAGTGAGCTCGATCACAACCCAAGCGTACCTGGTTCAAACACCGCGGCGGACAAGTTTGGAAGCAAATGAGTTCCCTTGGATTTTTACGAACGACCAAAAAAAATGCCTCACCGTACAGAAGGCAATGGCAAACTACTGAACGTATAAGCGGTGCCTAGAAAATCGTCGACTCGTTTACTGTTGTTGGTGGCTAAGTTAAGTAAAGGATATGCCACGATTTAAATTTCATTCTCTGTTCATTATGTGTATGAAATGAAATTAATTTAAGAGAGGTGATGAAATCAGAGAAATGTCTGGTCAACGACTAGTAACAACTGATATTAGAAAGAGAAGATGGAGATATGTTGGACATACTCTGAGAAGAAATGATTACAAAAATCGTTAATTAGTCATTAAATTAGAAGGCAAATGGTTAGTGAAAGAAATGACTCTCTAGGAAGCCTTGAAACAAACTACCGAGAGTAGCAAATAATATTGGACTCAATTCTCTAGGAAGCAAACTGAAACAAACCTACCTGACGAGTAGCAAATAATATTGGACTCAATTCTATAGAAGAGGTTGAACGACTAGGAATAAGAACATTCTGTTGTCAGTACAAATGTGGACATCATCGTTAAATAATAAGAACATTCTGTTGTCAGTACAAATGTGGACATCATCGTTAAAGTTACGGTGTAAGTGTTCTAGTATCAACTTTCTAAGCATGCTGAAATCTATTACGAGCCTATGGGAATGCATTGAGAGCAGATTTGAATCAGTTTGATAGTATCTTAATTGTCTCCTTAGTGTTTGCTGACAATGTTATGCTCACTGAGAAGCCAATGTCTTCAAATATCTTTTTCACTTCTCAAATATTTCCTCTGATATCATGTTCATGTGTCTTCTTTATTATACAGACAAGCTTTTGCTATTCTGCACATAGTGTGGACATCTACTGCTATCTACACTAAAACAAAGATCAGAATATTCAGCTCAAATGTGAAATCTGTGTTGCTGTATGGCTGGAAAACATGGTGAGTCACCAAGTTAAATACAAATAAGATTCAGAACTTTGTCAACAGATGTCTTCGACGGATTCTCAGACTCAGATGATATGACAAAGTTGCAAACACAGACCAGTGGATAAGAAGAGAACAGAAACCCATGATATGACAAAGTTGCAAACACAGACCAGTGGATAAGAAGAGAACAGAAACCCATGATATGACAAAGTTGCAAACACAGACCTGTGGATAAGAAGAGAACAGAAACCCATGATATGACAAAGTTGCAAACAGACCAGTGGATAAGAAGAGAACAGAAACCCATGATATGACAAAGTTGCAAACACAGACCAGTGGATAAGAAGAGAACAGAAACCCATGATATGACAAAGTTGCAAACACAGACCAGTGGATAAGAAGAGAACAGAAACCCATGATATGACAAAGTTGCAAACACAGACCAGTGGATAAAAGATGAGACAGAAACCTGATATGACAAAGGCAAACACAGACCATAGATAAAAGAGACAGAAACTCATAATGAGACCATGTTGAGAAGAAAATGGTGGATTATCGGACACGCTCTACGGAAGACACAATCGAGTGTCACTAGACAAGCACTTGAGTGGAAGCCGCAAGGAAAACAGAAAATGGAACGCCATAAACAGATTTGGAGACGAAGACTTCTTGTCGAACTGAAGGGAGCTCGACTATCATGGACGACCATAAAGAAAATAAACAGAGACCAGGAAAAATAACACACAACTGTTGAGGCTCTATGCTCCACGAGAAGCATAGGTGAATAAGTCATATCCAGTCAATAACAATCATCATCAAGGTGCGTATCCTTTATAGGACGTTGCTCTCTTTGCAGTACATGTGAAATTCGTTTTGTCTCTAGCCAGTTCACCCACTTCGTCTATGGTCATATTCATGGTTTCTTTAATATCTTGTAGCCATTTTCTTCTTGGTCTGTCTCTGCGTCCTGGGACCCTGCCCTCTAATATTGTTCTCTCCAGGCCATCGTGACGTTTGATGTGACCAAAGTATCTAATTTTTGTGTTTAGTATATTGTTTGTCAGCCAATTGTATTTAACATTCAGTTCTTTCAGAACATCAGTGTTCTTTCTTTTTTCTGTCCATTGTATTCGTAGGATCTTTGTAGCATTTAGTTTCGAAGGAGTGGATTATCGTTCTTGTTGTTTGTGTAATGGTCCATGATTCACAACCATAAGTAGCCACTGGGAAAAATGCATGTTCTCAACATTTTTAATTTTAATATTTTGCTGGTGCTTTGCCACATGCTCTTCATAGTGTTTAACTTCTTGGTTGCTATTGCCAATCTTCTTGAGATCTCTTTGGAGCAGTCACCGTTATTGTTAACTATTGAGCCCAGATATTCGTAACTCTCTACACATTGAAGTTCTTGAAAGAGCCTTTTCAATAACAATCAGGGAGAGTAAATTATCTACCATTAAATTACATTATATTTTATATTAATTTATAATTGTATAATTCTTACTATAATAATTATAATTTAGTTTAGAAATAATCTGCTGAATATTGTGATAAATATTTACCAATCACTAAGTAACGATAAATAAGTGTCCAGTCTTCTTCTTCTTCTTTCGTCGTCACACTGCTACCGGGTTGATGCACAGTGTCGTGGTTTTCTGTTTTCTCTTGCGCTGTTCTGGTGGCTTGGGTGATTGTTATTTTCCTTTTGACAGGATTCTGCTACGTCATCTAACCATCTTTTCCGTGGTCTTCCACTTGCCTTCTTTCCAGATGTTCTGTTGTAGAAGACTGTATACTGTAGAGTTTGGATGCATTCTTATTAAGTGACCAAACCACTTCATTCTTTGTTTCTCTATGTAATTCAAGCACGTTTTTGTGCCAACTTTCTTTCTTATGCTGATGTTAGTGATTCTGTCTTTTCTTGTATTGTTGGTAACTTTTCGCAGGCAATGAATTTCACATGTAGTTATTTTTGTGACTGCGCTTTGCTCAATGTCCATGTTTAGCTATGGTAACACAAAGTAGGTATAAAAATGCTGTTGATCATCTGTTGTAGCTGTCTGTGAAATCTTTGGGTGCCTTAACAGTGGGGCTAGCTGGTAGGTTACGGCATTTGCTTTTTGCACTATAGCCTCTATCTCTCTATCCAGTTTTCCGTCTTCTGTGAATATGCTTCCTAAGTATTTGAATTCTTTCACTTAGTTTATTTTAGTGCCATTGACATGGATGTCTAGATTATTATGTTTTCTTCCCATATTCATTATTTCTGTTTTAGTGTTGTTGATTTTGATGTCATGTTTTACACAATTTTTATTCAAGGTGTCAATATGATGTTGTAGATCTTGTTCATTTTGATGTATCAGGCACTGATCATCTGCAAAAAGTGACCAGTATTTGTTGCAAAAGTAACTAATAGTTACAACTATTTATGTAACTGAAACACACATCAGTAATACAAAGAACAAAACATTATTCGACAATCTGCTCTGGATAATGTTTAAATATAAATAGAACTTTTTGTTTTGAAAAGATTATGTTTAAAATTTTTATTATTATTTTTTAAAAGCAAAGAAATATAATTTGAACATGTGCTACTAAAAATAAAATAGTTCTTCAAAGATCGTCATATGACGTCATCACTTCTTGAGTTAACCATTTCTTACGTCACAGAACACGTTCACATTTTAGGTCACACGGTGACGTAATATCTTGACCGTCAGCCATGTTGACCATCTCTGGGATGATGTGCTCATCTGAAACACAAGAAAAAGATGATGTTGTACTAGAAATGCATGTATGGGTAAGAATCAACTATGATGGTCTACACTAGGAACAATCAAAACTAATGCCCTGTCACAGTATAATTAGGGAGATGTGGTACTTTAAGATATGATTTTATGTTGGTAAATGTTTCAGAAAAAATGAACAAATACATTTGGTCTGCAACAGTTTGATATGAAAGAGAGTTGGCTATTAAAGAACATAACATCAAGGAAAATTAAATATTTCGGACGCATCAAACGACATAAATGCATAGGGAAGATAATTTTGAGGAATGGTGCCTGGAAGAAGAATGAAATGAAGACTTAGAAGATAATGAGTGCAAGATGCCACTTACGATCTGAGAATGACTGCTGCAGACGCCGGTCAACTTGCACAGAACAGTTTTTTAGGACTGCTGTCATGGGAGTCAAGTTCCGGAAGGGACAAGCTACTTGATGATGATGATGATAAAGATCTTATCAGTAGCCCATCTATATAATTGCGTCTCCTTTTGAATAATATTTTCCAAAGTTCATTAACATCGGGATTTACATTACAAGTAGTGCTTTTCATATCGCTACTTCCTCTCGCGATTCAGGTCAGTCTTACTCCGTCTTCTGAGGTGCTTGTAATTTCAATCTTCAAGCGAAGGATCAGGGACTCATGTAGTCTTACAGCATACCGTGTGTACATTGAGAATTGTGGGTTTCATCTGATCTCAAAATCTGGAATATCCACGGCAAGGTCACTAGCGGCTGCGTTTTTTCAACTTTGCGTTCGGTAACCCCTGTGATAAAGGTTATGTGTATGTTTCTTTGTGTGTATGTTTCTTTGCGTGTAGATTTACTCTTCTCCTTTATATTTCTGTTAATGTTATTGTGTATGTTTGTATATTTTTGTCAGTTTTTTCTGTGGGTGTGTGTGTGTGTGTGTTTCTATCTATGTATCTGTTTCTTTCCAAGTGTGTGTGTGCTTCTATTTTAAGTGTTTGTCTCTCACTCTCTCTCTTTCTCTCACTCTCTCTCTCTTTCTCTGTGTGTGTGTTCGTGTATGTATTGCTTTCTGTGCTGTATGTTTCTGAGTGTGCTTGTGTATGTTCATATGTATATTTGTGTTTGTTTATGATTCTATCGTGTATGTTTCTACATTTGTTTTTTCTCTGCATTTATATTTCTATACGTGCTCTTTTTTTCTCTTTTGTTTTTCGCTTTTTGCGTATTTTCCTCTATTTCCGTGAGTTTGTTTAGTGCTTCTTGTATGTTTATTTCTGTTTACTATATGTGAAATGTTTAAAACTGTATTATTCTATATCTACGTTTGTCTGTGCACGTGTTTGCCTGTTTGTATTGTACATGTTTTCCCCACAAATTCGGTCATTATGTGGATTTACTTTTCTTAGTAAACATTTTCTTATTTCTGAGACGGAATTTACTATTTATCCTGCAGGTTCCGTTCCAAATTCCTATGCTTTTAAGACGTGTTCCATGAGATGCATGCACGTTTTATCTTCATGATTAGATTACGAAGGTTTGTTGTAAATAGAAAAAAAAACCATGAAAGCTTCCTGGTGTCGTGTCTGCTGACGACAAGAAACAACACAGTAATGATGTATACTTGGTTGCAAAATACTGCAACTTATAGTTGTTTATTAACTTGGATTGTCATATTTGTGACTTGTTTATTTGTGACTTGTTTATTTGTGACTTGTTTATTTGTGACTTGTTTATTTGTAACTTGTTTATTTGTGACTTGTTTATTTGTGACTTGTTTATGTGTGGCCTATTTATTTGTGCCTTGTTTATTTGTAATATATTAATTTGTGACATATTAATTTGTGACCTTTTTTGTGACATATTTTCTTGCAACTTTTTCTTTTGTGACCTATTTATTGGGGACTTATTTATTTGTGACCTATTTATTGGGGATTTATTTATTTGTGACCTATTTATTGGGGATTTATTTATTTGTGACCTATTTATTGGGGTCTGTTTTAATTTGTAAAAGTAATGGATGGTTTAGTAGACAAACCAAAATCACTGTACATCAAACCAATGAATCTCTAAGTGATCCGATCTATTTCTCAGTACATCTCTCATCGTGTGACATCTAAACGACATCAGTTTTATGTTGATTTCCGATTCTTCTGTGGTTTCCAGTATATCGATCTTGTTCTGCTGCCTCCCGTTTGATGTGATATTGCTGCAGTTACTAGTAGCAAGATATGATAAGGGAAAGAAGGAAATTAAAAGAAGAACAACTATAGCCTAACGAAATAACTAAATAGCTACAATAGGACGGAATTGAACCTATAGGAAAACATAGACCAGAATACTAAGAGCATGCATATTCACAGTGATAATGTATATAAGTGAAGCATGGACATTCAACAAGATTGTGAGGAAAACATCTGTTAGGACAACCACTTGAGTAATGCAGGACAGCTGCTTGAGTAAAGCAGAATAACCCATTGAGTAAAGCAGAATAACCCATTGAGTAAAGCAAGACAGTCACTTGAGTAAAGCAGGACAACCACTTGAGTAAAGCAGAACAGACACTTGAGTAAAGCAAGACAGTCACTTGAGTAAAGCAAGACAGTCACTTGAGTAAATCATGACAACTACTTGAGTAAAGGAGCTCTACCCCTGGAATAGATTGACTGATTGATATATTGATATGACCATCATCATTGCACTTCGTTGAGTAATCATGTGTGCTCCAATCTCTTTCGTACACTGGATGTTCTAAGCGACAGTGCACGAACTCCGTAGCACAGCCGAGAGTCCGCGATGTAACTTAGAAGGTGATGAACATTATTTGCAGGAATTTAAAAAAAATACATTTCTAATTAATTTTACTCGGCAGCTGCTTTCCAGCCTGATCTTCTCGATTTTTAATGGCAAAGGATTCTTTTACGTGCTAAACTTCAAAACGGGACCTATGTCTTTTCATTTGTCTCCAATAGGACTAGGAACTCGATCTCACCTATTTTGAGACTAGGGACCACTGGAAATATATCCCAATAGCTTCACGAGGGAACCAAGCGAGTACCTTTGGAACTAGAGACGAGCACCTAGCTTCTACGCTGCAGAGACTTCTAAATAGGCAATGTTACCTATAAAAATAGCCATGTTCATTCATTCACAAAGCCTGTTCTTGGTCCATCTCTTGAAATTTCCTTCCAACTTATAAGTATAGCTTATATTTATCTATAGAATAATATGTCCTTATTGTGTACAGAAATACTTGATGTTAATTTCTTTAATCGATTTCAATAAGTCTCTTTTTCTTCCTACTACTCTCTGGAAGAATAAGGATATTAACAAATTTTCTCCAACCAGATATGTCTGAGCAAGCCAGTTTAATGAATTCCTGGTCTTTACCACCTCTTCTCTTTCTTTGCCCGCAGTTCGTCTCCATGTCTCGCTCCATCGCCCCCTACCTCTCTTGCCTTACGGATTCTATTTCAAAGTCACGTATACGTGTCCGGCCTTCTGCATTCTTCATGTATGTCCCAACCACTTCCATTTCCCCCATTTGATATCCTCGGTGATATTGTTAATTCTTGTGCTCCAGACAATCTCAGAAAAAGCATTCTCTTACTTTCTTTAAAACCTTATTATACATTTTAAAATCTTTTGTTATTCAAGAAGGAAATGTTTATTATTGTCATGTTGACAAGATTAATTTCATTGATGGAGAATTCTTTATCTGGAGCTATTCCGTTTTAATTATTTTTTTAAACACAAGAAATGGAATAGTCTCTATGTATATTTCAAAATAGGGCTTAGCATGCATTGTCTGTGTATCCTATAATAGATGTTATTGTTCTTAAGTTATCTTTTCTCTTTTATTGAAGTTACTACAACGTTGGGGGATGACTTGGTCTCCGGCTGCGAATGAACGGAAGACTACAGAAGGGAACAATACTTTGTCCGGCGTCCGCTGTGGGAAGAAGAAATAAATCTAACCTGTCTACGGAAGTTTACTTGAAATACAATAAAGTTGTCTTGTAGTTCCAGGCTTACTTCCGTGACACCGGCTCCATGTTTAAGACTATGCTTTAATTATTGAAAGGATGAAGACAAATCGTGCAATGAACTATGTAGAAATTATTGGTGTGTTACCGGTGTGGATTGTTTAGGCTAGGAAGTTGTCTTTACAGACACCAAACATTATCCAAATAGATTATGAATATTTGATTGTGTCTGTTTTGTTGACATCATCTGTTTACATATGATATAATTTGTCTAGTTTGTAAAACATCATCTGTTACCATATTATATAATTTGTCTAGTTTGTAAAATATTTTGTAACATATTATATAATTGTTAGTTAAACATCATCTGTTACCATATTATATAATTTGTCTAGTTTGTAAAATATCATCTGTTACCATATTATATAATTTGTCTAGTTTAATATCATCTGAAATATTATATAATTTGTCAGTTTGAGTTTGTTTTAAATGTAACCCTTTCATCCTTACGAGTCGATATAATGGCTTGTGGTATTTGTTTTATGATGACACAAAGTAATTATACAAGTTAACTAAGTATCATCGTCATCATCAAATAGCTTGTGCTGAGCAGAACCTCCCCCAACAGTTCTCCAGAATTTCTCTCTCTCATAGGCCAGATGTCCGCCTCTGCAGCCGTCATGTTCAAATCATCAGTTACATCCTGAATCCATCTTCTCCTTGGTCTTCCTATTCTTCTCTTTGCCTGTATGTCTCCTTCGATGATGGTCTTCTTCAGCCCTTTGTGTCTTTTTAAATGTCCAAAACGTCCGTATGGTGCCGGGCCTGCAATGGAAGCAAAGAATAGTACCACTGCGACCTACAAGGCATGTCGTAAGAGGCCACTGATGTAGGACCTAGGAAGCTATCCTAGTCAATAAAAAGCATTGCGGAAATCGGATGTGCTTGCCTACTTGAAGGCGCATAACTTGCACACCGTACAAATCGCTCTTAGGCTCAGATCACATATAAATCACACAGAGTGGTTAACAAGTGGTCGATATGGAGCGCTCGAAGAAGAAAAAATGTCCAAAATACTTCAATATTTCTTCCTTTTGTTTTTTGTAGCATCAGCAGTTTTTGTAGCATCAGGCAGTTTTTGTAGCATCAGGCAGTTTTTGTAGCATCAGGCAGTTTTTGTAGCATCAGGCAGTTTTTGTAGCATCAGACAGTTTTTGTAGCATCAGACAGTTTTTGTAGCATTAGACAGTTTTTGTAGCATCAGGCAGTTTTTGTAGCATCAGTCAGTTTTTGTAGCATCAGACAGTTTTTGTAGCATCAGACAGTTTTTGTAGCATCAGACAGTTTTTGTAGCATCAGGCAGTTTTTGTAGCATCAGGCAGTTTTTGTAGCATCAGGCAGTTTTTGTAGCATCAGGCAGTTTTTGTAGCATCAGGCAGTTTTTGTAGCATCAGACAGTTTTGTAGCATCAGGCGTTTTGTAGCATCAGGCGTTTTGTAGCATCAGGCGTTTGTAGCATCAGGCAGTTTTGTAGCATCAGGCAGTTTTTGTAGCATCAGGCAGTTTTGTAGCATCAGCAGTTTTTAGCATCAGGCAGTTTTGTAGCATCAGGCGTTTTGTAGCATCAGGCAGTTTTGAGCATCAGACGTTTTGTAGCATCAGGCGTTTTGTAGCATCAGACAGTTTTGTAGCATCAGGCAGTTTTGTAGCATCAGGCAGTTTTGTAGCATCAGGCAGTTTTGTAGCATCAGACAGTTTTGTAGCATCAGACAGTTTTGTAGCATCAGCAGTTTTGTAGCATCAGGCAGTTTTGTAGCATCAGGCAGTTTGTAGCATCAGCAGTTTTTGTGATCAGACAGTTTTTGTAGCACAGGCAGTTTTGTAGCATCAGCAGTTTTTGTAGCATCAGGCAGTTTTGTAGCATCAGGCAGTTTGTAGCATCAGACAGTTTTGTGCATCAGACAGTTTTGTAGCATCAGGCAGTTTTGTAGCATCAGACAGTTTTGTAGCATCAGACAGTTTTGTAGCACCAGTCGTTTTGTAGCATCAGGCAGTTTTGTAGCATCAGGCAGTTTGTAGCATCAGACAGTTTTGTAGCATCAGACAGTTTTGTAGCATCAGACAGTTTTGTAGCATCAGACAGTTTTGTAGCATCAGGCAGTTTGTAGCATTAGACAGTTTTGTAGCATCAGACAGTTTTTGTAGCATCAGGCGTTTTGTAGCATCAGGAGTTTGTAGCATCAGACAGTTTTGTAGCATCAGACAGTTTCTTTGATTTTGAGTTCTTTCTGGATAGATCTATTTGTTCTCTTCTCTGTCCATGATATCAAAGGACTCTACTGTAACACTTAAATTCAAAACACAAATATATCTACAAACAGACAACTTGTCATCTATAGCATCAAAAGTTGGCCTGCAGATAAGCTATGAAAAAGCAAATATAATGAAGACACCTATGGCAAGTAATGCAGATATCACACTGGAATCTAAAATGATAAAAATAACAGAACAGTTGACCTATTTAGGTAGCAATTTTGATTGCACAGGAAATGTTTAAAAAGAAATTATGATACGAATTGGCAAAGCAACTTCAGCTTTTAAAAGTCTAAATAAAATATGGAACTGCAAGTTATATAGTATTAAAACTAAATTACGAATTTTCAATTCAAATGTTGTATAAATCCTAACATATGCTAGCGAGAGTTGGAAAATGACTAAAGATATAGAAAGCAAGTTAAATGCATTTGAAAATAGATGTCTGCGAAAAATAATGAACATAAAATGAAACCAATTCAGGAGAAGTGATGAAATCAGAGACATGACTGGTCAACCACTAGTAACAAATGTTATAAGAAGTAGAAGATGGAGATATGTTGGACACACATTTAGAAGAAATGATCAAAGAATATCAAAGCACGCACTGAAGTGGGAGGCAAAGAGTTCAAGAAAGAGAGGACGAACTAGGGAGACCCTGAATCGAACTTTGCTGAGAGATGCAAGAAATATCGTTCTCAGTTCCATGGAGGAGATCTAGCGAACCGCTCAGGATAGAGCGATATGGAGAAATTGCTTGCAGGCCCTATGTAACGTATAACGGAACGAGATGAATCATTATTTTATCTACAAAACCTCGTATGTATCTACGTTTACCACGCCTACTACTACCACATATATGTCTCTACTACTACCACATATACGCCTACTTCTACCACATATATGTCTACTTATATTACTTCTAAGCCTACATTTTCAACTTCTTCATGTACATGCCACATTTGCTTACTTTTTAGTCGTCTAGTTCTATTTCTGTTTTAGTTCCAGTTTTAGGTTTCAAATACATTTTTATATTATCCAAAGTCTAGAAAGTGTCAAATAAAAATGAGTTACCTTCTCATTGTACTGATAAGTTCGTCCACGTCTTCATCAACATCAGAAGTAATATCTTGTTTCAAGGTTCCTAATTTGTTCAACAACGATTTCGACAATGTTTCATTTTCCTCAGCAACTGTCTTGGCAACCTCTGTGTCCATAACAACCGATCGTTTCCCGACATTCTGACATCCGCCATAGCTGTTACAAAACAATCTCTTTATTTTATCTTCTAGCCAATCATCTGCTAGAGCAGTCACGTGTGGTGTTTTATTTTTGATGGAAAGCTGATTAAACCTTTTCTTTCCACTATTAAAACAACCGTATGAATTACAGAACGGTCGTTTTCCGAAGTTTGGCAGACGTCGTTTGCCGATTTCTTCCACAGGTTGTTGTTGACGTCGTCGTCCTCGAACCGACCTCCACATCCGGTGAATCCGTTACAGAAAACTCTCTTTGTTTGTTTGGTTTCTTCCGGATGATCTTCATTTTCATAATCCTTATCGTCTAACTCAGGAACTTTGGATAAGACTTCAGATAAGGACTGCTTTAGAAGAAGAAGGTCCTGAAGTCTGGGTTATTCCTTCATCAGAAGAGAGATGCAGACTATCGGAGTTGGACGAAGGCAGTTGGTCCTTACTTGGGTTGGGAAGGCTCAGCTGTGTACGAAGAAAAACAAAAACAATATATTAAACTTTGATTAAAAAAATATTACTATATTTTATCATTACATTAATTAGTTTTTGTTTAATAAACTGACGATGTAGTACTCAGAGCAGATCAACAGATGCTCGGTTTCCCCAACAGACATCGTAGTGTATGCATGCTGATCGTTCCTGTGGCTCAATGGTTAAACATACTACTTACTCTGCAACTAAAACGTTGTTAGTACTGTTTCAGGCATTTGTTGTTCACGGTAATGAACGAATGGACACTCTTACATCGACAGGACTGGCAGCTAGGGAATTGAAGATGGATAGTGGGGAACAATCAAATGGGGGTCGTTGGCAATGCGAGAGCGGGCAGGCTAGTTGGCTCTGTTACCATATCATGGAACCAGCCAATGGATATAACTGAAATCTTAACGCCCTCTTCGTGTTTGACCTCAAAGAGGATTTTAATTGAAACCAATGCATGTTAACTGCTAGATTGCAAGGGCTTAAATTGAAGATTGGGGTATCCAGAAAGGGACAGCACAACAGGTATATGAGTAGGCTCATCAATCAACATCGAACTGGTACAGTCAGTCGCTGAACGATGTAGGAGACATGCGAAGGATATCGGATGACTTATGGACAAGTCCGGAATGAAGATATTCCAAACTGAAACTGAAACACTTCAGTATTGGCTTGACTTACATGACTGAACATTTGAATTAGTTTACTAGATGAGCACAAGGAGTATTTTTTTAAGAACCCCGGAGGAAGCAACGGAAGTAACGAATATGATCAACAAATAAACAGGGTACAGGTATTAAGAGCTTCCGAAAAACAAATAGACAAACACGGGACTCGAACCACTTTCCCTAGTCATTACGACACCAATCGTCTAGCCTAGCAATACGAGCGTTTTTACGAACACAACCAATGAGCCATTCTAAAACAATGACTCACGGGGAAGTGTCTTTCTCAAACGCTCGTTACAACTAGACACAGAAACAATCAGGTAGGGTTCGTTCGTAAAAACGCTCGTATTGCTAGGCTAGACGATTGGTGTCGTAATGACTAGGGTAAGTGGTTCGAGTCCCGTGTTTGTCTATTTGTTTTTCGGAAGCTCTTAATACCTGTACCCTGTTTATTTGTTGATCAAATTAGTTACTATTAACTTTGACTTACATGACTGAACATTTGAATTAGTTTACTATTAACTTTACATGACTGAACATTTGAGTTAGTTTACTATTAACTTTGACTTACATGACTGAACATTTGAATTAGTTTACTATTAACTTTACAGGACTGAACATTTGAATTAGTTTACTATTTACTTTGACTTACTTCATTATAAATGTCATTAGGTTGTTGCCCTTGAGCAAGATTGTTGATACAAGAAAGGAGAGAGACAATCATGATTACAAATCGTCTGGTCTGCACTGGTGTTGCGTATTTAGTCATCTTACTAAGGTTATCTGCAAGTTCAAAGTGAACGTGGACTGTCTTCTAATAAAGTCAGGTTCTGAAATAGTTCACAAAAATAAAAATCTCAATGACATATAAACGAAACAAATATTTAATTGAGCAATGGCGCAACACGTCAATACAAAGTACTGTAGTTTTACAAAATACAAAAAAATAACAAACACAGCAACAGTAACATAGCCAAAAACAAAGCGTCTTGTTTTTATTATTTCTCTAATTTAATTTTGCTTCCGCCCGAGTGGTTACCGGGGCCCAAATTTGGGGTGTAGAGAATAGAACCACTGTTACTTGCCAAGCATTTCATAAGAGGCGACTAAGGAGGTTATGCTGAAATCGGATGCATGTGTCCTAAACGTGTAGAAGTCTATGCGTTTAGGGGCCTACAAACCAATGTGCAACGTATACACGTTCTTGGCAAATATCAAACATATCACACATTTTATATATTATTATTTAAAAACCCTTTCATACCTCGTGGTATATAGGGCAATACAGTGATAGGCCTGTATCGTTCATTGACCGTCGGCACACGATGGGTGACTTTCCCAGAGCATGTCTGGTACCCAATTAAGGCTGGGTCGACCTGAGAGCCGTCGCGGTAAATTCCACGCCCACTGCGTGAGTTGAACCCGGACCACCAGCCTTGAGAAGCGAGTTCACTAACAACTACGCTACCGCGGCTCTCACAAACATATCACAAAGAGTGATTTAGATTGGTCGTAAAGAACGAACGCAAAGAAGAAGAACAATTTTGCTTCCCAACGTCAGGAGAAGAAGAGATTTCTAGAAAGGACTATTTGTGTGCGATTCAGATATAGTGTCCTTCACTGTTTCTGTTATTTCTGTAATCCCTTTTTTGTGTGGTCAATCTTTTACTTTGAATCTACAGTATCTGAGGCACACTGTCTGTTGGTTATCTAATTATGTGGCTGAAAAGTTTAATTTGTTATTTCTTGACGAAGTTTACTACTAATATCTTTATTCCTAAGTTAGTATTTCCTTGATTCTCCCAGCCTTCTGCTTGGATCAAATTTTGAGACATCACATTTATAATAGCAAGACGTTATGTCAGGGCCGTTCGATATCTTCTCCGTGTGATGCAAGTCTTCGAAATGTCGCTCCTTAAATGTTTAAATCATAAGTCGTATACATCAATATCGGAATAACATAGACCAATATAGAAAAGCGTTGGGTAAAGATTTTAAATTATTGAATGATTCAAATTGTATTTTGATTTCGCTACTTATGTCGCCCGCTTACGGTGCCTCCTGGTTCAGTCGCCTGTTTGTATCATACCACGGCATGACCCACGTTATGTCACAATACATTGTAATGATACATTATCCTGATAATATCATGTTTCCAGACACATCGTTTGAAGACATTCCATTGTAATTTCAATCATATATGTTTGAAGACATTCCATTGTAATTTCAATCATATATGTTTGAAGATATTCCATTGTAATTTAAATTTATATTGTTTGAAGACATTCCATTGTAATTTCAATCATATTTGTTTGAAGACATTCCATTGTAATTTCAATCATATATGTTTGAAGATATTCCATTGTAATTTCAATCATATTTGTTTGAAGACATTCCATTGTAATTTCAATCATATATGTTTGAAGACATTCCATTGTAATTTCAATCATATATTTTGAAGACATTCCATTGTAATTTCAATCATATATGTTTGAAGGCATTTCATTGTAATTTCAATCATATATGTTTGAAGACATTCCATTGTAATTTCAATCATATATGTTTGAAGACATTCCATTGTAGTTCAATCATATATTTTGAAGACATCCCATTGTAATTTCAATCAATATGTTTGAAGACATTCAATTGTAATTTCAATTATATATGTTGTGCGATATGCAGTCCATGTTAGGGTTGCCAGACGTCCCAGTTTTCCAAGACAGTCCCAGTTTTTAATCCAAAAGTGATGTCCGAAAATTTCTTGCGGAACGCTCATTTGTCCCGGTTTTTGTCTCCGTCAAACTGTCAAATGAAAGCTGCAAATAAATCTAAATTTTCCCTCCATTTTCAGATGGTAGAACTGTTTTAATTTGAAAACTTGAAATGTTCACGTCCACACATAACATTGTAACAATAGTTTAGTTTTCATTATCGCCGGGATTAGCACGAAAATGTACTGTTTAGTTTGAAAATTACACTTGGAAGCAGTACTTTTGGTTTCACTATGAGAGACATTACGGTAAACATTCCTTCCTTCCTTCCTTTGCGTTCGTTCTTTACGACCAATTTTAATCACTCTTTGTGATATGCTTGATCTTTGCCAAAAACGTGTTTACGTTGCACATTGGTTTGCAGGCCCTAGGTAAAAAAGTATCACGAGACACCAAGTAATTAAGTTTTAGTATAATTCATGATTTATTTGATGAATATCGTTTTTATAAGTATTAATGCAAGTACTAGCAGTGTGAATGTTTATAACACCTTGGATTCTTCTTCTTGTAGTTAAGACAAGCATAACAAGGATCGCGGATCTTAGTTTTGTTACAGCGTGAATTATTTTATACAGAATAATGACTGTCCCGGAAACCAGAAAACCAGAACGGGTGGTAAGCAATGTCCCAAAAAGACGAATGTGTGGCAAGATATGTCCCGGTTTCTCGGTTGCAACATATGGCAACCCTAGTCGATATGGCACTTGAAAAACTTAAAACTTCCAATCCTCGAAAGGTCAATGAAGAACATCTTCTTCTTCACCCTTCGCCCCTAGGAAGCATAGGTCCGCAACCAAGGCCTTCCAAGCCCGCCTATCCAAGGCCATCCTTTCCAGATCTCGCCACTCTCTCCCCGTCCTCTTGCATTCCATCTCTAACTCCCGTCTCCAGGTGTTTCTGGGTCTTCCTTACTTCTATTGCCCTGGGGTTCCATCGGAGAGCCTGTCTCACGATGCTGTCAGGGGTTTCCTCAGTGTGTGTCCTATCCATCTCCACCTTCTGCTCATTATCTCTTGTTCCACCTGCCATTGTCCTGTCCTATCCCACAGTTCTCTGTTTGTGGTCCTATCGTACCATCTCAGATGTAGTATCTTGCGTAGGCATCTATTGATGAATGTCTGCAACTTTTGGTGTTCCCTTTAGTTGTTCTCCATGTCTCTGCTCCATACAAAAAGGGCAGACTTGACATTTGAGTTAAATATCATTATCTTAGTTTTATTCCTAATCATTTTTGAACTCCATATGTTCTTCAGAATGGCAAATGCTGATCTTGCCTTTTGTATTCTAACCTTAACATCTTCATCTGTGCCACCTTGAATGTTGACGACACTTCCCAGATATGTAAATGTGTCCACCTCTTTTAGTGGTGATCCTCTCAATAAGATTGGGTCTCTGGAACCAGCATTTAATCTCATGATCTTTGTTTTCTCCCCATGAATAGTCAGGCCTAGTTGCTGTGAGACTGTTTCTAGTTTTAATGAAGAACATATTAACGGTATAATGTACATTGGTATTCATTATTAAACCAACATCATAATTAACATAGACTACAGGCTTGATTTTAATAATAGTTGAATATGTTGAAATTCGAATAGAGGCGTTTCTCCAGTCACTCAGCTAAAGTTGGGTGTCCAGACTTACAAACGTGCGATTTAATTAAGAGTCTTCAACTTTTCTACTATGTAAATTTTCTGTCAATAATATGATTAGATATTTTCCGTTGAAGAAGACATATGGGGAGTCGAGTTTTTAATGAAAACCACATCGTCAGTAGCGTATCCTTCAGAGGGAAAAATCAATAAAGATAAGTATGTATTAATATTGAACTGCTACAGTATGACTTTATTTGTATATTTGTATGACTTTAAACAATAAATACATTTATTTCTAAGGTACGCGAGATTTTCTGCAAAATTAGGACGCACTGTTCAAGAAAAAGCACTTAAATCTATGAAATGTTTTCAATTTCAAGTTTTCCAATTACTTTGCAGTTCCATCATTTTTTGAAATTGTTTTAACTTTGAAATTTTCTAAACGATTACATTTGAAAACAGTTCACCAATCCTCGATTATTTTACAGAAAAATATCAACAGCTTCTTCTTATATTAACTTTGGCTGTCCACTGGAGTAAATTTGTATTACTTTATTTAACTTGAGCCCACAAACATTTGTTACTTTAGTTACCGTTTAGCAGATACTTCAATTACTTTAGTTACCGTTTAGCAGATACTTCAATTACTTTAGTTACCGTTTAGCAGATACTTCAATTACTTTAGTTACTGTTTAGCAGATACTTCAATTACTTTAGTTACCGTTTAGCAGATACTTCAATTACTTTAGTTACCGTTTAGCAGATACTTCAATTACTTTAGTTACCGTTTAGAATACTTCAATTACTTTAGTTACCGTTTAGCAGATACTTCAATTACTTTAGTTACCGTTTAGCAGATACTTCAATTACTTTAGTAGATTATTCACATATACATTTTCTACTTTTGTTCTCTTCTCATGCAACTTTTCATTACTTTAGCTGTCCACTCATTCAACTTTTAATTACTTTTGGGTGTCCACTCATGCAACTTTTAATTACTTTAGCTGTCACATCACTTTAACTTTGGCTGTCCACTCATAACTTTTAATTACTTTGCTGATCCCTCATGAACTTTATTACTTTAGCTTCCTTTGTACTTTTAATTACTTTAGCTGCACATGTACTTCAATTACTTTAGTGTTATTCACATGCAACTTTTTACTTTGTTCTCTCTCATGCAACTTTTAATTACTTTAGCTGTCCACTCATGCAACTTTTAATTACTTTAGCTGTCCACTCATGCAACTTTTAATAACTTTAGCTGTCACTCATGCAATTTTAATTACTTTAGCTGTCCCTCATGCACTTTTAATTACTTTAGCTGTCCCTCATGCAACTTTTAATTACTTTAGCTGTCCACTCATGCAACTTTTAACTACTTTAGCTGTCCCATCATGCTACTTTTAATTACTTTACCTGTCCACTAATAATGTATTTGATATTTGAAGTACAATAATCTCACCAACAAATCAATATTGTTTATAAAATTGATAGTTAGACAGCTAGGTATTACTCTTTGCCACACTAATTACAATACACACATAAAAGCACAGTGTCTTTCAGCAGAAGTTGAGGAGTATGCATGCTGATAGTACCTGTTGCTCACTGGTTGTGTACACTGAATGTGAGAAGTCAGGATATATTTTACAGCCAGCGAGCATGGGAGAGTTATTGCGAAGCGGACACAGGACAGCTTAACTACCTCCACTATCTGGACGAAGGCTGATGTCGTTACATCTGTCTTGCAATTCTATGAGATTGTTTACTAGAGCAATACCGTGCCCATTTTCGTAAGGTCCAAAACAGTAGGTTGCAATACGAAATAAATGTTGTCAACTTCTGCTTTCATTCTTTAGAAGATTATGTTCATCTCGTACTACTCTTGATATGTGTTCACGGAATTCTGAACAAATGTTCATGATAATGTGGAATCATACATACTTTCATCAGTAGACTTTTAGTCGATGAGGTCGAGTTGTAGATGGGTAAGAGGGCATGCTTCAATTTCTTAGCAACCGTCTGTTTAAGGATTGAACAAATGTTCTTGGATAATGTGGAATCTATACATATTTCATCAGAACTTTTAATGATGAGTGGAGTTGTAGATGGTATGAAGTGATAGTCAATCTGTAGAACCGTCTTTTAAGGATTGAACAGTAATTGATAGAGAATCTGTAGAACGTATTAATTGATAGAGAATCTGTAGAACGTATTAATTGATAGAGAATCTGTAGAACGTATTAATTGATAGAGAATCTGTAGAACGTATTAATTGATAGAGAATCTGTAGAACGTATTAATTGATAGAGAATCTGTAGAACGTATTAATTGATAGAGAATCTGTAGAACGTATAATTGATAGAATCTGTAGAACGTATTAATAAATTGAATCAGAACTTACATCTTCTTATCTCTAGTGTTTTGTCTCACAGAATCAGGATAAGATGAGATTTCTAGAACAGGGTTTTGTGTGCACTTCATAAATAGTATTTTTCACTGTCTCTGTTATTTCTTAAGTTCACCTTTTGGGTGGACGGCCTTTTGCTTTGTATCCACTATAATTGAGTAACATTGCTTTTTGTGGTGCACTGTCTGTTGTTAATCTGCTTATGTGGCCAAACCATTTAATTTATAGTTTCTTGGTGAAGTTCAGTTTGATGTTGTACCCCTTTTTCCATGATGTCTTCATTTTAAAACCAGTCTCTTTCTTCTTTGTATTCCCAGCATTCTGTGTAGACATTTCATCTTTGTCGTGACTAGTTTTCTTCTATCGTTTGATGTCAGCCTCCAGGGTTGGCACTAATAGCATAATGTTGGAAAACAAAATAAAATAGTGTTGAACAATGCTCTTTTAGTGTTTATGGTGACACCTTTGCATTTCAAAGTTGATGCCATTTGTCCTATGATTTGACTAGCTTTATTGCATCTTTGATGGATTTCGTTAGTTATTCTTACATCTGCTGAACAATTGCTCCCTAGGTATGTAAAGTCTTTCTTTTCCTTTTTATACAAGTAGAACTTAAAAAATAAAAACAGAATGAGGAGTGTGTAGTTAGAACATCAAACACAGAATGAGGATTGAGTATAACCAGTGAGCAACAAGCATATCCTTCGATTGCTGCTGCTGGAGACTAAATACCTATAGATCCGTTCAGGAGTGTTGTGACGTTATTTCAGCAAGCAATAAAGATATATGTGTTATTTGGATTTTTTAAAAACACATGATTTTCTTACCTGCACGATGGAATTTATCTTCAGAAGAAACAACAGTGTGCTATTGAAATCTTTTAAAATCATGATTTCTTACCTGCAGATGAATATCTTCAGAAGCAACTGTGCATTGAATACTTTAATACAGTTTTCTTACCTGCACGATGGAATTTATCTTCAGAAGAAAGCCAACTGGCTTGAATACTTTAAACGATTTCTTACCTCGTGAATTTATCTTCAGAAACAACTTTGAGAAAATTAAATCATGATTTTCTTACCTGCACGATGGAATTTATCTTCAGAAGAAAACGAACTGTGTGCTATTGAAAATACTTATTTTTTTTAAAAAAAAGCAATGTTTTAAAATATATTAACCCAACCAGTCACAAATTTCGATTTCAATTAAATTAGAGACGAGTGGTTTGTTTAAATATTATAGTTAACAGAATCTTCTAGTTTTTGTTCAATTGTTGATCATGTACATTAAAATTTTAAAATTAAACTTTACACATACACCTGATTTTGTTTCTATAATTAAGTTGTAGGTTCATGCGGGAAACTAATAAACTAAAGATGATCAACTGCTGTCAACCGTCTCTGAAAGTTAGTCGAAAGAGCAGTGACTAGAGAACAGTCGGTTCAAGTACAAGGTTTTAAAAGCAGTGCGATCTTGATTAACCAAATGCAAAACTTTCCCGCTGAGTTAGCGGCATCGATGGAACCAACCAATCAACTCAAATAAATTAACTGCGGATCAAAATATGGTTGCTCATTTAAAATGTGGTTTTGTGAGCAGTTCATATATTCATTTCTGTTTCAAGTATTCCTATAACGACTAAAATGTTGAAATGCAAATGGATTGAATGTTCTGTATATGTAGAGTTATGATGATTTTCTTCTTTTCTTTTCTTTTCAGACTCCGTTTCGTCATGATGTAATTTTCTGCCTTTGTTATTTCTGTGATCCATCTTTTGCGTGGGTGAGCTTTTGTCTTGTATCCACTGTACCTGAACAGTATTGCTCTTTGAGGCGCATTGTTTGTTAGTAATCTACTTATGTGCTCGAACCATTAAATATTTTCTTCCTTCATGAAGTTCAGTACTAATGTTACACACACCTTTTCTCTACTTATTCCGAACCATTTCAATTTCCTTTTCCTTGATGAAGTTCAGACTAATGTTCAACACCTTTTCTCTCAGATATATCATTGAAAGCCGTGTTTTCTGATACTCCAGAATCTGTGCAGACACTTCATCTCAGTCGTGACTAGTTCATCTCAGTCGTGACTAGTTCATCTCAGTCGTGACTAGTTCATCTCAGTCGTGACTAGTTCATCTCAGTCGTGACTAGTTCATCTCAGTCGTGACTAGTTCATCTCAGTCGTAACTAGTTCATATGATAAACTCAAAAGAATCCAAGATTAAGCAATTAAAGGGCGCCCCCATCGGTGTTGGTCTCTTTTAAATTGATGAAAGCGTCCAGCATTACAATAAAAACTACATAAGTAGATCATGTAATTATTTGGAACTTGTTACAACTCAGAAAGTTTGGGTGTTTATTTTCAACTTAGGGTGACTAGTAAAGTGATTGTACTAGGAACTAAACACAATACTTTGGTGGGAAAATCCAACTGACAATTTCTGAGTTACACAGACTCTCAAGAGTAATGAAATCCTAACTGGAATGTGTGGAATTATAATCAAATAAAAGTGCAATTTCGAGAATTTTCAAACTCATTTTCAGATTCTGTCACCAGCCGGACATGTCCATGACGAACTTCTCCCAGTCTTATTTATTCATGTCAACTGTCTTCAAATCACGCTTCCAACCTTCTTAGCAACAGCTGACGTGTTGTCCCCCATCTATCTGACCAGAAACGAGCTCCTCGTACACAAATTCCTCTAACACGTCCATAATTTATTAAATAGAAGCATTCCATGCAAGGACCTAAACTCTAATGATTGGCTACAGTGTACCAAGTTTTCCTCCATATGGCTCAGTCCCTATCATGAGAATTATCATTATCAATAGAAAGTGTACGCTACTTGCAGAGAGTACTGCACACTGCACAAACTCTATAGTTCGGGTAACAAGCCTAGGGTCTCAGGAAAAAATGCAAATATGAATAAAACAGCCCCTTCGGAATCAAACCCACGACCGCCGAAGCGCAAGGCAAGAGCTTAACAACTTAGCCCCATAGACTTCTAATCCTCTCTATCATTGAGCTACAAATTATTTAAACATTCACTAATCTTGTACTTTGTCTTGCAGTTCCTTGTACAGTATTGATTTGTTAATACATATTCAAATAAGGGGTTTCTGTTGTCTTGCAGTTGCTTCTACAGTATTGATATGTTAATACATATTCAAATAAGGGGTCTCTGTTGTCTTGCAGTTGCTTCTACAGTATTGATATGTTAATACATATTCAAATAAGGGGTCTCTGTTGTCTTGCAGTTGCTTCTACAGTATTGATATGTTAATACTGTTCAAATACACGTCCTGTGTCTTGAGATTTTTCCAGATCGATTGTCATACATTTCAATAGGCTGTTGAGTACAGGTTAGGTGATCGCCTCTCGTTTCGAAGGTACTGGGTTCGATCCCTCCTGGAGCCATTGAGATATTTTTCCAGAGATCCCTGATCTCATTGTAGGTGAGATCGAGTTTCTAGTGTTAAATTGAGACGGACGATAAAACGTAGGTCCCGTGTTTAATTTGAGCACGTAAAAATCCATTGTTAAAAATCGAGAAAAGCAGGCTGGAAAACCGCTGCCCGGCAACATTTATTGAAAATAATATTTTAAAAAATTCCTACACAATTTTCACCATTTTTCAAAATTACATCGGACACCTCGTCGGTGTATAAAGTTATGCATTGTCCCTGAGATCTTCTTATGTAAACAAAGAGAGATAAGAGCCCACATGGTTACTCACCGAAGTGCAATGATGATGGTCCTATCAATCAATCATTCAAATAATGGTCGAAATCTATTTTATTTTCAAATAATATTTTCCATAAACTGAAGATTTCGATACGTCTAGAATTTCTTATTACATTTGTTCAGATGTATTTTTGTATTCTACACAGACGTGGCTGTTGGAAGATAACAATTCAATGAAAATGTGTTTTGGTTATTCTCCTGCATTATAATACATTCATTGACCCGGAGAGCTAAGCCTGCAGGAACATTTTTCCTGACAGGATTACCGAAACCGGACAGATCATGATAGAGAGGTCAGACTAATGTGACCTCTTGGTTCCCCAAGTTTAGGAGGTGGGTCGTACAATGGTCTAACTACCCTTCGATTTAAAATACAAAGACGTAATCACAGGAACTAAAAACAAGGGAAGACACAGTCGAGTGTCACTAGACAAGCAATTGAGTGGAGCCAGCAAGAGAAAGGGAAAATAGGACGTCCTAAACAGACTTGGATACGAAATCTTCTTGAGAAACTGAAGGATGCTGGGCTATTGTGGGAAGTCATACAGAAAACAGCCACTTGACCACATAGACCACTAAACAGCCACTTGGCCACATAGACCACTAAACAGCCACCTCGCCACGAAGACCACTTTAGAGACCCTCAAATAAAAGATATAGAGACATTTCATAAAAACACCAAGTAGTAAATACTTTATACTGTAATCCAAGTTTAATTCACGCACTTCTGCAGCTGCAAGCATATAGTCTTATTCTATGGTAACTATGTTAACTATTTAACTATATAAAGTCAAGTTAACTATTCCATCTTTTTTCCAGATATCCCAAGGATTATTCCAGAGCTACGGAGTTCGTTCTATGTGCAATACTCTCTACGGGTGCATTGCAATTTTTGTGAACAGGGACGGAGCCATATGGGTAAATCCTACTCAATGAAATCAACCTTTCGTCCTAAGATTCTTGTTTCTTTGTATTCAAAATCTAACTGATTTAACGAGAAACATTAGTGCAGTTATAATGAATACTAAATACATATCTTCTTAGACTTGTTCGATATCCGAACTTCATTCCAAAAGAAGTAAACAGAAAATAAATGTTTAATAAGCTCATCAAAGATCTAGAGTAACAAATACTTGACAATATTTACATAAATCTTTTTATTCTCATCTTACAATAAACTTGAAGCTGTAATGAATAATGTATGCATGTTTGTAATATGCGTATACTTGTATGTATGTATGAAGTTGTTTCCTCTCAAATATACAAGCACAATAAGTTTATTTGCATATGTTTGTGTGATTGTAAAAGAAAATAAAGTAAGTAAAGGAACCCTTTCATACCTCGTGGTATATAAGTCAATACAGTATTAGGCCTGTATTTTTCATTGACTGTCGGCACACGATGGGTGATGTGGTCAGCATCACGCCGGCCGCCTTTACTTTCCCAGAGCATATCTGGTACCCAGTTGAGGCTGGGTCGACTTGAGAGCCGTCGCGATCGGGAAAAATTCCACTCGCACTGCTGGAGCTGAACCCAGACCACCAGCCTTGAGAAGCGAGTTCACTAACAACTACGCTACAGCGGCTCTCTCTGTGCGATCGAACCTTACCTAATTAATCTGTGTCTAGCAAAACGAAGCGTTTGTGAAAAACACTCCGCAGTAAAGCTATTTTCTAAATAGCTCACTGGTTGTGTTCCTAAAAGCGTTCGTATTGTTAGATTGCTAGGCAATGGGTGCCGTAATAAATAAGAGTAAGTGGTTCGAGTCTTGTGTTTGGTAATTCATTTATTACCGGAAGCCCCTAATACTTGTACACGGTCTATTTATTGATCATATTCGTTTCTTCCGTTGCTTCCTCTAGGGTTCTTTTTTTTTTTAAACTCCGTATTCTTATCTAGACTATTATTCAAAGACTTTGACATAACCATCCAAAACCTTTTGCTCAAATTCTTCTCACATCAGTTGTCTAGTGAACTATTTGCTGGCCCTGAATCCACCTTCATTAATCGGACTAAATTTGTTTCTCTTAACTTGATTTGTCAACACTCGGGATTATCAGTAGCCAGAAGTAACAGTCTGAACAAATACAGAACTCGATGCGTGGATGAGTTCGGAGGAGGAGGAAAGCAAAGAAAGAACAAGAACACCCACGCATAAATAAGTTATTTCTTTCAACTTTGCTTTTGTAGAATAAAGAGAAGAAAAAAAATGGCATGAAATAGAAAACAATATTAAAAGGTCAAAGCTGCATGAGAATGTCTGAGTAGAAAATCCTGGTTGAATTCAATTTGTCGGATAAGTAGCCATGGTAAACAGAGGGTTTTCTGGACTATCCTCAAAATGTCTCATTGAAGACTGGATATAAGAGATCGCTTAGCCTGGAGCATAAAATTAAGAATCCATGCACTTTACTCAGCCACGCCTATCAGTAACCGACGCACTATATCAAATAATATATTCCGCAGCTTTTTCAGAGCTTAGGTATTAAGTGCATGTCATTTCACATTTCTAAACCCAAGCGTGCAGGAGGTAGGAGAGTTCCAATTCCTTTTATCATCTGTGAAACATCGAGTGAGGGATTGAACCTACAACCCTCTTGAGTCCGAATCAATAATCTAACGCTTGCTCATTTCGTTAATCCGTCCCTAGACCGAATCTAACGCTTGCTCATTTCGTTAATCCGTCCCTAGACCGAATCTAACGCTTGCTCATTTCGTTAATACGTCCCTAGACCGAATCTAAAACTTGTTCATTTCGTTAATCCGTCCCTAGACCGAATCTAACGCTTGCTCATTTCGTTAATCCGTCCCTAGACCGAATCTAAAACTTGCTCATTTCGTTAATCCGTCCCTAGACCGAATCTAACGCTTGCTCATTTCGTTAATCCGTCCATAGACCGAATCTAACACTTGTTCATTTCGATAATCCGTCTCTAGACCGAATCTAACGCTTGCTCATTTCGTTAATCCGTCCCTAGACCGAATCTAACGCTTGTTCATTTCGTTAATCCGTCCCTAGACCGAATCTAACGCTTGTTCATTTCAATAATCTAACGCTTGTTCATTTCGTTAATCCGTCTCTAGACCAAATCTAACGCTTGTTCATTTCGTTAATCCGTCCCTAGACCGAATCTAACGCTTGTTCATTTCAATAATCTAACGCTTGTTCATTTCGTTAATCCGTCTCTAGACCAAATCTAACGCTTGTTCATTTCGTTAATCCGTCCCTAGACCGAATCTAACGCTTGTTCATTTCAATAATCTAACGCTTGTTCATTTCAATAATCTAACACTTGTTCATTTCGATAATCCATCTCTAGACCGAATCTAACGCTTGTTCATTTCGTTAATCCATCCCTAGACCAAATCTAACGCTTGCTCATTTCGTTAATCCGTCCCTAGACCGAATCTAACGCTTGCTCATTTCGTTAATCCGTCCCTAGACCGAATCTAACGCTTGTTCATTTCGTTAATCCGTCCCTAGACCGAATCTAACGCTTGCTCATTTCGTTAATCCGTCCCTAGACCGAATCTATGCTTGCTCATTTCGTTAATCCGTCCCTAGACCGAATCTAACGCTTGCTCATTTCGTTAATCCGTCCCTAGACCGAATCTAGCGCTTGCTCATTTCGTTAATCCGTCCCTAGACCGAATCTAACGCTTGCGCATTTCGTTAATCCGTCCCTAGACCGAATCTAGTGCTTGCTCATTTCGTTAATCCGTCCCTAGACCGAATCTAACGCTTGCTCATTTCGTTAATCCGTCCCTAGACCGAATCTAACGCTTGCTCATTTCGTTAATCCGTCCCTAGACCGAATCTAACGCTTGCTCATTTCGTTAATCCGTCCCTAGACCGAATCTAAAACTTGCTCATTTCGTTAATCCGTCCCTAGACCGAATCTAACGCTTGCTCATTTCGTTAATCCGTCCCTAGACCGAATCTAACACTTGTTCATTTCGATAATCCGTCTCTAGACCGAATCTAACGCTTGCTCATTTCGTTAATCCGTCCCTAGACCGAATCTAACTCTTGTTCATTTCGTTAATCCGTCCCTAGACCGAATCTAACGCTTGTTCATTTCAATAATCTAACGCTTGTTCATTTCGTTAATCCGTCTCTAGACCAAATCTAACGCTTGTTCATTTCGTTAATCCGTCCCTAGACCGAATCTAACGCTTGTTCATTTCAATAATCTAACGCTTGTTCATTTCGTTAATCCGTCTCTAGACCAAATCTAACGCTTGTTCATTTCGTTAATCCGTCCCTAGACCGAATCTAACGCTTGTTCATTTCAATAATCTAACGCTTGTTCATTTCAATAATCTAACACTTGTTCATTTCGATAATCCATCTCTAGACCAAATCTAACGCTTGTTCATTTCGTTAATCCATCCCTAGACCAAATCTAACGCTTGCTCATTTCGTTAATCCGTCCCTAGACCGAATCTAACGCTTGCTCATTTCGTTAATCCGTCCCTAGACCGAATCTAACGCTTGTTCATTTCGTTAATCCGTCCCTAGACCGAATCTAACGCTTGCTCATTTCGTTAATCCGTCCCTAGACCGAATCTATGCTTGCTCATTTCGTTAATCCGTCCCTAGACCGAATCTAACGCTTGCTCATTTCGTTAATCCGTCCCTAGACCGAATCTAGCGCTTGCTCATTTCGTTAATCCGTCCCTAGACTGAATCTAACGCTTGCGCATTTCGTTAATCCGTCCCTAGACCGAATCTAGTGCTTGCT
Source organism: Arion vulgaris (assembly GCA_020796225.1). NCBI lineage: Eukaryota > Metazoa > Mollusca > Gastropoda > Stylommatophora > Arionidae > Arion > Arion vulgaris. Next base: position 86,162,450 of record CM036756.1, read on the forward strand.
CATTTCGTTAATCCGTCCCTAGACCGAATCTAGCGCTTGCTCATTTCGTTAATCCGTCCCTAGACCGAATCTAGCGCTTGCTCATTTCGTTAATCCGTCCCTAGACCGAATCTAACGCTTGCTCATTTCGTTAATCCGTCCCTAGACCGAATCTAGTGCTTGCTCATTTCGTTAATCCGTCCCTAGACCGAATCTAACGCTTGCTCATTTCGTTAATCCGTCACTAGACCGAATCTATGATATTTCTAAGAGCAAATATTTGGCCTATACAGCTCCGTCCTCTGCGAAATCCTGCTTGTTCCTTTCTCAGTTTCTTATCCACAGCGTCAGTAATACGTTGTACGATGATTTTGCTTAAGATTTTACTGGGACAGACACGATGCCAACAAGAGAATATGGCACTATCATCCGAAGACGACGCTGGAGATGGATTGGACATGTGATGCGCATGGAGACTGACTCGAACGAAAACTGCACTGAGATGGACTCCAGAGGGTAGGCGAAAGCGTGGAAGACCCAAGACGACATGGAGGAGAACGATAGAGCAAGAGCTGAAGGAAATGAATCATAGCTGGAACACAATACAGAGGAAGGCCATGAACAGGGAAGAATGGTGTACGTTTGTTGCTGCCCTAAACGCCAGGCGTAACAGGCGAAAGAGAGAGACCGAATCTAGCGCTTGCTCATTTCGTTAATCCGTCCCTAGACCGAATCTAACGCTTGCTCATTTCGTTAATCAGTCCCTAGACCGAATCTAGTGCTTGCTCATTTCGTTAATCCGTCCCTAGACCGAATCTAGCGCTTGCTCATTTCGTTAATCCGTCCCTAGACCGAATCTAGTGCTTGATCATTTCGTTAATCCGTCCCTAGACCGAATCTAACGCTTGCGCATTTCGTTAATCCGTCCCTAGACCGAATCTAACGCTTGCTCATTTCGTTAATCCGTCCCTAGACCGAATCTAGTGCTTGCTCATTTCGTTAATCCGTCCCTAGACCGAATCTAGCGCTTGCTCATTTCGTTAATCCGTCCCTAGACCGAATCTAGTGCTTGATCATTTCGTTAATCCGTCCCTAGACCGAATCTAGTGCTTGCTCATTTCGTTAATCCGTCCCTAGACCGAATCTAACGCTTGCTCATTTCGTTAATCCGTCCCTAGACCGAATCTAGCGCTTGCTCATTTCGTTAATCCGTCCCTAGACCGAATCTAACGCTTGCTCATTTCGTTAATCCGTCCCTAGACCGAATCTAGTGCTTGCTCATTTCGTTAATCCGTCCCTAGACCGAATCTAACGCTTGCTCATTTCGTTAATCCGTCCCTAGACCGAATCTAGTGCTTGCTCATTTCGTTAATCCGTCCCTAGACCGAATCTAGTGCTTGCTCATTTCGTTAATCCGTCCCTAGACCGAATCTAGTGCTTGCTCATTTCGTTAATCCGTCCCTAGACCGAATCTAGCGCTTGCTCATTTCGTTAATCCGTCCCTAGACCGAATCTAACGCTTGCTCATTTCGTTAATCCGTCCCTAGACCGAATCTAGTGCTTGCTCATTTCGTTAATCCGTCCCTAGACCGAATCTAACGCTTGCTCATTTCGTTAATCCGTCCCTAGACCGAATCTAATGCTTGCTCATTTCGTTAATCCGTCCCTAGACCGAATCTAGTGCTTGCTCATTTCGTTAATCCGTCCCTAGACCGAATCTAGTGCTTGCTCATTTCGTTAATCCGTCCCTAGACCGAATCTAGCGCTTGCTCATTTCGTTAATCCGTCTCTAGACGGACGCACTACTTTCAAATAAACACTTTACTAGTTACTATGGTGACTCTGTGGCTATGTCGCCTTTGCCTTAAGAACAGCCTTAAGAAAACTAACAAAAGAAGTGCCTTAGTACAAGCACACACTGGTACACATTGCCTCCCCAAAAAAACAAAAAAAAAAAAAACTGTTTCTTTCTTTTCTCTAATCCTGTTTTGCCTGGCAGCGTCAGGATAAAAAGAAATTTATAGAACGTGTTTTTTGTGTGCGCTTAGTACACAATGTCTTCCGTTGTCTCTGTTATCTCTGTGGTCCACATTTTGCTTGGCCGTCCTTTTGCTTTGCATACATTGTATTAGAGCATCATTGCTCTTTGTGGCGCACTGTCTGTTGGTAATCTGCTTATGTGGCCGAACCATTTAATTTGTTTTTTTCTTGATGAAGTTCACTACTGGTGTTGTGCCCACTTTTCTTTTCTTGATATATTCGTTTCTCAACCGGTCTCTTCTTGTTACTCCCAGCATTCTGTCATCTCTGCTGTAACTAGTTTTCTTCTATCATTTAATTTCAGCATCTAGGTTTGACAATGATATCACAATGTTGAAAGAAAGATTGTGTTGAACAATGCTATTTTTGTGTTCATGGTGACATGTTTGTATTTTTAATTTGGCGCCATTTGTCCTAGTATTTGATTTGCTTTTTGCATCTATGTTGGATTTCGTTAGTTATTCTTCCGTTTGCTGAAAAAATGCTCCTAGATATGTCACGTTTTTGACTTGTTTTATTGGACGATTGTCAATTGTGATATTGGTAAATATATTACTATAAATATACTTAATATATAACTTCTATAAATAAGTAATTGGTGGAAGAGATGATGATATTGATTCATTAAGAAATCCAGTACAAAATACTCGAATCAAATACCCTGGACATATAAATAAGAATGTAGCTTAGTTGACTTGACATATAAATAAGAATGTAGCTTAGTTGAAAGCCGGCAAGAAATATTGACAAAATCTCAGTAGCCAAGAGAAAGACAATCACAAGAGGAAGGAGACATCAAGTGCTGGTACATAGATTGATTGATAGATTGATTGATAGGACAATCATCATTGTACTTCGGTGAGTAGCCATGTGTGCTCTGATCTCTTTCTTACACAGGAAGATCACCGCTGCAATGCACAAACTCCGTAGCACCAGCAAAGGTCCCCGATGTAATTTTGAAGATGGTGAAGATATTTTGTAGGAATCTTATTTTTAATCTTTTGTAATGAATTTTGCTTGGGCAGCAGCTTTCCAGCCTGTTCTACTCGATTTTGTACTGTGCCCGGGCAGCGGCTTTCCAGCCTGTTCCTCGATTTTACTGTCCGGGCACTTTTCCGATTGTACTGTGCCCGGGCAGCTGCTTCCAGCCTGTCTACTCGATTTTGAACTGCCAAGAGTTCTTTTACGTGTTCAAATTGAACACGGGACCTACCTTTTATCGTCCGTCTCCGATTAGACTAGGAACTCGATCTCACCTACACTGAGATCAGGGATCTCTGAAAAATATCATGATGGCTCCACGAGGGAGCGAACCCGTTACCTTTGTCACGAGATGCCAGCACCTAACCTCTCCACCACAGAGAGCCCTCTGGTATATAATATATTATCAGTGTGTCCCATCAAGACAAATGACACAAACATGATGATGATTCATTACAGTTAACACATTACAGTTAACACATAACAGTTAACACATTACAGTTAACACATTACTTACACATACAGTTAACACATTACAGTTAACACATTACAGTTAACACATTACAGTTAACACATTACAGTTAACACATTACAGTTAACACATTACAGTTAACACATTACAGTTAACACATTATAGTTAGCACATTATAGTTAACACATTATATCACAATAAGAATAATAAATTATTACAAATATAAAAAAAATAAAAGTTAATACAAAAACATTTCTCAATATTACATAAAGAACCCTCGCCGGTGCTACGAGTTCGTGGATTACCTCTGCTATCTTCCTCAGAGATAGGAACACACATAGTTAGTCTCTTATTATTATTCAAAGTGCAATGAAGATAGTCCTAACTATTGATCAATCACTCACAGACGTACACTTGAAAATGCTAACAGAAGCCACAGATCTCCGCCGGAAATTATTACGTCATAGCATTGAAATAAGAACATGACTCAGAATTGAATCTGCTAAATTCTTACTTCAGTTCTCTCACATATTTCGTACACGTTTACAACAGGTATTCTAGTTTTGAATTAAAGTCACGAGGTGTAGACCAAAATGGTGTTCCATCCTTATAATTATTTTCTCAGGATTTAGACTGAGAATATGGACATTTAATCAGGCAATTACTGTCAGGATCAATTACTAAGGAAAAGATGAAGAGTGTTAGGTTCGTGTTGATGACTTCAACGCGACTCCACACGTACTCTAAAGAGAATCATTTATTACACAATGTGTGAGGAATGTGTCTCGATGACTTCAACGGACTCACACGTACTCTAAAGAATCATTTATTACACAATGTGTGAGGAATGTGTCTCGATGACTTCAACGACTCACACGTACTCTAAAGAGAATCATTTATTACAATTGTAGGGAATGTGTCTCGATACTTAACCGACTCCACGTACTCTAAAGAGAATCATTTATTACACAATGTGTGAGGAATGTGTCTCATCTTGTCGTCCCTGACAACGGGAGAAGAGAATAGGGAGTTTTAAGAACCTCAGGGAAAGCAACGGAGCCAAATGAATAGGATCATTTATAGACAGTGCACACGTTTTGCCTAAATCAGTGGCGGCCCGTGGTCATTTTCTTGGTGGGGCCAGACACACATTTTCGGAAAAATCATGGTTTTGGAGTATTTACTATTATTTGTCTAATCCGGGAAGTTATCCCCTTTCGATTTTGGTGGGACCGGACCCACTTATCGCTAATGACGAGCCGCCCCCGGCCTAAATAATAAGTCTCAGCAACTAGGTTTGAAAATACGCAGGGAAAAGACCAAGGTTATGTGAATAAATGCAGTAAATGTAAACCAGATTATTCTGGAGGAAACTACTCTACAAGATGTAGAATCATACACATACTTTGGTAGCAACATAGACACAGCTCTACAAGATGTAGAATCAGACACATACCTTGGTAGAAACATAGACATAGATGGAGGTACAAACAAAGATGTCAAGATAAGAATACAAAAAGCAAGGGAAACTTTATTGCATTGAGTAAGATATGGAAGTCAAAGGTGATTAAAAAAACAGGAAGCTGAGAATCTTTCAATCAAATGTGAAGTCAGTGCTGTTCTATGGCTGGGAAACATGGAGGACAACAAACGAAACCACCAGAAAGCTACAGACCTTCATAAATGCATGTTTACGTAGAATAGAGGGACTGAGATGGTATGGTAAGACTACAAAAGAGGAACTCAGAGAAAGTACTAAGCAGGTACCAGTGGAGAAAGAGCTCAGGAAGAGACGCTGGAAATGGATAGGACATGAATTGAGAAGACTGACCGGAAGAATTACAAGACAGGCAGTGTTTTGGAGCCCGCAGAGAAAGAGGAGTAGGGGAAGGCCTAGACGGATCTGGAGAAGAGAGCTGGAAGCTGATATTAAAAGGATAGGTAAAACATGGAAAGAATTGGAAGGGATGGCAAGAGAGAAGAAGAGCTGGAAGAAGTTTGTTGAAGATCTGTGCTCTGTTGGAGTTGAAAGGAAAGAAGAGCGGGAAGAAGTTTATAAGACCTGTGCTCTGTTGGGAGTTGAAAGAATTGGAAGAGATGGCAAGAGAGAGAAAGAGCTGGAAGCAGTTTGTTGAAGACCTGTGCTCTGTTGGGAGTTAAAAGAATTGGAAGAGATGGCAAGAGAGAAGAAGAGCTGGAAGAAGTTTGTTGAAGACCTGTGCTCTGTTGGGAGTTGAAAGAGAGAAGAAGAGCTGGAAGAAGTTTGTTGAAGACCTGTGCTCTGTTGGGAGTTGAAAGAGAGAGAAGAAGAAGTACAAGTATTATAGACTTTTGGAAAAACAAATTACCAAACACAGGATTCGAACCACAAACCATTGATTCTTACAGTATCCATTGCCTAGCCCCACAATACGAGCTTTTATCCATTGCCTAGTCCCACAATACGAGCTTTTATCCATTGTCTAGTCCCACAATACGAGCTTTTATCCATTGTCTAGTCCCACAATACGAGCTTTTATCCATTGTCTAGTCCCACAATACGAGCTTTTATCCATTGTCTAGTCCCACAATACGAGCTTTTATCCATTGTCTAGTCCCACAATACGAGCTTTTATCCATTGTCTAGCCCCACAATACGAGCTTTTATCCATTGTCTAGTCCCACAATACGAGCTTTTATCCATTGTCTAGTCCACAAACTAAACTTATCCATTGTCTATCACAATCGAGTATCCATTGTCAGTCCCATTGAGCTTTATCCATTGTCTAGCCCACAATACGAGCTTTTATCCATTGCCTAGTCCCACAATACGAGCTTTTATCCATTGTCTAGTCCCACAATACGAGCTTTTATCCATTGTCTAGTCCCACAATACGAGCTTTTATCCATTGTCTAGTCCCACAATACGAGCTTTTATCCATTGTCTAGTCCCACAATACGAGCTTTTATCCATTGCCTAGTCCCACAATACGAGCTTTTATCCATTGTCTAGTCCCACAATACGAGCTTTTATCCATTGTCTAGTCCCACAATACGAGCTTTTATCCATTGTCTAGTCCCACAATACGAGCTTTTATCCATTGTCTAGTCCCACAATACGAGCTTTTATCCATTGCCTAGTCCCACAATACGAGCTTTTATCCATTGCCTAGTCCCACAATACGAGCTTTTATCCATTGTCTAGTCCCACAATCAGAGCTTTTATCCATTGTCTAGTCCCACAATACGAGCTTTTATCCATTGTCTAGTCCCACAATACGAGCTTTTATACATTGTCTAGTCCCACAATACGAGCTTTTATACATTGTCTAGTCCCACAATACGAGCTTTTATACATTGTCTAGTCCCACAATACGAGCTTTTATACATTGTCTAGTCCCACAATACGAGCTTTTTTAAGAGCACAACCAGCTAGCTCTCCAAAAAAATAACTTTACTGAGGAGTGTCTTTGATAACAATTATTGCTTACAAGGGATGCTTTCATCATATCACAAATATATGGAAACGCAATTTTGATGTTAGCTGTCAAGGGACAAGATCATTTAGAACAATCTAGAAGACAGAAAAGTCGCGAACTATTTGAGGAAAACATGTTGCCATGTCCATGTTTGTTACAACCTAATAATCTGACATCATTGGCTTCCCATAATGGAGAAGCTTGTTTCGTATCTAACATAACTTAGTCAACATAACTAACTCAAGTACATAAAGTGCATCTATGGAAATCGCTTTGTGTTATATTTAATAAAAATATTACAAGTAAAATGGGGCTTTTAGAGGCGAATATAATGGCCCTGCGTTAGCGGATCTTAATATTGCTTGTCTACAGCAGACCTGATTGACTGTTCATAAAGTTTTCTATCTCTCAAAGTGTGCAGATAGAGTGCCCATCTCTCCCTCCAAAAGCACTAGGTTTGTTTCCCGCATGAAGCGGTCGGAATATTTTCTGATAAATCCTGATATCAATGTAGGTGAGATCGAGTTCCTAGTCCAATTGAAGACGGACAAAAAGCATAGGTTCTGTGTTAAAGTTAGACGGTTTTATGAGCTCTCTAGCCAGCTAAAAATAAAAAATAAATGCTGGATTTCTGCTGCCCAAGCAAAATGTATTCAAAATTAAAATTATATTCCTACAAATTTTCACTTTCTTTCTTTTCTTTTTTTCTAATCCTGCTTTGCCTCACAACTTCAGGATAAACAAGAGATTTCGCTAATCCTGCTTTGCCTCACAACTTCAGGATAAACAAGAGATTTCTAGAAATCCATTTTTGTGCTCGCTTCATAAATAGTGCTTTCACCTTCTCCCTTATTTATGAGATCCACCTTTGCGTAGTCGACCTTTTGTTTTGTATCTATTTATCAGAGTAGCATGGGATATAACACAACAAGAGCGACTTATCTGACCTTAGAAGGAGAATTAAAGCTACCATCTCTACGCTCAAAAGCAAGAGTGGACAGCCAACTAAATCTTCCACCTGGGAATAGACAATAGACATCTCTATTTGATGCACACTGTCTGTTGGTAATGTGTTTATGGAGCAGAAATATTTAATTTGTTGTTTCTTGATGAAACTCAGTACTCAGGTTGTACCCACTCTTTTCCTGATGTCTTCATTTCTAAACCGATCCCTTCTTTATACTCCCAGCATTCTGCGTAGACGCTTCTTCTCTGTGAATCCCACATTTTCACTATCGTCATTATTTAATCTGTGATCGTTGTTGATGTTAGTAAGTTCATACACTGCTGCTGATGTTAGTGAGTTCATACACTGCTGCTGATGTTAGTGAGTTCATACACTGCTGCTGATGTTAGTGAGTTCATACACTGTTGTAGATGTTAGTGAGTTCATACACTGCTGCTGATATTAGTGAGTTCATACACTGCTGCTGATGTTAGTGAGTTCATACATTTAGATGTTAGGAGTTCATACACTGTTGTAGATGTTAGTGAGTGCATACACTGCTGTTGATATTGTCATGTGAAAGATTGAAGACCAAGAGTAATTATGTTAGTCATATCAATCAATCAATCAATCAACAATCAATCAAACTCAAGTCACTATTGTGTATTTGACTCTATTCATAAACAATCAAGATAAATAATGCAAAACAAAAATATTAACATACTTTAATTCAAGATAGAAAATTCAGTATCAGAAAATTCAAAATTGATAAAACAGTCAAATTTGGGTCAGATAAAGACACAGAAATCAAAGCAGCTGAAAGTTGAATAATGAAAGTGGCTATGAATTGGATATACCCCCAGGAAACAACCACTCAACACAGCTTGACAGGCATTTGGTTAGAAACCACATAGTAAGAGAAAAGTGGGGAGAGCATATAATAGTGGACTAAAAACAGTAGAAGAAAATGTGTGAGATCGAAATATTCTGGGAAGAGCTGGAAATGAAACGACTGCCAAGAATGTAATTTGATTTCGTGGAGATCGATAGTTGCAACCTTATGCTTCAGTGGGAGCTAGAACATTTTATAATATCAGTAGTATGAACCGCACATACATTGTGTGTCTGTGTGTGTGTGTGTGTTAGAAGAATATTTCTTCATCTTCTTCTGTCTATTTGATATTTTTGTCACTATAACTATCTATTTTTCCGAAAGCAATCTACAAGTCAATGAATGATCTTGTACAATGAAAACAACAAGTCAATAAATTATCTGACAGAAAGCAAGGAATAACTTATTAAATTATCTGACAGAAAGCTAGGAACAGTAGGAAGTGAATCATAATTTATGCATGGGTAAATTCAAACTTAAATTGAAAATTTAACATTCTAAAATAGAACGACTACGAAGGGGTACAAAATACGGAAGTCAGTTGGAACTTAAGAACAAGTATGAGTTACCTGATGGTGAACATGAACAGAACATTTAAGACAACTGGATTAAGAAAAATAGCACACTCTTGGAGGTGGCAAGTAGTAGCGCAGGATTAACGATGATAGACAGGAAATCTTAGATAAGTGATGTCACCTGAAACTGTATTCAAGAAAGACGACAGATGAAACTTGCGTTATTCAATACTAAGAATGCAAGAGATAAAATCAAAGCTAAAGAAGAATATAGACTAAGAATGCAAGAGATAAAATCAAAGCTAAAGAAGAATATAGACTAAGAATGCAAGAGATAAAATCAAAGCTAAAGAAGAATATAGACTAAGAATGCAACAGATAAAATCAAAGCTAAAGAAGAATATAGACTAAGAATGCAAGAGATAAAATCAAAGCTAAAGAAGAATATAGACTAAGAATGCAAGAGATAAAATCAAAGCTAAAGAAGAACATAGATTAAATACAAGGACATGAAAATATCTACTAGAATAGACCAAATTGCATATGTCAATGGCTAGCAGAAGAAGGAGGGAAAAGCAGATACGACTGGAAACAGTAAAATGCTCTACAACTAACTGGAACGTCTGGTTCAAATCTTGACAAAAGTCAAGAGTACATATATTAAAGTGCTCACATCAGATACCGAGCAGACGAAATCATAAAAGAACATTTTAAAGAAATCTAAAATAGACCTGATCCAACCAGTACTACTAAAACTTATCGAAGGGGCAAGAAACAACTCTATCAATTCCTGAAGAATTGATAAATGTAGCTGAAGTCAAGGAGGCAATCCGTTCCCTAATAAGCAATAAGGTATCGGATGATGACAACATTACTGCAGAAATGATCAAAGCGGCAGATGATACAGCAATTATCCATGCGCAATAGCTATTTTAAAAAATATGCTAGGAAGAAGAATCAGTCCCAAAACAATGGAATAATGAAATAATCGTTAAGATCCTCAAAAAAAGATGATCTTGAAGATAACTACAACTGGAGTGGTATCAGCCTGTTATCAGTAACGACCAAGATTTCAAGAAACAGAGGATGCATTAGAGACACCTTGAAACGATCTTTGCTGAGAGAGGCGAGAAATATCCGACTTAATTCCATGAAAAAGATTGATAAAGTTGTCCAGGACAGAGCGGTATGGAGACATTACTCCGAGGCTCTTTGTAACGTTTAACAAGAGGAATATATTTATAAGCAAACAGCAAGTCAGTGAATTTTCTTGCAGAAATTAAACTACAAGCAAATGCTTTACCTGTCAGAAAGCAAACCACGAGCAAATGCTTTACCTGTCAGAAAGCAAACTACAAGCAAATGCTTTACCTGTCAGAAAGCAAACTACAAGCAAATGCTTTACCTGTCAGAAAACAAACTACGAGCAAATGCTTTACCTGTCAGAAAGCAAACTACAAGCAAATGCTTTACCTGTCAGAAAGCAAACTACAAGCAAATGCTTTACCTGTCAGAAAACAAACTACGAGCAAATGCTTTACCTGTCAGAAAGCAAACCACGAGCAAATGATTTACCTGTCAGAAAGCAAACCACGAGCAAATGCTTTACCTGTCAGAAAGCAAACTACAAGCAAATGCTTTACCTGTCAGAAAGCAAACAATCTAATAAATTATTGCAACTATTAACTCCTACTAGGTATTTCATTAGTTATTCCCTCTTACTTCTCGTCTCTTGTCATTTGCCATTTGGAGTTACTTCAACCCTACATTGTACTCTCCAATACAAGTCTACTAGTTCCTCATTGGTAGTCTGTACATTAGAAGCACACTATTTATTACGATCTCAGTTTTAACAGATGCCATACAAATGACATATTTAGACATACTTAGACATATAAATGACATATTTCGATAAGAAAACCTTCTAAAGGTGAATGATTGACTTTATTGTACCGAGTTTTCTCTGCCGAAGTGGTACGCCACCATGTCGAGACTGTTGCACAAAGCGCCCACTCCGTAACATCAGCAACAATCCTATGGCTCTTCGAAAACATTTGATCCGGAATCGAATCAACAATATTCATAACGTCAGTCGAACGCCTTAACCACTTCACCAGAGACCTCTTTCACAACAAACGGACAACCAAACTTTAAGCCTTAACCACTTACAGAGACCTACATTTCACAACAAACGTGACAACCAAACTTTAAGCCTTAACCACTTCACCAGAGACCTTACATTTCACAACAAACGTGACAACCAAAACTTTAGCCTTAACCACTCACAGGACCTTACTTTTCACAACAAACGTGACAACCAAAACTTTAAGCCTTAACCACTTCACAGAGACCTCATTTCACAACAAACGGACAACCAAAACTTTAAGCCTTAACCACTTCACCAGAGACCTTACATTTCACAACAAACGTGACAACCAAAACTTTAGGCGTAATACGTCATTGGTCGTTAGACTCAGGCATATTTTAGAATCATATGTATGGATACTATTGTACCGTTTAGATTGAAAGTATGACAGTAATATATAGGTAAATAAAATCAGTGTCAGTTGTTCTAAATATCGATGACATAACAAATAATAAACGTTACAGAAGGCTTAGTAAATTCAACAAGGGGAATTGTGAATGGAATTACGTCACTAGTTATCAGTTATATGAGGACTATCGTTATAGAACTATGAATATGTCCATACTAACGCCGATCTCGGCCTCTACAAATCCAGCAGCGTCCAGCGGTCAACCAAGCAATTTCGTTGTATATTACTCATCATAAATTTGTGGAAAGTGTCATAGAAATAGAAGACCAGCCAAGACCAAAAATGTCCTCCCCAAGGGAGAGATAATACTGCTATTTGTCCCATAGCTGGGAGAGGGGTTGGTTGCATCTAGAGCATTCACCACTCGTCGGTGGGATCTGCGTTATTCCCTTGTGGGGCCCCATCATGTTCCCTGCCCTATGGTCTGGGCTGTAACTTGCAGTCTGTTTCGACTTGGTTAGACCACAGCCAACTATAAACGTATGGGCGTACAGACTCACGGGGAAACCCCTAAACTAGTTTCAGTTGAGGAGCTGGAATTTATAGATGTTTGATAGAACACTGCAAGCTTTTTTTCAATTTTACTCAATTCTGTGTCTATGGTTATTTATTGGTGAAAAATATTCATAATTTTGATATTCCTTATTGCTAAACTTAACTTGTTGCATAAATTAACTTTTATTAAGCATTTTGTGTTGATTTTAAAATGAAATCGTCTATGCTGCGAGGAATGCGAGGTCACGTGATCGGTTGGGGTCTGATTTGCCATAATTTGTACCTGAATCCGCAGGCCCATAAGTTTATAGTTGGCTGTGGTTAAACCTACCAGAAGTTAGAACCCCGCCGACATAGCCTGAAGGGTAATCAACAAACAGTCTCCAACCACGATAATGTGGACTAATGTAGAAGGAACGAGAATCCGATACGGCACAGTTTCCACGGTCTGCAAATCTCTGAAATCAAAAGGATGATGTAGACCTGGTCTTGTTTGTAAAATTTACAAGTTTGAAATGATTACGATGTTTTAAATAGGATATGGAAAAGGGATTTCAAGGAGTTTAATTTTAACTAAGAACAAGGCAAGACTTAAGGGGTCAAAGACCAGTTGTGGACTAAACAGTCAATAAACTTGTCTCTGTTTTATTATGCGGAAATGATATAAACTTTAATTTAAAGTTATAAGCAATATATATATATATATATATATATATATATATATATATATATATATATGCTCATGAGTGTATATGCGTGTGGCCGTGTTCACGATATATGTAACACATTTGTACTCAACGCAAGTAATCTAACACACCTCTGGTCTTCTATTCTAGTGTATTATTTATCATTCAATATTTGACATTGATATCGAAGTTGGCACAATAGGAATATGTTATTTATGATTTATAGCTGTTTTGCCATTTAAGGATCTGAGTGTCTGATGAAAAGTTAAGTCCCAGTATTAGCCGCTGTTGACATTATATCGTGGTAGAGCCTCTGTGAACAGGGTATCGTGTTTAGAGATGTAACAGAAGTGGAATCCCTTTTTATAGTTAGTGGGTGACAATATCTTTTAGATTAGGAAGAGATCAAGGGACATTTTTAAGAGCATTTGTGTTAAATTATTAAGGCAGTACGCAGGCAACAAAACGTTTTAGATTAGTAATAAATCTAGATGATTTTTGAAGCGTAATTTTGCTAAAATGTACACGATCACATCAAGGCAAGAATATGTTTTTTTAGATGTTAGAAAAAGTTAAGAGATACTTTAAATACACTTCTGCTACCGTATGGGTACAGTATGCAGGGAGTTCTCTCAGAGATTTATTTAAAATGTCTCTCCATATCAGCATATCGTATCGTGATTGTTGAATGGTTTGTGTGTGTTGATAACCCTTCAGACTATGTCTTTGGGAGTTTAGCTCCAGGTAGATCTAACCAAACCGAACAGACTGAAGGTGAAAGACCAGATCAAATTGTGCGGAGCAGGATAGGACCCCATAATGGGACAGCGAAAACCCACCGCCTAGTGATAAATGCTCTATTGAAACTATCCCAACTATCCCATCCACCAGCTATGGGACAAATAACAGTCCTTTCTCTTCCTTGAGGTAGACATCTTTATTTCTTGTCTTGTCTTCTATGACATTTTCCCATATACATTGGGATAAACTAAATTGTCTAGGGAAGATACACTCATCAGATAGATTGTCCTGAGCACAACTTTGCCACCGTAACAGCCTTCGGAATTTCTCTCTCGTGGTCAGATATCCTGCCACTGTAACCGTCATGTTTAAATCATCAGTTACATCTTTAAAAGTTTTTAAAGAATTATTTCTTTAATGGTCCAATCTTCCAACGGTCTTCCTCTTCTGCTCTTTGCCGGGATGTCCCTCCTTCTATAATGGTCTTCTCCAACCCTTCGTGTCTTTTTATATGTCCTAAATATTTCAATTTTATTATTCTTCTTTGTAGTATCAGAAATTTTTCTTAGAATTTGATTTCTTTCTGGATAGATCTATTTGTTCCCTTGTCTATCTATGATTTATGAAGTATAGATCTATTTGTTCCATTGTCTATCTATGATATATGAAGTATAGATCTATTTGTTCCTTGTCTATATCTATGATATGTATGAAGTATAGATCTATTTGTTCCTTGTCTATCTATGATATATGAAGTATAGATCTATTTGTTCCCTTGTCTATCTATGATTTATGAAGTATAGATCTATTTGTTCCATTGTCTATCTATGATATATGAAGTATAGATCTATTTGTTCCATTGTCTATCTATGATATATGAAGTATAGATCTATTTGTTCCCTTGTCTATCTATGATATATGAAGTATAGATCTATTTGTTCCATTGTCTATCTATGATTTATGAAGTATAGATCTATTTGTTCCCTTGTCTATCTATGATATATGAAGTATAGATCTATTTGTTCCCTTGTCTATCCATGATTTATGAAGTATAGATCTATTTGTTCCATTGTCTATCTATGATTTATGAAGTATAGATCTATTTGTTCCATTGTCTATCTATGATTTATGAAGTATAGATCTATTTGTTCCCTTGTCTATCTATGATTTATGAAGTATAGATCTATTTGTTCCCTTGTCTATCTATGATTTATGAAGTATAGATCTATTTGTTCCATTGTCTATCTATGATTTATGAAGTATAGATCTATTTGTTATGTCTATCGATGAATATAGTACTCTTTGTAATTTATATTCAAAAGCATATCTATATTTTCCACTGCATTATTAAATGTCCATGTTTCACACCCATATGTTGCCACTGGGAATATGCATGCCCTTAGTATTATGATCTTTGTTTTCTTATCAGTACCATAGCGAACTGTTTTTAGTTGTTTAATTTTTTGTCAAGCTATGTTTGTTTTTCTTTTAGATTCTTTCATACAATTTCCATCTGTTGTTAGTTGTAAACCGACATTTTCAAATTGTTCACATTTTCTATTTTCTCTGCGTTGATAAAAGAGTAATTTGTCATGCTTGTTTTACTCAATGGCATTATTTTTGTTTTTACCATATTGAGATATAGATTTATTTTATTTTCATTTTCTCATGAACTACCAATTCTAAGTTGACAGTAACACTGTATTGTCAGAATGTCTTAGTTCAGGTATTTCTTTTCCTCCAGTTATAAATGGATCATATTGTTCTTTTCCGATATCTTATGTAAAATTCATCGTGATATTTTTTTGCATATATGTTAAACAGACAAGGCGACAAAATGCAGCCTTGTCTGACTCCTGACTTGTGTCAAATGAATTTGATGTATCATTACATGTTCGTACAGCCGGCATTTGATCACTATAAAGTTCTTTTATGATCTGTGTTAAATGTAATTGAAAACCCCATTATTTTCATTATTTTCTACAATTTCTGATGTTTTAAACAATCAAATGCCTTTGAGTAGTCAATAAAGAATGAATATAGAACTACATTATACTCTCTAGATTTTTCTATGATTGTTCTTGCATGGTCACGTGTACCTCTGTTCCGTTTAAACCCAACTTGTTTTATGTTGATGTTTTCTTCCATTTTTCTAGTTTTCCAATAATTATTTTTAGTAACATTTTACTTGTGTGGCTAATCACTGCGACTGTTCTATAGTTAGTACATAGTTTGGTGTCTCCCATTTTAGGTTTCGTGATCAATATTGATCTTTTTCATTCCTTTGGCAATATATTCATGTTTCCCATAGCTTTTTTTGCATATTACATGATATATTTAAATGTTTTGTTCTCCTCCTGCTTTGATAAACTCAACTTAAATATTAATTCTTAAATATTACTGATTAAACATCCTGGTGATTTTCTTGTTTTCAAGTATTTTTATTGCTCGTTCAACTTCCTCTAACGATGGTTCTGTCTCTTTCTCTGTGAATATTTCAGGTTTTGCTCTATTGTCCTTTTCGTCTATATTCATAGACGTTTAGGCTGCAATATTCTTTCTATCTATTGAGAATTTCTTTATGTTCTATAAGGATTCGTCACACCGCCGGTCCTTAATTGCTTTTAGTTTTGATTTAAAAGTGATGGCCATTGTTTTTATTTCTTTGAATATTTTCTAATCTCTTCCTTTCTTCTGATGTTCTTCTATCCTAGCACACCGGCCTTGTCGGTTTTGCTTTTTATCTCTTATGTTCTTTCTGATTTCTTTTGTTATAGTTTTGTTAGCTATCCTATTTTCTTTATTTGTTGTTCCGTGTGCCTTTTACTTCCTTCTCTGTTCTATTAACTCTATTGTATCGTTTGCAATCCAGTCATTCTTTCTGACGTTTTTTTGAGGCACCATATATTTGCAGACGACAATAGGATACCCCTAGCATGTTGGCTGCTAATTCATTCGGCGTAATCTCTTTCTGAAATCACACTACCCAAAAGTCCAGGTTTGTGAGCCCCATGAAAGAAGGCTGACAACACCTAGCGTAGGACGACAAACCGGGAAGACAGATCTCGTCTGTAGCGGAGTGCAAGTTTCTAGATGGCATTCCCATTGCACTCCGAACATAATCATATGTGCTCCAATCTCCTTCGCAATATCCCCAACAATATCCCCAATATCCATCAACTGATCATACCAGTTCGGTATTGATTGGTGAGACTACTCATACGCCTGTTGTGCTGTTTTTTCTGGCCTTCTAATCTTCAATCCAAGCTCTAGAAATCTGGCAGTTGACGTAGATTGGTTTAAATCAGCGTTTCCTAAAGTGGGGGTACGGCCCCTGTGGCGCTGAAGCGTTCTAGGGGGCGATAGTGGGTTCAGAAGAATTTTGGGGGTGTTCATGAGATAGGGTCGGTGGCTCTTAAAGAAGAAATTAATAATAAATATTTTAAAAGAGATTATTTTCGTGATTTTGCGATCGAATAATCATTTAAAATTTGAATTCTGCATTTTAATTCATCTTATGACCTTCTTACACGGTCCATTTTTTTATCAATTTTCTATTTCATTCATATAATTATGTAAAAATTGACCAGGTATGACAGAAATATATATCAATTTTCTATGTCAAAGAGAAAATAGAGCATGTATATATGTTGGGATGGGAGGGGGCGTTGACAAACTGTTATAATGTGGAGAGGGGCGTTACAAAGTTTATGTTGTGCAAAGTGGGCGGGGGAGGTTTGGCGTTACAAGTTTATGTTGTGCAAAGTGGGCGGTGTTACAGTTTATGTTGTGCAAGGGCGGTGTTACAAAGTTTATGTTGTGCAAAGTGGGCGTGTCGGTTTATGGAAGTGGGCGTGTACAAAGTTTATGTTGTGCAAAGTGGGCGGTGTTACAAAGTTTATGTTGTGCAAAGTGGGCAGGTGGGCGTTACAAGGTTTATGTTGTGCAAAGTGGGCGTGTTAAGGTTATGTGTGGGCGTGTTACAAGTTTATGTTGTGCAAAGTGGGCGGTGTTACAAGGTTTATGTTAGTACAAAGTGGGCGGTGAAGGTTTAGTGGAAAGTGGGCGTGACAAAGTTTATGTTGTGCAAAGTGGGCGGTGGGGCGTTACAAAGTTTATGTTGTGCAAAGTGGGCGGTGGGTTACAAAGTTTATGTTGTGCAAAGTGGGCGGTGTGGGCGTTACAAAGTTTATGTTGTGCAAAGTGGGCGGTGGGGCGTTACAAAGTTTATGTTGTGCAAAGTGGGCGGTGTTTACAAGTTTATGTTGTGCAAAGTGGGCGGTCGTTACAAGTTTATGTTGTGCAAAGTGGGCGGTGTTACAAGGTTTATGTTGTGCAAAGTGGGCGGTGTTAAAGGTTTATTTGTGCAAAGTGGGCAGTGTTACAAGTTTATGTTGTGCAAAGTGGGCGGTGTTAGCAAAGGTTTATGTTTGCAAAGTGGGCGGTGTTACAAGGTTTATGTTGTGCAAAGTGGGCGGTGTTACAAGGTTTATGTTGTGCAAAGTGGGCGGTGTTACAAGGTTTATGTTGTGCAAAGTGGGCGGTGTTACAAGGTTTTGCAAGTGTTGTTTTAGAAGTGGGCGGTGTTACAAGGTTTATGTTGTGCAAAGTGGGCGGTGTTACAAGGTTTATGTTGTGCAAAGTGGGCGTGTTACAAGGTTTATGTTGTGCAAAGTGGGCGGTGTTACAAGGTTTATGTTGTGCAAAGTGGGCGGTGTTACAAGGTTTATGTTGTGCAAAGTGGGCGGTGTTACAAAGTTTATGTTGTGCAAAGTGGGCGGTGTGGGGCGTTACAAAGTTTATGTTGTGCAAAGTGGGCGGTGTGGGGCGTTACAAAGTTTATGTTGTGCAAAGTGGGCGGTGTGGGGCGTTACAAAGTTTATGTTGTGCAAAGTGGGCGTGTGGGGCGTTACAAAGTTTATGTTGTGCAAAGTGGGCGGTGTGGGGCGTTACAAAGTTTATGTTGTGCAAAGTGGGCGGTGTGGGGCGTTACAAAGTTTATGTTGTGCAAAGTGGGCGGTGGGCGTTACAAAGTTTATGTTGTGCAAAGTGGGCGGTGGGCGTTACAAAGTTTATGTTGTGCAAAGTGGGCGGTGGACCGAAAAGTTTGGGAATCTATGGTTTAAATACAAATCCTATTTGAGACAACACTCTATGAGGTCGTTCAGAATGTCAGCTCTATCCATTGGATGACCTCATGATATGGGGGAAGGGTCAGCCAGCTTGTCTGATCTCTCATTACCATCGACACCCACGTGTCACTCAAAATATATATTGACAACAAACAGTAGCCAAAAGATAAGACAAATAGATGAAAACATTCGCAAGCAAAATAAGAACGGAACACTGATATAAGAACGGAACACTGATATATATTATCGTCTGATATGTTCTCTCCGTGTATCAAAAACATTTTGAAAGGAATAAATGAGACGGTCGGAATATAAGTAGGTAGGCAAACTATAAATAGCTTAAGATATGCTGACGACATTGCCTTGACAACGAACAATAAAATAAAGCTTCAGGAAACACAAACAGATTACATTATCATAGCATATTTGTTTCATTGTAATGATGCAACTTTCTAAAACATTGAAATAATATTTGGTTGCATAAAAGTTGTATATATTTTTGTTGCATTAATAATTTTTTTTAAAACTTCAGAAAACCGTGAATATTGTTGTGCAAAAAATAACAATAACTGTCTGAATAGCAACGAAAAAAAAGCAAAGGATTTCATCACACAATACCATCTATGTGATTAGAAGATTATCCCTACAGTACCCGGAACAGGACCATAGATGCTTCGATCTCCTTCTCAGTATTTTTATCAGCGTATAAAGACATGTAATCACATCCGTTCTGTGTTGATTAATCAAATGTCTCATGCCTCTACCAACATGGTCGTATCTGGTAGTACCCATTTTTACTTCAATTTACTTCACTCTGAATATGTATATATAGTTATAAATATTTCAAAGTCATCTATAGAACTTGCTCTTCTTTTATGGCATTGGCAATATATGCACATTGTGATAACCGGTAAAATCGAGGGTAGACGAGACAGAGGAAGACAGAGAGAGAGAGAACATTTTGGATAGCCTGACTTCATGGCACGATAGAGCGTCAACATCTGAGTTGATAGCAAACACCAACGACAGAGATTTGTGGAGATCCATGATCGTCTACGCCAGCCGGCACGGCACCTGATGATTATGATGAATATATGCACTGTCCATTTGCTGTCCTTTCTTGACCACTTCTGTATCAGCCAGGTGATAGTCCCGTTTATTGCTTTGTACTCCCGTATATCCTGGTACAAAACTAAAGGTTAAACTTTCCATTCGGAATGTGCTCAATGTGTCAAGTTATACCTGTCTTATACATCCATGAGGAATTTTATTGAGCATATTCATTAAGTCGCTCAGTGTGAACTACTGTGTACTCAACTACTTCTGAGACATAGTTACCGCTTTAATTTCTATTATGAGAATGCTCCAAGTTACAACAAAGGCACGCTGTGTCCTCCTTGACAGTTTTTGAAAAATCTTGAGCTCCACATAAAAACCTAGGAATTTCGCTTGCCTAGAATCACTGAGCCTTCAGTGTATACCACAGTATCACCGTTTAGTGTACATATTCGTTCACCTTCACCTTGAAACAATCAATGAACGGTTAAAATGTTATGGTTAAATAATGTGTGGTTAAAAACTGGACAATTAAATAATTATTTTTATCAGAGTGTATCGCATCTTTAGGGAGCGGGTTGGTGCTCTGTTTAGCGTTGTGGTGTTTCCAGACATAATCGTCCCATGTTTGAACCTCGGTAAATTCGAAAGTGTTTTTCTGTAAGGGAGAAAACAAAACCGATAACCTGCACGTGGTGATAGCTTCGGGCAAACAACATTAGTTCCTCCTCCATATACGACCTTTCATTGTATTATGGTCTGAGATGAGAGATCTCATGTAATATATGTTACCATGATGTGTAAATGAAGATTATAAGACTGTACTCTTGAAATGGAGGATCAGTCTTCACAAGATCCAGAAGGGCAGGTTTCGGTATGAGTGTATGTCGTCTATAGAAGTTTCTAACCTCCAGTGGCTTACGTGAATATACTTCCTGGACATGCGGGTGTTTACGGTAATGAGAGAGCGGACAGGCTTGATCAACAGCATCGATTGTTGGGGAGTTGAAGATGGATAAGGGGATATTCTTCGGTCTCTTCGCGACTGCCTGTTGGATGAGGACACTAAAATCGATGTTGAATCGATCAAGCGATTTAGGCAGTTTGGAGTTACCCGTTGTCAGTTAAACTGGATGCCTGAGAGGCAGAGTGAGAGGTGTGTTTAATCAGCAAACCACAGGAACCATCAGTATGCATACTCTTCGATATCTGTTGGAGGAGACTGAGCACCTATGGGTCTGCCCGGAGTGCAATGACGTCAGTTTAGTAACCAACCAATAACCAATAACTCTTAAAATGAATAAAAATGCATTTGTTACCGGAATTTGAACCTACTTCTTCAAGAA
Organism: Arion vulgaris; assembly: GCA_020796225.1. NCBI lineage: Eukaryota > Metazoa > Mollusca > Gastropoda > Stylommatophora > Arionidae > Arion > Arion vulgaris. The sequence continues at coordinate 86,183,744 of CM036756.1, forward strand.
TCAGCGACCAATGATTTAACAACTGACACGTTTCTGAATGATACTTAATCAACGTTAACATTTAAATATCGATAGATCAATCTATCAATGGAAAGATTTATTAGAAGGTAGATAGATTAATGGTCAGATCGATTGAATAGATATATCGATTAATAGATGGAACAGTTATTATATAGACATATGTTCCAATATATACGAGCTAAGTACATATATATGTATACATGAATGGATATCTGATAATAAAGTTAAATAGATAAACAGACAAGTCACATGTAAAGCGGTCAAACCGTTTATCATACGTTCTAAACGTCTAATAGCCGTCCATCGCAAGCGATGATGACAACAATCTCAGACGTGTACTGTTGCACCTCTCTGGTGTGTGCGGAGGTGACTGTAGAGTCAATCCTAGAACAGAATCCCCGACCACAGGTGGGGCATACATGATCAAGGTTAGACATGTGCGTGTTGTGTGCTCTGTCTTTTCGCGCTGCTCGTTTTCTCTGTGACTCAACAATACGATGATTCTCAGCTATTCGGTTCCTCTTTTGTTGTTACAGCGCCACATTTGGCGATCTTGCGCAAGGGATTCCCAGCACGTATTGTCTATATCGAAGCATTTCAGAGACACTTTAAGAGTGTCTTTAAAGCGTTTTTCTGTCCACCTGCTAAACGTCTGCCCCTTCAAGCTCGCCATACATCAACTGTTTTGGGATGCGTTTATCAGGCATTCGAGCAACGTGACCGACCCATCTCAGTTGGGCCTTCTGCAACAGGGTGTTGACGCTTGGAATCTTTGCTCTTGTGAGGACTTCGCTGTCTGGAATTTTGTCCTGTCAGTTTATTTTTAGTATTCTGCGTAGACAGCTTGTGTGGAAATGGTTTAATTTTCTTGCGTGTCTGCTATACACTGTCCATGTCTCGCTTGCGTACAGCAGCGTTGTTAGCACTATGGCCTGGTAAACTTTCAGCTTTGTGACTATGCTTATCCCTTCCGTTCCCACACAGTTCTAAACGTAGTGTGTTTGTATCAGCCCCACCTCGTTCGGTTGACTCGAGCATTATTTTCCAGAGATCCTAGAACTGTTGATAAAACTATAAAGTTTGTGTTTTGTACCGTATTTTTGCCAGATAACATGTCCTTTATGGGGAGAGTGACATGTGATGAAACATGTTTTTCAACACAAATCACATTGATATGAACAAATAATAAACTAGTGGCATAATCTATGAGTCAGATATAATATTTACTTACATTCTAAGAACAAATTTGAGCAGCTCATGTATCATAGAATCCAAATACAAGTCAGTTGTTGAACGTTTGAATATAGCTTTCATTCGCTACCAATAGACATCAGAAGGATCTTATGAATGTCAAGGTCAAACTCAGCACTCGAAATTGGATAAATAAACATACAATTCAGTCACTTAATAACAAAGTAAAACCAACGTGAAGTTCTGATGTAAATGTTAATTATTTAAATTAATAATTAAATTTAGCGTACGCAAGAAAACAGATTTAAAGTTAAAAAAAACTTTACATCGATTTGTAATATTGAACGTATGCAACGAACAATTAATCTGTTTTTACTTACTTTGTTTCATATATTTTCTGTATAGAATTTACCACTTTTTAACAAACAAATATAATCATAAATATTTTCGTGTATTTATTATTTCTTTAATTTATTGTGTGAACTAGATTGAGAAATGAACGGCTAATTTCAGAAAACATCCACTGTTGTTCTTGCCTCCAACTAAAACACAAATACAGTTCCAAGTTCCCCTTTTTGTCTTCTGTTGCTTTTATTGAAATATCGCAAATATGTCTCAGATTTTTCTCCAACTTTTTAAAGTTATCTCCAAGAGCTAGAACCCACATACAAATTTCATTATCTAGGCTTTTACGCGTTTTTTTCTGGTTCACGTTATTACTTGTGGTGTTCTATCCTTTCTCTTTTATTGTCTTTTCAGAGAAAACACTTTCAGTGTTTCCTGAAACATTATAGTAGCTTCCATATTATTTCTGGTACATAGTCAGGAGAAGGCTGCTCGTCTGATCAGTTATGCTTCCTTTTTCTTATATATTTAACTATCTATCTATCATCTTTCTATTCTCTATCCATCATGAAACAGAAAACAGCATACAACAATCTTTCGCTTAAGAACAGGTCACTGCAGGCTCAACCACCACATGCACAGAATAAAGCCTGCTCAGACTGCACAGTGTGCATGCCAGACAGAAATACAGACTTCAGAGCACATCCTGCAGTCATGTCTATCATACATACACCAACGAAATGAAACATGGCCTCATGAACAAAGCTTACAGACAAGCTATGGGGAACTCTCGAAGAACTCCAACTGACATGCAGCTTCATAGAGGCAACCCATCTCATGATTTAGACCAGCATACGAAACCGAACGCAAAGAAGAAAGAAGAAGAAGAAGTATCTGTCATTTATCTATCATCTATCTATCATTTATCTATCATCTATGTACCATCTATCTATCATCTATCTATCATCTATCTATCATCTATCTATCATCTATCTATCATCTATCTATCATCTATCTATCATCTATCTATCATCTATTTACATCTATCATCACTACCTCACTAGATGGTATTTGTTTATCATCTATCTATCATGTTTCAATATTTCTTCTTTGTATATCTTCTATATCTATCTATCTCTATCTATATCTTCTATATGTCTCAGAATGTCTCTTTTATTTATCTTCTAGCAATGTCTGAGAATGTTTTTTTTTGTCTTTCTAGATGTCTCCAGAATGTCTCTTCTGTTTATCTTCTAGTATGTCTGCAGAATGTCTCTTTTGTTTGTCTTCTAGTATGTCTGCTTTTATTTTCTTCTAGTATGTCTCAGAATGTCTCTTTTTTTTTCTTCAGTATGTCTCGAATGTTTTCTTAATATTTGTCATGTGATATATGTCTCAGAATGTCTCTTGATGTTGAATCTTCTAGTATGTCTCCAGAATGTCTGCTTTAATTTGTCTTCTAGTATGTCTGCAGAATGTCTGCTTTATTTGTCTTCTAGTATGTCTGCAGAATGTCTGCTTGTATTTGTCTTCTAGTATGTCTCCTTTTATTTGTCTTCTAGTATGTCTGCTTTTATTTGTCTTCTAGTATGTCTGCACATTGTCTGCTTTTATTTGTCTTCTAGTATGTCTGCACATTGTCTGCTTTCTTCTTCTTCTTCTAGTATGTCTCTGTATTATATGAGTTTCTCAGTGACGTAAAACAAATATGTTAGACTAAAACAATGAGTGAATACATCATGGCTGACTGAAACAATGAGTGAATACATCATGGCTGACTGAAACAATGAGTGAATACATCATGGCTGACTGAAACAATGAGTGAATACATCATGGCTGACTGAAACAATGAGTGAATACATCATGGCTGACTGAAACAATGAGTGAATACATCATGGCATGAGGCTCACTGACTGAGATAATGGATTCATGATGTTATAAATGTGGTTAACTTATTTTTCTCAGTTAGTCATATCTTTCAATGTCCATCAACAGTCTGTCGCTTACAATATTAACCTTAATGAATCAGAACTGTCACTGTCTTTTGGGTTCAATTCAGGCAACTCGCGATCGATGGGCGTTTCTTTTCTTTTCTTCCCCTTCTTTCTTTTGTCTTATTTGTCTTTTCTTCTTCTTCTTCCTTTTGTCTTATTTGTCTTTTCTTCTTCTTCTTCCTTTTGTCTTATTTTTCTTTTCTTCTTCTTCTTCCTTTTGTCTTATTTGTCTTTTCTTCTTCTTCTTCTTCCTTTTGTCTTATTTTCTTTTCTTCTTCTTCTTCCTTTTGTCTTATTTGTCTTTTTCTTCTTCTTCTCTTTCTTCCTTTTGTCTTATTTTTCTTTTTCTTCTTCTTCTTCCTTTTGTCTTATTTGTCTTTTTCTTCTTCTCTTTCTTCCTTTTGTGTTTTTTTCTTTTCTTCTTCTTCCTTTTGTCTTATTTGTCTTTTTCTTCTTCTTCTCTTTCTTCCTTTTGTCTTATTTGTCTTTTTCTTCTTTTTCTCTTTCTTCCTTTTGTCTTATTTGTCTTTTTCTTCTTTCTTCTTCCTTTTGTCTTATTTGTCTTTTTCTTCTTCTTCTTCCTTTTGTCTTATTTGTCTTTTTCTTCTTCTTCTCCTTCTTCTAATTTTTCTTCTTCTTCTCCTTCTTTTTCTACTTCTTTTCACTTTTTCTTCTTTCTTTTTCTTCTTTTTCTTCTTATTTTCTTCTTTCTTTTCTTCTTATTTTCTTCTTTCTTTTCTTCTATTTTCTTCTTCCTTTTCTTCTTATTTTTCTTCTATTTTCTTCTTCCTTTTCTTCTTATTTTTCTTCTTATTTTTCTTCTATTTTCTTCTTCTTATTTTCTTCTTCTTATTTTCTTCTTCCTTTTCTTCTTCCTTTTCTTCTTATTTTTCTTCTTATTGTCTTCTTCCTTTTCTTCTTATTTTTCTTCTATTTTCTTCTTCCTGTTAAAGGAGGGGGTCTCCTTTGGCATTCCACCAGTTTATGATTGAGTGTCAGGATGGCGGTGATGTGACACCATTGTTAAAGGAGGGTCCCTGGTGAACGTGACTTGACAATTGGAGAGAGTTATGGGCCTATAGCTGCAATAGTATTTTTCATCATCTTTGTACTTGGTCCCTCTTTACTGGATACTTTCATTCCTCCTTCAGAGTATACATATATATATAATCTCAGCGATCCATTTCCCAACGGTATTTACTATCGTCCTTATTCCTGATCCGTCTTTATCGGATGCATTCATTCCTCATTTAGAGTGTATATATGTATAAAAATGGTAGTGATACATTTCACAATAGTATTTATTATCATCTTTGTAATTGGTCCATCTTTACTGGATACTTTCATTCCTCCTTCAGAGTATATATATATATATAATTGCAGCGATCCATTTCTCAACGGTATTTACTATCGTCCTTATACCTGATCCGTCTTTATCAGATGCATTCATTCCTCATTTAGAGTGTATATATATATAAAAATGGTAGTGATACATTTCACAATGATATTTATTATTGTCCTGTTGTGATTGGTATTGGTGGCGTGTGGTGACGATGATGGAACTGATGCCACAAACATTATAACCAAGTAGACGCTGTACTGTAGTTCATATTTGCTTTTATTGTAGTTATGGCATTAGGTAAACAAAAATACGTCCGTTCATCTTCGCTGCATATCTCTGTCTCACTTATGTTTACTAACTAACCTAGCAACTGTTACTAAACCGTCACTATTTTACTACACAAAAGCGTCATGTCTCGTAGTTATGTGTTGCACTTCTACATAGAGAGTACAACACATAGTCTCAACTATTAAATAATCTAATTATACTACTCTAACTATCTGACTAACTGTCCATTCCTCCGCTGCCATCTGGGAACTATGAGATTCCTTTTCTTCTTCTATTTCTTCTTATTCTTCGTGCACTCACAGACGCCACCTAGAATATTTGTGTAAAAGAGAGGAGTCTGTATAATGTTGCCGAGATCTTGAACTAGTTTATACTGAGAATATGAAACCGATCGGAAATAAGAAGAAATCCTTTCGAAAAAAGTTATTTTAAATCTTTAACTGCCCGAGTGGTTGCCGAGGCACAAATTGGAGTGTAAAAAATAGAACCACTGTTACCTGCCACGCATGTCGTAAGAGGCGACTAAGGAGGTTGGAGTGGGGTTAGCTACACCGCACCGTAAAAAACACTAGATGGCTACAGAACGGAGAGCAAACCGAGTAAATGCTGGATGAAATCGGACACATCGCCGAAGGATAAACACCAGAGCTCCAAATGGTGCTGAAGATGTGACGTAAAACAGAGTAAGATTATCATCAATATAAGAAAGAGCCTTTTATCATTTTTCGAGCATGTGATGAGAAAGGGAGGTTTAGAACACATTGTAACAACTGATAAAATCGAGGGAGACGAGACAGGGGAAGACATAGAGAGAAACAATTTTGGATAGCCTGACTTTTTGCACGGAAAAGCGTCAACATCTGAGACGAGCAAACATCAGCGACAGAGATTTGTGGAGATTCATGATCGCCTACGCCAGCCGGCACGGCACCTGATGATGATGACCCGTAAAATGATATAATTACGTTAAAAAAGATAACTTAGTATTCACTTTTAGTGTTATTTCTGAAAGTATTGTTCACTTTTAGTGTTATTTCTGAAAGCATTGTTCACTTTTAGTGTTATTTCTGAAAGCGTTCTTCACTTTTGATTATATCAGAAATATATTGTTTATAAGTTAGCATGACTTTAGTTTGTCTTTCTTGTTAGAAGCAACAACAGCCCCGTCTGAGTGAGCACTTCCATGGAAGTTTTTGACCGCTAGAAAGACAACACATAATGACAGGACTTTGGCAGTTGATCACATCTAACGAGAGACGAAGCATCAACAGAGAAATATCATCTGGGACAGTTTTGCTCTAAAAGCCATCTGTCCCATAAACGAGATTGAAAAATGGCAATGCCCTTCTTGTATCAGCCAAATTGTATTACTGTGTGGCTCTCTATAAAGAAGACATTTCGAAATGGCACGTCCAAATGGACGAGGATTCTAGAGCATTAAGGCAAGCAAATTAACGCATTTAGTTTAACAGTTCAGGACTTTTGTCTTCACTTTCTGACCTCGAAATAGCATTTGCTAACAGAAGGTAAACTAGTCAACACGTGACTCTCAAATATGATATGATTGGTTGAATTGTTTGATTAATGATGAGATTAGATAGATAGATGACAGAGCCATATATTTATCTTTAGTGATATTTGTATGCATATATAACAATAAACCGTTAGACAGACAGATAGAGAGCTAGATAGATGATATATAGATAGAAAGATAGACTAACAGACAGACAGACAGATAGACAGACAGATAGTATGATAGACAGAAAACTAACGTACATATATAAATAGATGAATAGTAAGAAAAACAAAAATTAGATTAAAATAACATCTGTATTGATAAGTAGCTGCAAGTGCTAAGACTATGAATTGAGTTGATTACCGTGTGTAAAGAAAGTTAGCAACATTAACGAGCTTACAATAGCACTTACCTACCTTTACAAGGTGGATCATCGTTCAAAACCAAACTAGTGATGTCCATTAGAGAATGATGGCTGGCGTAAATAGATTACATCAGTTTTTAGAGTATATAATGGAGCTACGGCATATGTCGAAAGTATGCAAGGCAAAGAGAACGTTATCTCTTATTGTTAATGAGCGGTGTATCCAAGACAACGCTATAAAGATTATAGTATTGTAGAGAAACACCACATTCTGCTATACATTTCTTATTTCCATTACTGATTTCACAGTCAGTCACTTACGTAAAGTTTCAATTGTTCACATTGGTTATTGGTTACTTGGCAGACTTATAGGTTCTCAGTATACCCAAACAGATATCACAGGGTATGCATTTTGATCACTTCCGTGGCTCACTGGTTAAACACACACTTGATTTTAACCCTCAGGCATCCAGATCTACTTATGCAACGTGTAATTCCAAACTTCTTAAATAGCTGGATAACTTCAACATCAATTTTAGTATCGTGGTGTTGAATATAAATATATGAAAGAAAAATACACGTCTAACACTGCATTGGTCAAGATACCTCATGGCATGAATATGCTTTTTTACTTTACAGATAAGAATGCATCCAAACTCCACATTATACAGAGTCTTCTACAACAGAACATCGGGAAAGAAGGCAAGGGAAGACCACGGAAAAGATGGTTAGATAGCGTAGCAATCCTGTGAAAGAGCAAGATAACAATCACACAAGCCACCAGAACAGCGCAAGACAAAACAAAACCACGACACTGGGCAACACCTGGTAGCATGTACGACAAAAAAAAGAAGAACTTTACAGATAAATATATAACTAGAATTGCATTTGACTGACAGAGTAAGAAAGACATACAAAGGCGTATTACTGCATAGCGAAGATATGTGAAAGAGGACATCAGATTGATTGATTGATGGAAGTATCATCATTGCGTTTCGGAGAGTAACCATGTGTGGTCCCATCTCAGTTTTATACATGAAGATCTCAGCGGCAGTACACTAACCATGTAGCATCGGCGAGGGACCGTGATGTAATTTAGAAGACGGAGAAAATTGTGCTTGGATTTAATTTTTTTAATCTGTATAATTAATTTTTGCACTGGCAGCGGTTTTCAAAACTGATCTTCTTGATTTTGAACTGCCAAAAGTTCGTTTACGTACTTGATTTAAACACGGCACCAATGTTTTATCGTCCGTCTCCGATATGACTCGGAACTTGATTTCCCATACACTGAGATCAGGATGTCTGGGAAAATATCCTGATTCCTCCAAGAGAAAAGAACCGTGTGCCTTTAGAGTAATGGCGAGCATCTAACTCTACGTCACAGAGATCCCAACCAGACAATGAAAATACATTCAGTGGAGATCAACACTTGCAGCCTTATGCTCCACGGAAACAGGTAGTCTTAGCAACATTAGATCCGTCAGTAAGATCAGGTGTTTAGCCTGCTACCGTATAATAGTAGACGGTACTGCTGGCAATTTGTCAGTCACTTCATTTCGGGGGTTAGGGTGAGTTGAATGATAGTGAGTAGACCTCGATAGAAAATCCCAACTGCCTTTTGGATCAGCACGGTTACGCAGAAAACTAGAGGCCTAAGCCTCGACACAAATCCTGAGGTAGGAAACCTAAGAGAGTTGATGGCTAGGTATATTATATTTAATCTTCTGGCATCCCCTGCAAGCCTTGCTTAATTCTAAACAGATGAACTGTGTCTTTACTGTGTATGAAAACAATACAATCGAGAGGAGATTTGTACAAAATTGACATAGCACAATTCCCATATTAACTGTCCAGGCTAGGCAAGAAATGGACAAGACACGTCATCCCTGCTTTCGGCTTATATCTCTCTCTCTTTAGCCTGTTATGCCCTTGGCGTTTAGGGCAGCAACAAACGCACACCATTCTTCCCTGTTCAGGGCCCTTTCTGTATTGTGTTCCAGCTATGATTCATGTCCTTCAGTTCTTGCTCTATCGTTCTCCTCCAGGTCGTCTTGGGTCTTCCACGCTTTCGCCTACCCTCTGGAGTCCATCTCCTTAGGATTACTGCTACTCCTTCATGGTGTAGGTCATATTTTTCCAGTTTCGTACATTGTTCTTACATTCCAGCATCCAATTCTGGTCTTGGTTTTGACATTCAGGACTTCCGTCCTCATGAAAGTAGCTTCCTTTCGGCTTTCACCACTTCCAGTCATGTGAGTCAATGACTCTGGTAGCCCTTCATGCCCGTGAATAGGTTGTATGTTTGTTGTTGTTTCCGTAACTTTAATTTTTTTAAAGGATGGGATCGTTAGTCCCAAGCCCAACCCCCAACCTGGAGGACCAGGAGACCATGCTTCGTCTGTCCCCTCTTCAATGACCTTTCCGGCTTGGGTAACCCTTCCGGGAACATAAGTTCCCGCCGTCCTAGCTCACTGTATCATTGGAGCACGCAAGCCTCCCCACCACTACAAGGTAATGGCCTCATGGGGAGGTTCGGCTTATATACAACACGGAAAACGTGAGTCAAGATTTCCAGGAAGTTTGCTAGTCGTCCCACCAAAGGAAAAAAATAGCTGATGGCCGAGCTATATGGAAAACAACATTAGGCAAAGGTGCAGATTCTTTCGAAGAGAAACTTAGGGATTAAAGTGAATGGAACAGACAAAAGTGCAAACTCAGAAGTCGTCACAGATACACACTTGTCAAATGACTTTGCGTAAAGATGGAAAAGGCCACATATAGTAATATAAATACACATACATATATTTATATCCATGCTAAACAGGTATATTTTTTAAAATTTGCATTTGTCCCATTTCTATATATATCAACACCAACTTTATGCACTGTTTTATGTGTTCTTCATATCTTCACATCGGTTTATATTTCCCTTACTGCTACATTTTCGTGCTTTGTCCCTATATATTTTTATTCTATCCACAAATAATCCTGCATAGACTCCAACCGTCTCATTAGTAACACTTTGATAGTGTCCAGGAATATTCTTTAATCATTAACCTTAGCAATTTACACAAGTCGGACACAGCCTAGATTTGTCCTAGGCTTACACACAACACATTGTAAGTAAGATCTATATGAAAGCACAATTTACACATAGCTGTGACACAGTCTAGGTTTGTTCTAGGTTTACATATAACACATTGTAAGTAAGATCTATATGAAAGCACAATTTACAAATAGCTGTGAAAACTAGTGTTTTTAAGACGAAGACTAGCTAGCTCTCCAAAAAAGGAGTTTCGCTTTGTCATGTCATTCTAACAGCATCGTCTACACAACACGGAAAATCAGGCAGATCTTAACAGTTTTAGCGCAAGAACATACTATTAGTCTTTCTGCTTATTTATATGAGTGTAAACCAAATGTTTCCAGTATCCATAAACACTAGTCGAATCTCTACCTATTCATCATGTTTATTGATTTTGGTGCTTTCCGTGGGTTCTTTACATCAAGTCAAATGTCTTGTAGCATTTTCAGAACTTAGAGTATGAAAGGCGTGTTACTTCACATTTCTAGGACTTAGCATGCAGAATGTAGGACGGTCAATTCGACAATGAACGTTCGAATGGAATATCTAGTTTGTTTGTATGAGATACAGTTATACAACAGAATATCTAGATTATTGTAGAGAACAGATACGTTCTTATTGAATTAAAAATATACATGTCAGAAAATAGATGTCACTGGTTGAGCGAGTTAGTAACTGTAAGTACTTGTATTCATGTCAGTCATTGAACATTTCACAAGTATTAGAAAATATAATCGAATCTTTTGAAGCATATATATATATATATATATATACCCCGTATCGTTATACGTTACATAGAGCATGCAAGTAATTTCTCCATACCGCTCAGTCCTAGGCAACTCACTCAATCTCTTACATGGACTTGGGTCCGATATTTTTGCCTCTTGCAGCATAGTTTGTTTCAGGTTTCCCCTTTTGCGACCTATCTTTCTCGAAACCTTTACCTCCCACTTCAATGTTTGCTTTGTTATTCTCTGATCATTTCTTCTCAAGGAATGCCCAATATATCTCCAACTTATCCTTCTTATAACAGATGTTACTAGTGGTTGACCAGATATTTCTTCTCAAGGAATGCCCAACATATCTCCAACTTCTCCTTCTTATAACAGATGTTACTAGTGGTTGACCAGACATTTCTTCTCAAGGAATGCCCAATATATCTCCAACTTCTCCTTCTTATAACAGATGTTACTAGTGGTTGACCAGACATTCCTTCTCAAGGAGTGCCCAATATATCTCCAACTTCTCCTTCTTATAACAGATGTTACTAGTGGTTGACCAGACATTCCTTCTCAAGGAATACTCAACATATCTCAACTTTCCATCTTATAACAGTTGTCACTGTGGTTGACCAGACATTTCATCTCAGGTGCCAATATATCTCAACTTCTCCTTCTTATAACAGTTGTCACTAGTGGTTGACTGTTCAACATATCTCCAACTTCTCCTTCTTATAACAGTTGTCACTAGTGGTTGACCAGACATTTCTCGATTTCATCACTTCTTCTGAATTCGTTCCATTTTATATTCATTATTTTCCAAAAATCTGTTTTTAAATGCATTCAACCTACTTTCTATATCTTTAGCAATTATCAAACTCTCGCTGGCATAAGAGAATTGAAACATAGTTCTACAGAACCATTCCTGGAACATCCTTGACACGAAAGAGAGAAACAAAATAGATTTTTCGACAAGATTTACAAATTGTTAAACATTGGTTCAGATATTGATAGTAAATAACATTGGTTCAGATATTGATAGTAAATAACATTGGTTCAGATATTGATAGTAAATAACATTGGTTCAGATATTGATAGTAAATAACATTGGTTCAGATATTGATAGTAAATAACATTGGTTCAGATATTGATAGTAAATAACATTGGTTCAGATATTGATAGTAAATAACATTGGTTCAGATATTGATAGTAAACAACATTGGTTCAGATATTGATAGTAAACAACATTGGTTCAGATATTGATAGTAAATAACATTGGTTCAGATATTGATAGTAAACAACATTGGTTCAGATATTGATAACAATTGGTTCAGATATTGATATAAATAACATTGGTTCAGATATTGATATAAATAACATTGGTTCAGATATTGATAGTAACAACATTGGTTCAGATATTGATAGTAATAACATTGGTTCGATATTGATAGTAAATAACATTGGTTCAGATATTGATAGTAAATAACATTGGTTCAGATATTGATAGTAAATAACATTGGTTCAGATATTGATAGTAAACAACATTGGTTCAATTTGATAGTAAATAACATTGGTTCAGATATTGATAGTAACAACATTGGTTCAGATATTGATAGTAAACAACATTATAACTGGAAAATTGAAACAATTATTTCCCAATAAACGTTACAATGGTTTAGAGAAAGAAATAATGGAGAAAATTGTTAAGGAAAGATGATGCAGGGTGCTACCAAGACAACGATGGCATAGCAACATTAAAGGTTATTGGTTACTAAACTGATGTCATTGCACTCAGGGCAGAACCCATAGTGCTCAGTCTCCCCCAACAGATATCGAAGAGTATGTATACTGATGGTTCCGTGGCTTGCTGATTAAACACACCTCTCACTCTACCTCTCAGGCATCCAGTTCGACTTGTACAACGAGTTTTATTTTGGTTTCTATCCACATTAAAGAATATTTACAAGCGACGATGGACGAGACACAAGAACAGGATAACAACCTTGAATCTGTGTAGCTGGCTATGATAAGAACCGTTGTAGCTGGCTATGATAAGAACCGTGTTCTATAAAGAACGTCTTTATGATTAACCCTTTAGCTGCTAAGGACGTATATATACGTTTTCCATTCACTTCTAAAGATGCATTTACACGTCTGTTATTATCTCTCCTCTGTGGGCTAAAGACGTATTAACACATTATACATTGCTACTGTCACCGCTATAGGCGTATCCGTTTGTATATTCACGTTTGTGACCTAGAAACAAAGAGTAGCTATGTTTAGCTCAGCCTTCGAAAAGTATGTAGCAGTGAAAGGGTTAATTAATACTTTGCAACTTCTAGTTCATCTCTTGAAATTTATTTCCTCTATTTTTATCTTCTTCATATTTTCTTGCCTTAGTTGTTTACAAGTCGATATTCAAGATTTGTATATATTTATTCGTTACAGAAGAAAAAATATGTACTCAAAGACATCAGATAGATTGAGAAAATAACAACAATCATAAACTGCTTAGAATGATTGATTGATTGATTTGCTTAGATACAAACGATATTTAATGGTTGGACAGACCCAGAAGACGAATTACTCAAGTTCATTACAGAAGCCATCTTTAACAAACTTTCATGTTCTCACAGTACAAGAAATCTCCAAAATGGAATGACATTAAAAATTTAATTCCAATCAGAAGATAGTAAAAATAATTAACATATTTAGAGAAAGCGACGACTCTCCCCAAGAAGCTTGAGTGTATTAATATAAATGTAACATGGTTTTGAACAAAGAAATGATGCCTTCATTATACATTCAATATTGAACCGAAGGATACACGTTTAGGACGATAACCGAATACCTTATTAATATTTCATAAAACAGGAACATACACTAGAAATGTATCAGTAAATTTCTGTCTGTATAAACTAATGTTCTAACGTGTATTCAACCTACCGTATTCAGAATTTGGACCAGTCCAAATCAAACTTATGGTTGTCAAGTTGACTTATTTCATATGGGGACAGTTATTTACACAATTTGTGTCTTTTTAAACTCAATAAACTCTAAAAATTGGATAGGTCGTCATTTAATTTAAACTGTTTATTCAGTTCAGCTTGAGATTGAGTTACTTAATTGCTCACTAACTATAATATATTGGTATACCTACTGAAGATCAAATGAAAAATTAATTTGTTGAACTCATGCTCTAAACCAGCTCCGCAAAGATACGTGACGCAGCTGTATCTGACAGTAGCAGTTTGATATGTTGATTCATTAATAACAAACTGTATAGAAGGATGTAACCAGACTCTACTGTTGTATACAGAGTCATTTGCAACAGAACATCAGGATAGAAGGAGAGTGGAAGACCTGTATATTCGTGTGTATTCATGTTGTTATTTTCGTGATTTAAATGGACAATGCTTAAATAATTCAGTCCAATAGTTTAACTATGAAATGAGAACAGGAATGGGTTGCCAACTAAATAATAAAATGGACAAGACTATAATAAAATTGTAACTACAAAATATGTTATATTATGAGAATAAGGGAGTTGGGAAATATCTAGTGTAGGAAGGGAAAGAGTGAGGAGGGGTGAAAGAGTGAAAGAGAAAAAAGAGTGAAAGGGTGGTAGGAATGAAGAGAAGGAAAGAGGATGGGGGAGAGAGGATCGTGACATTAAGGAAACGATTACCAATAATAGAAAGACATGTGGGAAGTGAGGCTGAGAAAGGTAAAAAGAGAGGTGGGAGATGCAGATGTCGTATTGACAAAATAAGGTTATAGAGCTATGAAGGGAGGGATATATAAAGAGAAAGTGATAGTGAAAGAGACGGAGGTAGGTATGAAGAGCCAAGGGTAGGCAAGAAAGAGACGGAGATAGGTATGAAGAGCCAAGGGGAGGTAAGAAAGAGACGGAGGTAGGTATGAAGAGCCAAGGGTAGGTAAGAAAGAGACGGAGGTAGGTATGAAGAGCCAAGGGTAGGTAAGAAAGAGACGGAGGTAGGTATGAAGAGCCAAGGGTAGGTAAGAAAGAGACGGAGGTAGGTATGAAGAGCCAAGGGTAGGTAAGAAAGAGACGGAGGTAGGTATGAAGAGCCAAGGGTAGGTAAGAAAGAGCACTACAATTGGTGTTGAATCTATCCAGCTTCTTCTTCTTCGTCTTCACCGAACATTCCATATCGACCACTTGTTAACCATTCTTTGTAGTTTGTATTTGATCTGAGCCTACGATCGATTATACGTTGTGCCAGTTATGCGCCAGAAGTAGACCAGCGCATCTGATTTCTGCTACGCTTTTTATTTACTAGGGTAGCTCCCCTAGGTCTCTACATCAGCCGCCTCGTATGATATGGCGTCGAATTAGGAATAGTGAGACGCAACTGGGTGGGTGTACTGGTACAGACAGTGATCAGAGAAATCGCCTTCATTTTTGTCCCTGGGCACGCAGGAGTTAGGGGTAATGAACGAGCTGGTAGATTGGCTGGCTTGGCTACAATATCAGAAGGAGCTGCCATGGATCGAAATGACACTCTTCACGCATTGAGAAAGTCTTTCCAAACAGAGGAGTTTCATGGCTGTAGATCCCACTCGCTGACCAGATTGAAAGAGATGGGTGTCAATATTGGTGCAGCCCGAAAAGAACGACATACTAAATATGCAAAGAGATTGATTAATCAACATCGAACTGGCGTGTTGGGTCGCTGGACGCTGCTGGATTTGCTGAGGCGGAGATTGGAGCACCTATGGACATGTCCGGAGTGATATGATGATAGTCCTCATATAACTGATAACTGATAACTGATAACTGATAACTGACGTGGCGTGTAGATCGCAGTGTTACTATTTTCTGCTGCCTTCTGAGCTCCGGCAAAATACAGACGAACAAATTACATTAAGATTGTAATAATCGTCGCCATATTGCTGCAACTATTCGTCGTCACTTAGTAGGTAAGATTTTATAGTTATTTTTGTTGTGTAGGTGCATTTCCCGTTCCTACACCCCCGTTTTTAGCATATAATATCGGTTCTTGTGTTTGTATTTCTATTACTATGCCTTCCCTTCAATACTTGTTGAATTGGTCAACCCCACAAAAGCAGCGGTGACATGGTTCTCTTTAAACAACCACATCGTCAACACTCCAACACCATCTGTGGTTTTGTGTTCAGAGGTAGTGGAGCGATCTCAGTCTATGAAATACCTGGGGTTGCGTTTTGATCGTAGTCTAGCTTTTACGGAACACATAGCTCATGTGATAATGAAGGCGAGGAAAGGTTTGCTGGCGATGAGGGTAATGGCTGCGGCGGATTGTGAACAGCGCCATCTTTGTATTTTATACCAGGGTCTGGTCCTTTCTGTGCTTGAGTATGCGCTGGCGATCCTGACTCTCAGTCATAGTCAGATAGAACGACTGGAAAGAATACAGAACGAGGCGATGCGCATTATACTTGGTTGCACTAAAGACACGTCGTGCAGGGCGATGCGCTATCTCCTTGACTATCCTACTATGGAGTATAGAATACTGATGAGCCGTGCACGAGCATACCTTCGAGTCAATGCTGACACACAACATCCTCTGCACTTGGAAATAAAGAGACAAAAGGAAATAGGTTAAAAAGAGGAAAATCTTGGATGGGTCAGGCAGAGGACTGTATTGAACAGGTGTGTACACTTGAAGACATTGATCCCGGTGAAGAATGGATACCGGTGCCAAGAGCAATCGCTACATCCTTTTCTGTATGCATCGAACTTGATAAAGAATGCAGGCAACACAACCCACTTGTTGTGGAGGCAGAGGTTCAGGCATTAATTTCTGAGAACGCATCTGATCATGATGTAATCATTTATACGGATGGTTCGGTGATTCGACATGTGCGGAGCTCGTGGGCTTTCACTGCTCAGGTCGGAGGAGATGTTGTGAAGGAAGACAGTGGTGGTTTGCCGTGACTACAAGCAGTCTCACTATGGAAATCATGGCGGTTACCAAAGCGATGATTTGGCTAGAATCACAGACTTTTATCCATGCATGTTTTCTCAGTGACTCAATGAGTATGCTCAGGAAGATTGAAACAGGATGGGCTAGGAGACATTGGATAGAATCGCTGGGGAGGTCTAAGCTGACAAAGATCAGTTTTATTTTTGTACCAGGGCATGCAGGTGTAAGGGGAATGAACGTGCGGATAGGCTTGCAGGTATGGCTGCTGTCCAAAGCGGACGAGCAATGGACCAGGCTGATATTATAAATTCCCTAAGGAGAGAGGGCGTGTACATGATTCACGTAATAGCGGTGCATCCACAACACTAACCAGACTGCAAGAACTCAAAGTTAAGTGTGGTGTAGCTCGACAAGAACGCTATGCTGGCAGACAAAGAAGAATTGTAAACCAACAAAGAACCGGTGTCGTTAGTCGCCACCATCGATGGACATACTGAGGAGAATCGGAGCACTTATGGACTAATTTGTTCGACGTGCAGTGATGGTGATCCGACGACTAAACTTGTTGAATTTTCTTCGATCTTATATCTCGGTTTCCTTCAGCCTCCTACCGGCTGATGTGCGTCTTACTGCCATCAGTTATGCTATGGTTACTTTCAAAAAAAACTCGTTTCTGCTCTCATCGTAATTTTCTCTTCACATGTCAGCGTCTTAAGGTTATTCCCAAAGGCTTTGCTTCCAACTTCCACCCCTCTGTAGGCTCATTATACCCCAGGGAGCAGCGTAGGTTACTTAAGTTAGAAACCAAATGTGCACTACAACGCATGCGTTGTATCGCGCCAACCACTCACACCTTCTATCTGACTTGGATTCCTCCCAGTCCCTACTTCTACAACGTCTACGAAGTCTCACTTCTACCAATATGCTCCTTTACTCCCTTATTCGTTTCACCATCCACGTTCTCAACAGACAACTGCATGAATTTATTTGCATGCATCATCAACAAAAACTTGACCTTCTTCGCCCTGTACCTTCTACCACTCCTCTCAATTGTCACTACTATCTTCTCCTCCTACCCAGGTTGTCTGCATCCCTCCAGACCTTCTCTTATCTGACAGCGAGAGATGTGTTTTAAGTAAGGGTCTCAAGTTTGTTCTCTCCGTCCCTCCATTGACCACTACTCTACTCTTCAGGATGTGAACCGTTTCCACCGTGGCCTGCGACTCAAATTCCACTTTCATCACCAGGAGGACCCTCTAGAACATCACGACTCGAGTATGTTCTCCAAGTATTCCACTCGCAAACATGATTGGACTCCTAAACCTGGTGCCTCTAACGCTCTTGATCTCTACATCAGGAATACTTCATACGACATTGGACTTCTCCACCCTAAACGCCTAGGGCGTTCTAACATGTCACCGTCCGAGTTTCGTGCTCTATCACACCTCCGTCGACGTGATGACATTGTTATCAAACCCGCTGATAAAGGTGGTGCCATAGTCGTATGGAGTAAAGAACTATACCTTCAGGAAGGCCACAACCAACTACGTAACACCATATTCTACAATAATATTCCTTCTGATGCTACACTATCCAACAATAGTAAGGTCCGTACAGTCATCAAGAACCTCATTGCCTCAAAAGACCTTCCTACCGGCGCATCATCACTATGTGTCATCGACAGTTGTTTGGGCAAACCCGCATTCTATATGCTCCCAAAATTCATAAACTTCACAATCCTGGTAGGCCTATTGTTTCTGCTTGCTCTTGTCCTACGGAACATATCTCCGAATTCCTTGATAGTATCTTCAATCCTATAGTCACCACACTACCTTCATTCTTGAAGGATACTAACCACACTTTGTCTGTTTTTCTTCTATTAAGTTGTTGCCTGGCAGGACTTATCGCCTCTTCCTCCTTGATGTCTGCTCACTGTATACCTCTATACCTCATTCTGACGGACTTCAAGCTCTCCAGTTTTTCTCGACAGGAGAACTAACCCTCTTGTCTCCACCTCGACTCTCCTTCGTCTTGCTGAACTAGTTCTCACTCTCAACTCCTTTCAGTTCAATGACCAGTTCTTCGAACAGATTAGTGGGGTCGCCATGGGTACTAAAATGGGACCCAGCTATGCTTGTCTATTCATGGGTCATCTTGAACACTTAGTATGGAACACCTATGATGGCCCTCTTCCGTCCGTGTATCATAGATACATCGATGATTGTATTGGAGTTACCGATATGTCTGAAGCCGATTTATCACTCTTCATCACCTTCATCAATGCCTTCAATCCTGCTATTCGGTTCACCTCTCACATCTCTACCTCCTGTGTCAATTTTCTTGACATCACTATCACCATCAGCCTATCCACTATCACTACATCAGTATACTACAAGCCTACTGATACACATAGCTTTCTTCTGTATACCTCTTCCCATCCCCAGGCCTGTCGTGACTCTTTACCTTTCTCTCAACTCTTACGCCTTCGTCGCCTCTGTAGTGAGGACGACGATTTTCTTGATAGAGCTCACGAGATGCTGGATTTCTTCCGCCAGCGCCTATACCCGGAGAATGTGCTTACATCTGCCATGCATCGGGTTCAGCTAATTGCTCGCCAGGAGGCCCTTTCTCACATACATAGAACCCCCAATTCTGACAGGGTTAAACTTATCTTAACTTTCCACCCTCATAGTTCCCTGGTGAAAAGGTCTTATTCCATCATCTCCTATTCTTCAGTCTGATCCTGAGACACGTTCAGTCTTCCAACACTATCCTTTGGTGGCTTACAGACGGGACAGAAGCCTCAAGGATATGTTGGTACACAGTCGCCTCAAGCCTAATATCCAGAGTCACTTGGGCACCATTCAGTGCGGACGTCGGCGCTGTAATACATGTGCATATGTAATACAGACCCCACTGTCTCTTTTCCAAAGCTACGTATGCCATTCAAGACAGTTTCACGTGTGAGTCCCAATATCATCTATGCCATCACCTGCAAACGATGCAACAAGTCCTATATTGGCGAAACCGGTAGGAGACTCAGTGACCGATTCGCCCAACACTTACGCGATATTCGCCAATGCTCTGTGACTCCTGTGGCCACTCATTTCAACGATACTGGCCATTCAGGAGTTGACGATGTCAAGGTCACAGCCATCCGATCATGTTCCTCCGATGATCGCAGTCGATTCGCCCTGGAGAACCGTTTTATTTCATTCTATGGCACTTTGCGACCTCTTGGACTCAACGCATTACATTCCTATGCTTCTTAGTACTGTCTTATCTCGTGCCTTGTTATCTATATGTGTGTTTGCTCCATATATGTGTCATTTATCCACTATATTGTTTATTGTTTCTCTTCTTTTCCCCTTTCGGTTTTTGTGTTGCACTCATTTCGTTGTTCGTTTTTATTCCCAGATTTTCATTAGATAGGTTTATGTTTCCACATGTAATCGTCCATTTGTAGTGATCCTCGAAATTCGTCATTCTTGTTGTGTTGTTTGCTTGATAAAGGCCTTTTGGTCGAAACGTTGCTGTTTATCGTCACTGTTTATGTATTTTGTAAAACTGTAGTACTTTGTGTTTACGTGTTTAGCTAAGATTGTAATACAATTTCTAACAAATTGAATGCTTACTTTTTGAACTATCTTAGTCCACAGTAAATCAAGCGCATGACCAGAGATCGCTGAAGAAGAAGAAGAAGAACTATCTTAGTACATTTCCAACCTTACCTGAGCAAAAAGTCATTATTCCTGCTATCTATCTAAGGGATTCTGATCAATCCTCTGTAAAAGAAAATCTCTGTAATCTTCAGTGAACTCGTTAAATAAAAATATTCCTCGTTATGTTTCTTTTCCTTAGTTCTGTATTCTTTCTTCTGCTCTCATCTCATTCATCTTTGTCAACGTCTCACACATTCTTCCATTCTGATAATGCTTGTCATGTCAATTATGAAAATCCAGAGAAAGTTGTGGTTAGTCCTGACAGATACGAGATGGTGTCAAGCAAAACTTGATCAACAAATAAATAGACACTAATATTACATGGCATGGGACAGACATTTATGACAAATCTATAACTATATATTGTTCTATACAACTCTAAAATCAGATACTACTATCTACAACTGTATAATTATTTATTACTATATCTATATAAGAGAAGACTGCAGTAAAACTATGCAGCAATGGGAAGACTGCAGTAAAACTATGTAGCAATGGGAAGACTGCAGTAAAACTATGTAGCAATGGGAAGACGGCAGTAAAACTATGTAGCAATGGGAAGACAGCAGTAAAACTATGTAGCAATGGGAAGACTGTAGTAAAACTATGTAGCAATGGGAAGGCTGCAGTAAAACTATGTAGTAATAGCAAACTACTTAAAAAACAAAATACTTTAGTATTAAAAAGTAAAGTAAAGGAACCCTTTCATACCTCGTGGTATATAAGTAGTGTTAGGCCTGTATTTTTTTAAATTGACCATCGGCACACGATGGGTGATGGGGTCAACATCTCGCCGGCCACCTTTACTTTCTCAGAGCATGTCTGGTACCCAGTTGAGGCTGGGTCGACCTGAACCGTCGCGGTCAGGAAAGATTCCACGCGCACTGCGGGAGTTGAACCCAGACCACCAGCCTCGAGTAGCAAGTTCACTAACAACTACGCTACCGCGGCTCTCACTGTAGTCTTACACAGTACATAATAGAACAAACAAAATGTATGATTAACACACAAAATGAGAGCCGTTAGGGATTCTTGTCTGATTGTAAATGTCTACCATATCAGAAGTCTGAATTTCTTCGCTTCTGGTGTATCCTTTGCTTGATAAGAGTCTTTTGGTCGAAACGTCGCTATATATTATTGTTGTACTTTGCAAAACTACAGTACTTTATTTTCTACTTGTTTCGTCATAATATTATTATCTACAACTTCATAATCTTATAGAGCGCATACGCTTCGACATCTGTTGGAGGAGACTGAGCACCTATAGGTCTGCCCGGAGTGCTGTGACGTCAATTCAGTAGCCAATCTTATAGTCCTCATCAGCAAAACACGTAAAAAAGAATAAGTTCGTTTTACAAACTACAAATCCAAGATACACAGCGGCGTTTTGACCAAGACACATATCACAGTCACCTAACAGCACATCCATGTAACAGCACAGCCACGTAACATCACAGCCACCTAACAGCACATCCACGTAACATCACAGCCACCTAACAGCACAGAACAGCCTACTAACATCACATTCGCAGTTTACAAATAGAGAAGGGAATGCTGGAAAGTCACTGTTCAGGTAAAGTTCATTAAAAGAATTTTAAAATTAAATTCCTCAAACGTTTTCACCATCTTCTAAATTACATCTGGGACCCTCGCCGGTGCTACGGAGTTCGTGCACTGCCACTGAGATCTTCCTGGCCCGTAGCGAATATGTTGCTATATTCCGCCTCCGTACCGGCCATAACAGGCTTCGGGTCCACATGTTCAACAAATTTTAAATGGCACAACTAGCCTGTGCCATTGTGAACAGGCTTACATGACGGCAGAGCACATACTGCAAGATTGCCAGTTGTTAGCAGGCCTAAGAAACGAAACCTGGCGTAATAACAGAAGCTTCGCGAGAAGCTGTACGGAGAGACTGAGTCCCTAAAAACAACAGTGCAATTCATGAAACGATTTGGTTCATCGGTTTAGGCGGGGATCGAGAGAGAGAGAGATAGAGAGAGAGAGATAGAGAGAGAGATCTTCCTGGGTAAGAAAAATATCGAAGCACACATGGTTACTCATGGTGATGGTGCAATCAATCAATCAATCAATCAATCAATCAATCAATCAATCAACAATAGCCACATAAAAGCAACAACACAACCATACAGAATAGCAACATAGCAACATTGCCATTTAGGTCATTGTCATTCAGTCTACAGGGTCTACAGATGACTGCTAGACTTCATTGCAGGTTTTCCCAATACGGCTCTTTCCTTCTTCACAGAAATAACATGCCACATGTGAACAGTATTGCACAAAGCACTAACTCCGTATCTCAAGCACTAACACTATAACCACCTAACCACCTAACCACCTAACCACCTAACCAACTAACTATCAATTCAAATTAATTTACTGTAACAAAGGAAGCAAGATATCAAGAATAATATCGATGACAAAATTAAATAAGTTGCAACCAACATTGATATTTGACTTACTTGACTTACACTTCTACGTCCCTCTTAGAGCAAGTCTCTGACTATTTTCTTGACGAGTTCCCATGATAGTCCAGTATTCTTCAGTTCCTCAAGAAGATTCCGTCTCCAGGACTATTTAGTAAGTCCACTTTTATGTTTTCCTTGTGGGTTCCACTCAAGTGTTTGTCTAGTGACAATTGACTGTGTCTTCCGTAGGTATTCCCGACCCATCCCCATTTTCTTCTCTTAACCTGGGTCATCATAGGTTCCTGTCCTGTTCTTATCAAGAGGTCTGTGTTTGCAACTTTGTCATATCATCTCAATCTGAGAATACGCGGAAGACATTCGTTGATAAAGGTCTGCATCTTATTTCTACATAACTTGTTGACTCATACATTGATATATATTTGATATCAAATAACAGTTATCTTGTCCAGAGTTTGAGAGATCTGCTACTTTTGTTTGCATATATATCTCTTGTTGTCAGCATCTTAAGATACTCCCAGCATTCTGCTTAAACACTTCATCTCTGTCGTGACTTGTTTCCTGATACTCCCAGCATTCTCCTTAGACACTTCATCTCTGTCGTGACTAGTTTCCTGATACTCCCAACATTCTGCTTAGACACTTCATCTCTGTCGTGACTAGTTTCCTGATACTCCCAACATTCTGCTTAGACACTTCATCTCTGTCGTTACTAGTTTCCTGATACTCCCAGCATTCTGTTTAGACACTTCATCTCTGTCGTGACTAGTTTTTCGTGATACTCCCAGCATTCTGCTTAAACACTTAATCTCTGTCGTGACTAGTTTCCTGATACTCCCAGCATTCTGCTTAGACACTTCATCTCTGTCGTGACTAGTTTCCTGATACTCCCAGCATTCTGCTTAAACACTTCATCTCTGTCGTGACTAGTTTCCTGATACTCCCAGCATTCTGCTTAGACACTTCATCTCTGTCGTGACTAGTTTCCTGATACTCCCAGCATTCTGCTTAAACACTTCATCTCTGTCGTGACTAGTTTCCTGATACTCCCAGCATTCTGCTTAGACACTTCATCTCTGTCGTGACTAGTTTCCTGATACTCCCAGCATTCTGCTTAAACACTTCATCTCTGTCGTGACTAGTTTCCTGATACTCCCAGCATTCTCCTTAGACACTTCATCTCTGTCGTGACTAGTTTTTCGTGATACTCCCAGCATTCTGCTTAAACACTTCATCTCTGTCGTGACTAGTTTCCTGATACTCCCAGCATTCTGCTTAAACACTTAATCTCTGTCGTGACTAGTTTCCTGATACTCCCAGCATTCTGCTTAGACACTTCATCTCTGTCGTGACTAGTTTCCTGATACTCCCAGCATTCTGCTTAAACACTTCATCTCTGTCGTGACTAGTTTTTCTTGATACTCCCAGCATTCTGCATAGACACTTCATCTCTGTCGTGACTAGTTTTTTCCATCATTTGAGACTGATAGCATAATGTTGGTATAAATATTGTGTTGAACAATGATCTTTTAGTGTTCGCTGTGACATGTTAGCATTTCAAAATTGACGCCATTTGTCCTTTGATTTGATTTCCTTTATTGCGTCAACTGCATCAATTGCATTGTTATGTTGAATTTCCTTAGTTATTCTTCCGTTTGCTGAACTAAATTCTTCCTAGATATGTAAAGTCTATGACTTGTTTTAATGGGTGTTTGTTGATGGAGATATTGGTAGCGTTTTCCTCTCTAGTGAATGTCATTACTTCGGTTTTGTCGATGTTTATTCTCATATTGTATTCATTGCATGTTAAATGGAGTCTGTTAATGTGATACTGTAGCTATCAGAAAGAAGATACATGGATACATTTGTTTAGAATTTCAAATCCATTGTTACAGTTGC
Organism: Arion vulgaris; assembly: GCA_020796225.1. NCBI lineage: Eukaryota > Metazoa > Mollusca > Gastropoda > Stylommatophora > Arionidae > Arion > Arion vulgaris. Next base: position 86,208,610 of record CM036756.1, read on the forward strand.
GGATACAAATAACATTATCATGATGACTAAGGTGTAGATAAACCATAATTATTCCTACCATACTCTGGTAATTAGCATGTCTAATTTGCAACTATCGTCGATCTAGTATCTTGTATACTGTTTCTCGTAGGATTCTTCCTGTCTATGTAACTATATCTAGTGGTGATGTCCAGTTATAATCTGTCTATTTATGCTTGGCACTTGTCTGCATGACAGTCTCTATGTGTGTGCTATTGTAACTTCATAATTGCTGAACAATATCAGTGGGTTACACAGTTTAAGTGATAGAGGGAAAGATAGGTACAGAGGTAGTTTTTTTTTAAAATAAATTGATACCAACCAACTGTGGACATATTTGTGACCAAATGAAATGACACAATTTCCAGGAAATGAAACAAAAGTAATGGCTATGTTTTTTTGGTGACATTTTTAATTTTTGTACAAAATTGTTCATGTGTTATATTTGTATTTCCTGCAAGTTATATATTTTTGTATTAATCATTGAATCAGTTAGTAGAGTTTATAGTTAAAAATATATGTCATTTGTCTTGTCTTTCATTGTCGATATTTGTTGTTGAACCGATAGATAAATATTTATTTAACAGATCTTTGGATAAATAATAGACTTGTATGTCATTCTTGACCGATAGATAAATATTTATTGAACAGATGTTTGGATAAATAATAGACTTGTATGTCATTCTTGACCGATAGATAAATATTTATTGAACAGATGTTTGGATAAATAATAGACTTGTATGTCATTCTTGAGACATCTAGAGATTTGTATATATGGGGATCTCTGTGGGGATCTCTGTGGGGATCTCTGTGGGGATCTACGTGGGGATCTCTGTGGGGATCTCTGTGGGGATCTCTGTGGGGATCTCTGTGGGGATCTCTGTGGGGATCTCTGTGGGGATCTCTGTGGCTAAGTAGTTAGCCTTTTTCCCTTTCGTTCTGAAGATCATGGGTTCGAATTCAGATCGCTCCGTTCTGCTCACGAGTGCATTTTTTCCAGAGAACCCTAGGATTGTTGCCAGAGCTACGGTGTTCGTGCTTTGTGCAATACTCTTGGCAGAAGGCGTGCCGCTTTTTTGGTGACGGACCTAGCCATGTGGGGTAAGACCCGGCGCAATGAAGTCAGTTCTTCGGCTTTAAACAATTTAGACCTTTAGATATTTATAGATTGTGGTAGCATGTATGACAGTCTAGTATATTAAAATAGATTGTGGTAGCGTGTATGTCAGTCTAGTATATTAAAATAGATTGTGGTAGCGTGTATGTCAGTCTAGTATATTAAGATAGATTGTGGTAGCATGTATGTCAGTCTAGTATATTAAGATAGATTGTGGTAACGTGTATGTCAGTCTATTATATTAAGATGGGTGGTAGCATGTATGTCAGTCTAGTATATTAAGATAGATTGTGGTAGCATGTATGACAATCTAGTATATTAAAATAGATTGTGGTAGCGTGTATGACAGTCTAGTATATTAAAATAGATTGTGGTAACGTGTATGTCAGTCTAGTATATTAAGATAGATTGTGGTAGCATGTATGTCAGTCTAGTATATTAAGATAGATTGTGGTAGCATGTATGACAATCTAGTATATTAAAATAGATTGTGGTAGCGTGTATGACAGTCTAGTATATTAAAATAGATTGTGGTAACGTGTATGTCAGTCTAGTATATTAAGATAGATTGTGGTAGCATGTATGTCAGTCTAGTATATTAAGATAGATTGTGGTAACGTGTATGTCAGTCTATTATATTAAGATGGGTGGTAGCATGTATGTCAGTCTAGTATATTAAGATAGATTGTGGTAGCATGTATGACAATCTAGTATATTAAAATAGATTGTGGTAGCGTGTATGACAGTCTAGTATATTAAAATAGATTGTGGTAACGTGTATGTCAGTCTAGTATATTAAGATAGATTGTGGTAGCATGTATGTCAGTCTAGTATATTAAGATAGATTGTGGTAACGTGTATGTCAGTCTATTATATTAAGATGGGTGGTAGCATGTATGTCAGTCTAGTATATTAAGATAGATTGTGGTAACGTGTATGTCAGTCTAGTATATTAAGATAGATTGTGGTAGCATGTATGACAGTCTAGTATATTAAGATAGATTGTGGTAGCATGTATGTCAGTCTAGTATATTAAGATAGATTGTGGTAGCATGTATGTCAGTCTAGTATATTAAGATAGATTGTGGTAGCATGTATGTCCATCTAGTATATTAAGGTAGATTGATGTAGCATGTATGTCAGTCTAGTATATTAAGATAGATTGTGGTAGCATGTATGACAGTCTAGTATATTAAGATAGATTGTGGAAAGCTGTATGCAGTCTAGTATATTAAGATAGATTGTGGTAGCATGTATGACAGTCTAGTATATTAAGATAGATTGTGGTAGCATGTATGTCAGTCTAGTATATTAAGATAGATTGTGGTAGCATGTATGACAGTCTAGTATATTAAGATAGATTGTGGTAGCATGTATGACAGTCTAGTATATTAAGATGGGTGGTAGCATGTATGACAATCTAGTATATTAAGATGGGTGGTAGCATGTATGTCCATCTAGTATATTAAGATAGATTGTGGTAGTGTGTATGTCAGTCTAGTATATTAAGGTAGATTGGTAGGTGTAGTCAGTCTAGTATATTAAGTAGATTGTGGTATGCATTATGTCAGTCTAGTATATTAAGATAGATTGTGGTAGTGTATGTCGTCTATTATATTAAGATAGATTGTGGGAGCGTAGTAGTCTAGTATATTAAGATAGATTGTGGTAGCATGTATGTCAGTCTAGTATATTAAGATGGGTGGTAGCATGTATGTCCATCTAGTATATTAAGATAGATTGTGGTAGTGTGTATGTCAGTCTAGTATATTAAGGTAGATTGTGGTAGTGTGTATGACAGTCTAGTATATTAAGATGGGTGGTACTGATAAACATTCGCCTATCGAATCGAACACAAGAGTGTTGTGAGTTTCATCCCATACTTGACGTTACACGTCTGAGTAAAAGATGAGCACAAGGAGTTTTTTTTAAGAACCCCAGAGGAAGCAACGGAAGTAATGAATATGATCAACAAATAAACAGGGTACAGGTATTAAGAGATTCAGAAAAAACAAATAGACAAACACGGGACTCGAACCACTTACCCTAGTCCTTACGACACCAATCGCCTAGCCTAGCAATACGGGCGTTTTTACGAACACAACCAATGAGCAATTCTAAAAAATGGCTCACGGGGAGTTTGTTTGTTTGTTTAGTAGGGATTAAAGCCTCTTAGCCGAGGCACGCCCCTTTCAACCTAAGGCGAACCTTTATTGGTTATATCAGAGCGTGTAGGCCAACAAACATGAAAATAAGAAGCTGAGTGTCTTTCTCAAAAGCTCGTTATTTAACTAGACACAGAACAATCAGGTAGAGTTCGTTCCAACAATGTCTGCACAAACACATGCTATAAGCTTATTGTGCTTGTATATATTACAGTGAGTAATAAACCGACTCTCCTACCTCCTGCACGCTAGGGTCTAGAAATGTGAAGTAAAATGACCATACCATATGGTCTGAAAAGGGCTACGTGAAATTGTATTATTTATTATATTAATATGAGTTATTACCCTTTTGTGATTGAGATGGATGGAGTTGTTTCCCTTCTGTGGTTTAGATGGATATGATATACTATGAAGATGAAGGGTGATAGACTTTTAAAACACATTCTCTGTGGAGAATTGCAGAGAGTATGATATCAATTTGGAATTATCTTCTACTTCTGTACAAGGAAGATGTATCCAACAAAATTGTTAAGCTTGAATATTACAGACGTTGAAGTTCATTCCTAGGAACAAGAGGTTATGGCTATCAATGCATGGAAGGAGAAGTTGAAGATCGGACGTAGAAGCCCGAATAAACTTATCGCAGAGGGGATAAGAGCTGAACTCTTGGGGATAAGAGCTGAACTCTTGGGGATAAGAGCTGAACTCTTGGGGATAAGAGCTGCACTCTTGAAGTATCAAATCCGATCACGATGTGGTATCAATATTCCTTCTCACACAAATTGTTGAATATTTTTCCTAGCACATATTGGTCTTGCTAATCACTGACCTCATTATCAAGGACTGTACTTTTCACTTCATTAGAACACAGCTTATTGCCGTCTGCCGATACAGAAACTTGGTATCCATGTTTCTTTCTAAGAGATATCATCATGTTAGTCTAAAGAGACAAGTGGTGTTGCGACCATTGTGGTTTTTATTATTACTTTCTCCTGGCACGTTTTATGACAGTACATTGTCTTAGTCTGGCTCTACCAGGTCTTAAACTTGTTTGCAGAGCCTGTCTCCAGCTAGATCTGTCCCTTGCAAACTTCATTCTGTCTTGTTTTGATGCAAACCACTTTCATGTTACGATTGCATACGTCTTTGAAACGAAAAATTAGAAATCGTATTTAAAGATAAACCCATGTCACCCAGAGCCAATGGTCGCGCCGTAGTTGCTCGCTCTCGGCAAGACTCGTTGAGACCGATGTAAAGTGTCGTGTCGACACAAGGGAAGACTGAAGTAAACACTGTACCAGATGCCAAACGCAGATGCATTGGTGGGTAAGATAGGTCGAGCGCAAAACATAAAGTCACGTTCTTGTACTTAACTAAACTGCCCTCCCTGGGACAACCGAGGTCGATACTGTAGGACGATTGCACAATTTAAAGATGTTTTCTTGCGTCTGATAAAACTGCCCTTACTGGAAGAACTGGGATAGATGATGTTGGCTGGCACAAAATTAAAAGTTATATTCTAGCGCCCAATGAAACTGCTCTTCGTGTTTACTTGTGTTCTTAATCTAATGTTCTCCGTCATTCTAAAGAGAAAATTGCAAATTGCTTGGTGCTGACACCCGTTTCAAAGCGGTTGTGAAAGTTCTCAATCCTGAATGACCTCAACGTGGCAAGAAAATCAAGGAGGAAAATGTGAAAGATTATCTCCTCGTACAAACAAAACATTGGCAAAGGCTGGCACTTTTAGTACACACTAGTCCTAGATACGTAGGATGACGTCCATAGCACGCGAGCGCTCCTGACTTAGATTTAAAGTAGGTCATAATAAACAACTAAACATTGATCGCTTGAGTGAACACAAACTCTCCGTCTGTCCAAACTAGTAGTCGCTCAGTAATCTCTCTGGTAGTCGCTCAGTAATCTCTCTGGTAGTCGCTCAGTAATCTCTCTGGTAGTCGCTCAGTAATCTCTCTAGTAGTCGCTCAGTAATCTCTCTGGTAGTCGCTCAGTAATCTCTCTAGTAGTCGCTCAGTAATCTCTCTGGCGTAAATCAGACAAAGGTCTCATAGAACAATCAATGAGTATTTGTTCTAGAGCAATCGAAAAAGTCGCTCGTTGGAGTATAATCACATTCAGATTGTCCAGTGTGGTCAATATGTGGTCAATGTCTAGAGCATCTACGAGGTTGGCAACGAGGGGTTACTGTAGTGGTCACTAATAGAGTTTACATGAGAAGAAGTTTCTGCAACACTGAGCAGTACACTACACTCTAGAGTTGTTGAAATTTTGAAGTGCAACACTGAGCAGTACACTACACTCTAGAGTTGTTGGAATTTCTGAGTGCAACACTGAACAGTACACTACACTCTAGAGTTGTTGGAATTTCGGAGTAGTGCAACAAAGACACTCTTACCCGCTCAAATATATAAAAAGGGTGAAAACCCATAATTCCTGGGGTTTAAAACAACAATAACAAACAAAGGAATAGTCGCTCCACCATTCTTTTGTTAGATTTCAGCTCTCCTATTTAATAAAATGGGGATAAAATCTTAATCCACCCGGGTCAGGTTACTAGGCGTCTTAGCTAGCGTTGATGGATCTTGACTAAAAATACAAATTAGAAGAGGGTTGAAAAGCGATGAATGGTTGAAATAGGGGACATAAATATAAGATAAACAATTTATTTTTGTTATTGAAGTCTAAAATTATACAAAACAACAAATCTGCATCTGAAGAACACAACAATTAGATTAGTTGCTGGTGGCAAGTTGTCTGCAAATAAACACAATGAGTGTGTTCTTATGTGGCGCAGTTGTATATACATGTATATATATATGTAATAGGGTGAGTGTTGGTGTTTGTTACAGCGTGGTTGTTGATGTTTGTTACAGGGTGGTTGTTGATGTTTGTTACAGGGTGGTTGTTGATATTTGTTACAGGGTGGTTGTTGATATTTGTTACAGCGTGGTTGTTGATGTTTGTTACAGGGGGGTTGTTGATGTTTGTTACAGCGTGGTTGTTGATATTTGTTACAGAGTGGTTGTTGATATTTGTTACAGCGTGGTTGTTGATATTTGTTACAGGGTGGTTGTTGATGTTTGTTACAGGGTGGTTGTTGATGTTTGTTACAGCGTGGTTGTTGATGTTTGTTACAGTGTGGTTGTTGATATTTGCTACAGGGTGGTTGTTGATGTTTGTTACAGCGTGGTTGTTGATGTTTGTTACAGCGTGGTTGTTGGTGTTTGTTACAGCGTGGTTGTTGATGTTTGTTACACGGTGGATGTTGGTGCTGTTACTACCGTACAATGCAGATAGGGATGGTCATGCATCAAACGTACACAGATAACAAATATCGTTTTCTTTGGTAGTCCCTGGTTTAATAATCGTAGGTTACATGACATATTATATCATAGGTTACATGACATATTATATCATAGGTTACATGACATATTATATCATAGGTTACATGACATATTATATCATAGGTTACCAGACATATTATATCATAGGTTACCAGACATATTATATCATAGGTTACCAGACATATTATATCATAGGTTACATGACATATTATATGAATACCTTAGTTATTGATATGTTCCGTGGCTATCCTATGTCTAACCATCCTAGCTATTGGTGTACAACTGTCTTCTGTACTATTCTCCTCGTCTTTCCTCTGTGTTGTTGTTAACTGTTTGCTACCCCTACATGGAGCAACAGCTATATCCTTTTACAGGATAGCTGTATCCTTCTACACACACACACACACATATATATATATATATATATATATATATATATATATACATACGCTAGTATGCACATGCCCTTCTGGAAATGCAGACAATATATACATGTTGTTACTGTAAAATACAATAATTGTTTAGCCATGTGCATTGTGAAGTCTACAATATTTGCAGACACGTTCAGAATTAACAATTGTATATTTAGACAAGAGATATTTAATATTATGTTGTTAATAAGCTTATCATCATGTGTTAGATAGTCCTGAGCTGAGCTTTACTACCCTAACACTGCTACGGACTGTCTCTCATAGTTTTGATCTCACGACACTGCAACCCTCATGCGCAAATCATCAGCTACATCATGAAACCATCTTCTCTGTGATATTACTCTTCTTCTCTTTGCCGGGATGCCTTCTTCTATAATGATCTTCTCCAACCCTTCGTGCCTTTTTAAATGTGTACAATATTTACATTTTCTCAATCTTATTTGCAACCTCGGGTAATTTTCTTTGACTCAGTTCTTTCTGAATAGATCTATTTGTTCACTTCTCTGTCCATGATATTCGAATGTCTCTTCTTGTAACACTTATATTCAAAAGCATATATAAATGTTTCCACTAGCTTGTCAAATATCCCTGCTTGACACTGGGAATATGAATGCTATCGGTATTCTGTTCTTCCCTCCTCCTCCCAATCAGTTGCATTACGTACTGTTTTTAGTTGTTTAAGTTAAGCTTATATACTATATATATTTAGGTAGTGGACCTTATATTATGTTGTTAAGCTTGTATATTGTTGTGTGTTTGCAGAACTAATTAATTTCATTCATTATTTTATCACGAATAGAATGACAGCGAAGACGTCTTGGTCAGACAAGCCTTGTTGGAACCTCAAGTACCTACGGTAAAACGACATCATTATCGTCATTAAAATATCATTCATTGTGACAATCAGTTCTTGGGATGTTACTTCATGTCATTTCATTTTTCATTTTCACCCTTCAACCCTAGAGAGGCATAGATCTGCAACCAAAGTTTTACAAGTCATCCTATCCAAGGATATCTTTTCCAGATCTCTCCACTCTCTCCAAATTTTTTGGGTATTCCGTTCCCAACTTCCGCCTCCAGGTGTTAGGTGTCAATCCTGGAGATCTTCCAGGTTGAAATAAGGTGAGTCAGCAGCCCGATTTCCTGTGGAATTTCAACGGGTCGCTTCAAAAGTTCTTCCTTTCGGGATTCTTCTTCTTCCTCGTGGCGAGCTATGCATTTCCCTGGTTTGTGTTTCTGCAGCTATCTAGTGTTTTTCGGGGTGGGGTAGCTATCCCCACGACCAAACTCATTAGCCGCCTCTTATGACATGCCTGACAGGTAACAGTGGTTCTATTGTTTACGCCCCTGATTTGGACCCCGGTAACCACTCAGGCGTGTCATTTTATTTTGTCAACTTATTGTTCTTATAGAAATTCCATACACTGAAAGCATGATAGTGTATTTTTGGTGGTTCGTTTATTTTATAGTTATGACTGTAGATATGTTACTAATTTCTGGTTTTGTGTTTGTCTTTGTGAGAGCATAACTGTCTGAGTATATTATGCTTCTGTTTCTTGTTTTGTTTCTTTCTTCCCTAATCCTGTGTTGGCTCACAATGTCAGGATAAGACGAGGTGTATAGAGAGAGCTCTTGTGTACATGGTGTCTTTTCCTCCCTCTTTTGTTTCTGTGGTCTACCTTCTGCATGGGTGATCTTCTGCCCTGAACACACTATATCTGAATAGCGTTTCCGTTTTAGTGGCACTATCTGTTGGTAATACGCTTATGTGCCCGCTTTTCATCTGATTGCAAATAATATGACTGACACAGCAGTGGTAGAGAAAGGAGAATCAATGGATAGTGTATATATCATCAATTCCACAAGAGAAACAGGTCGTATAGATTGCTTTGAAGATATTTATAAATTTACATCCTTATTCAGAGTAAATGGGAGTAAAAATGGGAGCTGGCAGATACAAACACTTTGTTAGAGACACGAAACATTTCATTAATCAACACAGAACTGGTGTAAATAGTTGGTGTGACCTGGTAAAGATATTGGGGAAGAGATCGGAGCACCCATGAACCTGTCAGAAGTGATGCAGATGATGATGATTAATAATCACTAATGTAAAATAATTCAGGCCTAGTCAGATTGCACAAAAGTTATAATTTATGAAGGAGGTGAAGCGAGGAGACACATTTTAATCAAACATTCATTTCAGATCTTCATCACCACTGGAGCATACAGTTACCACCTCCTCATCCTCTTACAAGCATCATCCACCGAATGTTGATTTGCATTGTAATATGTCTGTTATCATTTCACACATGATCTCCTGTTGCAATTATCTGTCACTTTGAACGTCACGCTACTATCATGAGCCGTGAATAATTTCACAATAAAGAAAACAATTATCGTTTTATTAATTTTTCTATTCTGATGTGTTCTTTCAGCATTTCAAGATGGATAGTAACATTGTAACTTGTAACAATTGTTGTAACTATGAATAGTAACATTGTAACTTGTAACAAATGTTGTAACTATGAAAAGTAACATTGTAACTTGTAACAAATGTTGTAACTAATTTGAGACATATTCACAATAAGACAGTTTAATTGAGCGAAATGCTTGTGATAAGAAATGAAATTTTCCAGTTATTTATCAAATCTAACTGCATTCACGACATAAAGTGAATGATATTTCAAGTCGTCATACATCTTTCTCTCTGATATAATAATATTACTTTCTTTCTCTCTGATATAATAATATTACTTTCTTTCTCTCTGATATAATAATATTACTTTCTTTCTCTCTGATATAATAATATTACTTTCTATATCTATGATATCTTCTTCTTTTTCTAACGCACCATATCGACCACTTCTTAACCACTCTGTGTTTTGTATGTATGTCATTTGAGCCTAAGAGCGATTGTATGTAGTGTCAGTTATCCACCTGCAAGTAGGTCAGCACATCCGATTTCTGCAATGCTTTTTCATTTACTAGGGTAGCTTCCATAGGTCCTACATCAGACGTCACTTACGACATGCCTTGTAAGTCACAGTGGTACTATTCTTTGGTTCTCTTGCAGGCCCCGACATCATACATGCGATATCTATGATATAACAATACTTTACTTTATGTTACATATTGGACGATGTTGCCTTCCCAAATGTAGTTGTTTTCCCTTTTTTCTCGTGTCTTCAACTGTATACCACAATATGATCTTCAACTGTATACTTCAATATGGTCGTCAACTGTATACTTCAATATGGTCCTCAATATAGTGTATTAAAAACAGAGAAAGAACGTATTGCCTTCATTCATAGAATACATAAAGAACATAGTCACCTCCATTGATAGAACAGAAAAAGAACGTAGTTGCCTCCATTCATCGAACGGATCAAGAACGTAGTTGCCTCCATTCATCGAACAGAGCAAGAACGTAGTTGCCTCCATTGATAGAACAGAGCAAGAACATAGTTGCCTCCATTGATAGAACAGAGCAAAAAACATAGTTGCCTCCCTTTATAGAACAGAGCAAGAACATAGTTGCCTCCCTTTATAGAACAGAGAAAGTGCGTTGTTGCCTTCTTCATGTTACATTTGTATGCTGTAGTTTCTGTGCTGTTTATTACACTGTTACTCTGTTACTCTGTTACTCTGTGTCAACCTAGGGAAAATTATTAGAACCGCTTGATTATATTTTCTGAAATCATAGTTACTAGTTTATATGAAGACTATCATCATAGTAGTCAGACATGTCCATAGATGCTCCAATCCCCGTCACAACAAATCCAGCAACGTCCAGCCGTTCGATGTGGATTAAACAACAGTCAACTCTAACTAGGCCTAACAACTGGCCGGGAAACCCCTAACCTAGATCCAGTTGAAGGGGAGAGGGAGGGGGCTAGAGTTTATATGTGTTTGATAGTACACCGCAAGTTTTTTTTTAACGATTTTACTCAATTCTGTGAGTCTATGGTTACGTATTGGTGAAAAATAATCATAATATTGATATTCCTTATTGCTAAACGTAAATTGTTGCTTAATATAACTTTGATTTAGCATTTTCTGTTGATTCAAAAATTAATTCGTCTATATAAATCAATACTGGAATGCGAGATCACATGACCAGTTGAGGTCTGATTTCCCATAATTTTTACTTGAATCCGCAGGCCTTATGAGGCCCTGGTTGGCTGAGATTAAACAGACCCTTTGCATATTTGGTATGTCGTTCTTTTTGGGCTGTACCAATATCGACACCCATCTCTCTCAATCTGGTCAGCGGGTGGAATTCACAACCCTGAAAATCATCTGTTCGGAAAGACTCTCTCAATGCGTTAAGAATGTCATTTCGGTCCATTGCAGCCCCCTCTGAGATGGTAGCCATGCCAACCAATCTATCAGCTCATTCATTACCTATGACACCTGCCTATAGACGAAAATGAAGGTCATTAATCTGATCTCTGTGTGAACACAGTCAACTATAACCTTATGGGCCTTCGGACTCAGGTAAGAATTATGAGAAATCAGACCACAACTACACCACGTGACCTCGCATTCCAGTATTGGTGTATATAGACGAATTCATTTTAAAATCAACACAAAATGCTAAATTGAAGTTATATTATGCAACAACTTAAGTTTAACAATAAGGAATATCAATATAATGAATATTTGTTACCAATAAATAACCATAGACTCACAGAATTGAGTAAAATTGCAGAAAAGCTTGCAGTGTTCTATCAAACATCTATATTCTCCGGCCCCCTTTTCTGATCTAGGTCAGGGATCCCCTTGTCAGGTGTCTGGCCTAGTTATCTAGAGTTAGCTGTGGTTTGAACCAGCACCTCCACTCAAATTTGTCTCACTATTCCTGTTTCGACTTGACGAATCAAACTAAACTAGTCACTGAGTATGAAAACACAAAAGAATGTGCAATATGTCAACCACGTCACTGCCCCTGTAATCGCAGAACCTCCATTGTTAAAATACTTGTAGTTATTGCACAGGCCCCACTGACCTCTCTGATTATTTTATCCTCCTGGTCGTTCCAAAAAATTCCTCCGCACATTCTTGTTGGCGAATCACTGAACCATCAGTGTAAATAAGTTCGTCTATTTTGTTGACATTGTCATTCAAGAGGCCCTCCCCCACCACGTTAATTAGTCATGAAATATTTTATTCAAAGTTTTGGAAACACAATTCTCTACATGTCATTTGTAACTGTGATGTATATATAACTGGTGTCTGTTGATAACTTGTCCAGTTAGGAAAGAAATCTGAAAATTACATTGTTTGATCTTCCTTCAAAAGTAAGTAACAAACTCGTTTTTAAAAACGTATAGTTTATGCATATCATCTTTAATGTGTCCTATTGTTAATTAGTATATAATTTAAGTCGGACAAGATAGCGCGAATACTATAGTGCTTCATATACTTAGTACTTACGTAGACAGTAAAACTTCCCACAAGTGCAAATATACCTTGTCCACACACTGTACAAGAACATTTCAAGCCCGTATCGGGCTCACTAGTCATCTACGCACACACAGACAAACATAACGCTGCTACATTCCTTTGGATTAAAATTTGTATGGTCATCATCACCCGTGATGGACGAGCATCATCACTCACGTAGAAGCAACTAATATCATGTACCGAGAAAAGAACAAACGCTTCTGTTCTGCAACAGCTTGATATTAAAGAGAGTGGGCTATTACAAGGCATACAGACAAGGAAAATTAAATATTTCAGACACATCAAACGACATGAGTGTCTAGAGAAATTACTTTTGGAAGGAATGGTGCCTGGAAGAAGAACGAGAGGAAGATCTAGAAGACGATGGGTACAGGATGATATTGAGAATGACTGCTGCTGACGCCGGCCAACTTGCACAGAATAGAGAGTTTTTCAGGACTACTGTCATGGGAGCCAAGTTCCGGAAGGGACAAGCTACTTGATGAGGATGATGAGAAGCGACTTTTCTTCATTACTTCATTGAAAATTAGATGGTTTACTGTATTCAACGTTGTCAGTGCAACAATGCTCTTTCAGTAAGAGTTCTGCCAGTTTTTGTTTTGAAATAACAAATGTATAACTTTATCTATATAACAAATATATTAGTTTATTTCTCTTACAATTAGACTATTCCAGCTTTCTAATCTATCTGTCTGATATATGTCAACCGGTCAAATCGGGGGAGACGAGACATAGGAAGACAGAGAGAGAGAACATTTAGGATAGCCTGACTTCATGGCAAGGGAGAGCGTCAACATCTGAGATGATAGCAAACACCAGAGACATAGATTTGTGCAGATCCATGATCTCCTACGCCAGTCAGCACGGCACTTGAGGATGATGATGATGATATGACAATTAGGTTATAACATATCCGTACCAGAAATGACGACCTGGACACCTGTCAGGTAACATCACAAGCGGTGATGACAAAAGCATCATACTGGTGTTGATGCACCTCTGGTGTGCGCGGAGGTGATTATAGAGTCCAATTCTGGACCACAATTCCCTACCACATGGTGGAGAGTGGGGGCGGGGCATACATGATCAAGGTTGGATATGTGGGTATTGTGTGTTCTGTCTTTTCACGTATCTTGCTTTCTCTGAGCCTCAACAGTACGTTGATTCTCAGCTTTGCGAGTTCCTCTTGTGTTGTTACAGCGCCACATTTGGCGATCTTGCGCGAGGAATTCCCAGAACCTGGTTTCTATCATCATCAAGGTATGTATCCTTTATAGGATGTTGCTCTCTTTGCAGCACATCTGAAATTCACTCTGTCTCTTGACAGTTCACCCACTTCGTCGATGGTCATATTCATAGTTCCTTTAATATCTTGTAGCCATGTTCTTCTTGTTCTGCCTCTGCCTCTACGTCCTGGGAGCCTGCCCTCTAATATTGTTCTCTCCTGGTGTCTATATCGACGCATTTTAGAGACACTCTCCCTTTAATCTTGTCTTTGAAGCAGAGGCGGGTCGTGGTAATTTTTCTTAGTGGGGCCAGTCACAAATTTTCGGAAAATCATGATTTTTGAGTATTTACTATTATTTGTCTATTTAGGAAGTTATTCCCCTTTCGATTTTGGGGGCCGGGCCCCACTGTCCCTTACAGACGAGCCGCCCCTGCTTTTGAAGCTTTTTTTCCATTGTCCAACAACTGAACTTCTGCCCTCTTCAAGCTCGCCACACAGCAACTGTTTTGGTTAGCATTTAAGAACACAATGTCAGTACCATATCATAAATGAAAATACTCTTAAAGGGGTCATTGTCTCTCGTAATCTCCATTATCTTATTAAATTAATCAGGCCAAAGAAATAATACGGTGACACATTTAGAAAGAAAGTTTATATCCACGATTTGGAAGTCGTGAATACCAGAGATGGGACAATGAACATGCGATACCAATCAAGATGTATATTTGAAATCATGTATGAGATCACGGGACGTCTACTTCAAGGAACTAATATAATATAGCGATGGTTATTGCAGGACAGAAGCTTAGATATCGTTTTAGAAATGGTTCCATCATTGCATGCACGATACGGAGTTTGTGCTTTGTGCAATACTCTAGGCAGATGGTGTGCATTTCTGCAGAGAGGAACCGAGCCATATGTTGTAAAACCCGGTGCAATGAAGTCAATCCTTCAGCTTTAGCAGTGATGTAGTTGTAAACTGCTGATGGAAGAAAATGTCTGGGAGTTCAAAGACAACATAGAGAAGAACCGTGAAGAGATAACGAGAATTTAAAAAGTGTGACTCGAAGTGGGAAACAATTAATATAAAGGTTGCAGAACGGTAGCCAATAGAAACCTCTTGTGAAAGCCGTATGTACTGTCACAAATCTGTCGCAGACTGTGCCATCAATTTTGACATTGTCAAATTATCTTAACATTTACAATAACGCATTTTTCTCGCTGTCTGTATTGTATTTGTTTAAAACACATAACATTATATTTTAAATAAATTTCAATTCATTTATCTACAAAACTATAATTCAATCATCACATGTGTCTATGAAATGTATTTCTTAGAAAGCAACATCTCAATGTGTAGAAAAATCTGCAAAGTTGACAAGTGAACACAAATTAATTAAAACGATAGCCTGGATTTTAATGCGGTAGTCAATGTGTTTAATAGGATTAATTTAAAATTTCGGGGGTGTCTGTGGCAAAGTGGTTAAGCCAAAACATTGCGTTCAAACGGTCGCGGGTTCGAATTTGGACCCCGCTTTTCTGACACAAATGTATTTTTTTCAGAGATCTATAGGGTTGTTGCCGGAGCTACGGAGTTCGCGTCTTGTGCAATACTCTCGGCAGGTAACGTGCAATTTTTGCGGAGAGAGTCCAGGTTTATTCAGTGAGTCCCGGAAATCATCAATATACAAACGCTTCGATATCTCTTGGAGGAGACTGAACACCAATGGGTCTGCCCGGAGTGCAA
This sequence comes from Arion vulgaris, assembly GCA_020796225.1. Taxonomy (NCBI): domain Eukaryota; kingdom Metazoa; phylum Mollusca; class Gastropoda; order Stylommatophora; family Arionidae; genus Arion; species Arion vulgaris. Next base: position 86,224,147 of record CM036756.1, read on the forward strand.
GGATGTTAGTTTAGTAACTAATAACCAAACTTTGATTATCACATTTTGAAAACCGCTGTACAGTTGGCCTTAATTCTTCATGTCATTGTGTCTCCCAAGTTGTACCTGTCTGCTTTATTCATTAATCATATTCCTGGGAGATGTATTATTGTTAATTATCCCAGCAGGAATGTAGACATTTAAGGATACAATAATATTGACTTAACAATTGGAAACATTTATACATCAGAGTTCTCCACAAGTTTGCAATTTTATTACATAAAAATAAGTAAAACGACAAAGTTAATGTTAATCACCAAACATAAAAGTCAAAATTAATGTTTCCAATTGTCGTGAACAGAAATGTTCAGTGTTGTAGATTTCTTCCATGACATATTTCATTGCATATATTTAAATAGCTGTGCATAATTTATAGATATTTCATGCTGACATTAACTGTGAGATTGTATACAAGATTAGATCTATATGGTCATACTACAACGCGTGAGGACATTTAAGAGTTAAACAATTTAACAGTTTTAGATCAGCAGATGTGAATCTTTCAGAAGTAAGCATTTAAAATGTGATATTATTTATCTATTACTGTTTTTGAAAACTGTAGGATCCTGTTCGTTGCTTGTTGTATTTTTAGGTGTTTTTAAAAAAAAATGATAAATGAGCAGTTTACGTTGTTATATTTGTAAAATGTGTTGTTTGATCAATATGTTCTTTATTTAATGTGTTATTTCTGAATTATTTTGTTGGTTAAATATGTTGTTTGTTTATTATTATGATTGTTAATTCAATCCGTTCCATTAACCACTATAGTGGCGAACAAATATGCGCCAATCACACCTTCAGCAACTATAGTGTCTTTTCACATCAATCTCTTTCTCTATGTACTACAGTTTCCATGTTTTTTATTATAGATTCTTCTTCTTCTTTTGTCGTCACACTTCTACCGGGTTGTTGCCCAGTGTCTTGGTTTTCTGTTTTTGTCTTGCGCTGTTCTAATGGCTTCTTCTTCTTCTTTTGTCGTCACACTTCTACCGGGTTGTTGCCCAGTGTCGTCACACTTCTACCGGGTTGTTGCCCAGTGTCGTCACACTTCTACCAGGTTGTTGCCCAGTGTCGTCACACTTCTACTGGGTTGTTGCCCAGTGTCTTGGTTTTCTGTTTTTGTCTTGTGCTGTTCTGGTGGCTTGGGTGATTGTTATTTTTGCTATTTGACAGGATTATGCTAAGCCATCTAACCATTATTTTATTATAGCTATAAAAATTACAATAAATGTATAAATAAATAATATATTTGATGATATAAATTAATGTGATCAATTAGTAGCATGTTCCTTGCTTACAGTCGCTTTCAATATAGCCTGCCTGAAAAACTCTCTGTCTCTAGTAATGTGATCAATTAGTAGCATGTTCCTTGCTTACAGTCGCTTTCAATATAGCCTGCCTGAAAAACTCTCTGTCTCTAGTAATGTGATCAATTAGTAGCATGTTACTTGCTTACAGTCGCTTTCAATATAGCCTGCCTGAAAAACTCTCTGTCTCTAGTAATGTGATCAATTAGTAGCATGTTCCTTGCTTACAGTCGCTTTCAATATAGCCTGCCTGAAAAACTCTCTGTCTCTAGTAATGTGATCAATTAGTAGCATGTTCCTTGCTTACAGTCGCTTTCAATATAGCCTGCCTGAAAAACTCTCTGTCTCTAGTAATGTGATCAATTAGTAGCATGTTCCTTGCTTACAGTCGCTTTCAATATAGCCTGCCTGAAAAACTCTCTGTCTCTAGTAATGTGATCAATTAGTAGCATGTTCCTTGCTTACAGTCGCTTTCAATATAGCCTGCCTGAAAAACTCTCTGTCTCTAGTAATGTGATCAATTAGTAGCATGTTCCTTGCTTACAGTCGCTTTCAATATAGCCTGCCTGAAAAACTCTCTGTCTCTAGTAATGTGATCAATTAGTAGCATGTTCCTTGCTTACAGTCGCTTTCAATATAGCCTGCCTGAAAAACTCTCTGTCTCTAGTAATGTGATCAATTAGTAGCATGTTCCTTGCTTACATCCTCAATATAGCCTGCCTGAAAAACTCTGTCTCTAGTAATGTGATCAATTAGTAGCATGTTCCTTGCTTACAGTCGCTTTCAATATAGCCTGCCTGAAAAACTCTCTGTCTCTAGTAATGTGATCAATTAGTAGCATGTTCCTTGCTTACAGTCGCTTTCAATATAGCCTGCCTGAAAAACTCTCTGTCTCTAGTAATGTGATCAATTAGTAGCATGTTCCTTGCTTACAGTCGCTTTCAATATAGCCTGCCTGAAAAACTCTCTGTCTCTAGTAATGTGATCAATTAGTAGCATGTTCCTTGCTTACAGTCGCTTTCAATATAGCCTGCCTGAAAAACTCTGTCTCTAGTAATGTGATCAATTAGTAGCATGTTCCTTGCTTACAGTCGCTTTCAATATAGCCTGCCTGAAAAACTCTCTGTCTCTAGTAATGTGATCAATTAGTAGCATGTTCCTTGCTTACAGTCGCTTTCAATATAGCCTGCCTGAAAAACTCTGTCTCTAGTAATGTGATCAATTAGTAGCATGTTCCTTGCTTACAGTCGCTTTCAATATAGCCTGCCTGAAAAACTCTCTGTCTCTAGTAATGTGATCAATTAGTAGCATGTTCCTTGCTTACAGTCGCTTTCAATATAGCCTGCCTGAAAAACTCTCTGTCTCTAGTAATGTGATCAATTAGTAGCATGTTCCTTGCTTACAGTCGCTTTCAATATAGCCTGCCTGAAAAACTCTCTGTCTCTAGTAATGTGATCAATTAGTAGCATGTTCCTTGCTTACAGTCGCTTTCAATATAGCCTGCCTGAAAAACTCTCTGTCTCTAGTAATGTGATCAATTAGTAGCATGTTCCTTGCTTACAGTCGCTTTCAATATAGCCTGCCTGAAAAACTCTCTGTCTCTAGTAATGTGATCAATTAGTAGCATGTTCCTTGCTTACAGTCGCTTTCAATATAGCCTGCCTGAAAAACTCTCTGTCTCTAGTAATGTGATCAATTAGTAGCATGTTCCTTGCTTACAGTCGCTTTCAATATAGCCTGCCTGAAAAACTCTCTGTCTCTAGTAATGTGATCAATTAGTAGCATGTTCCTTGCTTACAGTCGCTTTCAATATAGCCTGCCTGAAAAACTCTCTGTCTCTAGTAATGTGATCAATTAGTAGCATGTTCCTTGCTTACAGTCGCTTTCAATATAGCCTGCCTGAAAAACTCTCTGTCTCTAGTAATGTGATCAATTAGTAGCATGTTCCTTGCTTACAGTCGCTTTCAATATAGCCTGCCTGAAAAACTCTCTGTCTCTAGAAGTTTTCCATCTTAAGTCTGCAAAGTTCTTGGCCTGTTATCACTTTTCTGGTAGCCTGCCTGAAAAACATCGTCTCTAGTAATGTGATCAATTAGTAGCATGTTCCTTGCTTACAGTCGCTTTCAATATAGCCTGCCTGAAAAACTCTCTGTCTCTAGTAATGTGATCAATTAGTAGCATGTTCCTTGCTTACAGTCGCTTTCAATATAGCCTGCCTGAAAAACTCTCTGTCTCTAGTAATGTGATCAATTAGTAGCATGTTCCTTGCTTACAGTCGCTTTCAATATAGCCTGCCTGAAAAACTCTCTGTCTCTAACAAGTTTTCCCACCTCTTACATCGTCTTGTTCAAAGTTTCTTTGATGTCCTGTTGTCACCTTTGTCTTGGTCGTTCCCTGCTTCGTAATCCAGGAACAATGCCTTCATTTAACGTTCTCTGTAAACCACTGTGACTATGAAAGGGACTAAAATATTTCAAATTCCGGGACATGATGTTAGTGATGAGCCAATGCTCCTAGATATGCAGGTCTAGTAAAATGTCTTTGTTTTTTTCTCTTCTCTGTCAATGATGTTCTAAGAACTAGTAACACCTTGTTTCTGTAACACCTTGTTTCTGTAACACCTTATTTCTGTAACACCTTGTTTCTGTAACATCTTGTTTCTGTAACACCTTGTTTCTGTAACACCTTGTTTCTGTAACACCTTGTTTCTGTAACACCTTGTTTTTGTAACACCTTGTTTTTGTAACACCTTGTTTCAAAAGATTCAATTTGGTTTTTTAATGTTTGTGTTAAGGTCCACAATTCTAATATATATGTTGCCACAGGAAATATGCACGTTTTCAGAAGTCTTACTTTTATTTCTTTGCTTGTGTCATGCCATAGTTTCTTCATGCTGACCACTCTCTCAAAAAGAAATAGATAGTCTTCTTCTAACTTCTTTCCTACAATCTCCATTCTTGTTGATTATCGAGCCAGGATATTACAAATACGCGACATTATCAATGTTTTCATTATCTTATCTTCTCTTCTTATCTTAACCACATTTGCTGGGAATGGTCGTGGGGAGATTTAGTTTCTATCTTGTGCCAGGCGTGTTGCGTTTGACGTTGTCAGTCCATGCTTTCGCAGGGACTCTGAGATATTATCTATCTATCGCGTTCTTGGCCTGCCTCGTGCTCTGCGCCCTGAGTGTCGATTATTGTAGGTACGTGATGGTAGTAAATGTGGTTCCATTCTCATTAGATGGCCGAACCACTTGATTCTTTACTTCTCGATGTACTGTATGCATGGTATAGTACCAACGATGCTTCTGATATTCTCGTTTCTCACTCTATCTCTCCTTGTAACGTTGACATCTTTTCGTAGACATCTCATTTTACATATTGTAATCTTTCTTTCTTGTGTCTTAGTCAGGAGCCATGTTTGGCACTGATAGCAGAGAGTTGGAATAAATATGCAGTTAATCAGTTGTCGTTTGATTGCCATGTTAATGCTTGGATGTTTTAATAGTGGTGACAGTTGGTATGTCACTGCATTTGCCTTCTGGCATCTAGTCTCGATTTCTCTGTCCATCTGCTGTGAATATACTCCCGAGATATTTGAATTCTGGAGTCTGTTGTATTTTGACATTATTCACGTCTATATTTAGTTGATCTGTTGACCTACTAATTGTCATGACATCTGTTTTGGAGGTGTTAATTTTCATGTCATATTTTTCGCATGTCGCTTGCAGTGCATTTATGTGTTGTTGAAATTTGTGTTCGTTGTTGTAAATTATACTCTGATCATCTGCAAAGAGTAGTTCGTTGATTAAATTGTAGTTGTTATCGAGGTTATTATCTGTCTTGGTTTCTTGCGTTATCCTGTCTATGTATATATTGAAAAGTATAGGCGAAAGCACACATCCCTGCCTTACTCCTGATGATAATTCAAATTCGTCTGTCAGGCCATCGCTTGTTCGTACTACGCTTGAGCATTTTTGATATAGCGCTCTAATATTATCTATGAGTCTGACTAATTAATTGTAATATTTTCATTATTGATGATAATTTTGTGTTGAGACTGTTTTCTTGGTGTATATTATTAATGTGAAACTTACTGTAAACAATGTAAGGAAGAATCTTTAAGTGATAAAAGCGATGGCGTCATAATAGAATTGTGGTCAGAACTCGGTAACATTCATGGTACGGAAAGAGTTAGTTAACATGTTCTATCTTCAATTTTTAGGAATAGAGCGGTATGGAGAAATTGTTTGCAATCTATTCGTAACATTACTAGAGAAATTTAATAATAATAATAATAAATAATAATATTTGTTATATTATTATGACAAGTTTTAACTTCTCAACAATTTGTCAGAAAAATAAAAACCATTTCTTTCTGGACGTGAAAAATATTTAATTTCTACGTAGACCTTACATCACAACATTGTCATTGCCTACATGTTGAACGATTAGGAACTGTAATCATAGTGTGTGAATCCTCTATCGGCTCTTGACTGTTTACCCAAGCGATAAAATATAGCTTGTGTCAGAGTAACATTTGTAATTATATCTGAATGGAATGCTAACTACTTATGTTGTAGTGTGGAGAATTATTATTCTATGTAAGTGTTCACAAACATAATTACGTACAGACAAGGATACAATCGTTGTCTTTGTTGTGACGATAACGAAGTGAAAACATTTACTGGTCTTTGGTTGTGTATGCACCGTAACATGTCTATCTCAAACAGCAACGTATAGTAATAGACAGAAGCAACTACTATTTATCCGTAAGGATTATAATATTAACATCTCTGTAGCCTTTTCAGACCTTAGGGTGTTACGTTTCTGTCACTTCACGTTTCTAGACCCTAGTGTGCAGGTGGTAGGAAGGCCAATTTATTTCTTCCCTTGTGGAACGTCTATAACTCTAATCCGTCCGGCACAAAATAATGACAGTATAATTAATTCTAAATGGTATCTTTCTATTACTGTCATGACTTTGTGAATATATTTTTGTTATTCGAACAATATATTCATAAGAGAACTAAGCCACATATCTTATCGGAACTGATTCGAAATTAATTTCAAGTGTGCCAGGTGTATATAATACTATTGTCTTTCCCCAGGTGGATGATGGAATTGGTTGTCCACGCTTGCCATTAAGCGTAGGGGTGGGAGCTTTAATTTACGTTCCACGGCCACATGAGTTGCCCTTGCTGTGCTATATCCGTATTTATCTAGCGTGGTCTTCATATTGTCTATCCATCTTTTTATTGGTCTTTCCTTGGCTCTAGTATCTGATTTCTTTTTATTGTATAATGTTATTGGTGGTTGGTTGTATTTTATATGTTCGTTGTTGTCTTTCACTGTATTCGGTGCATGAAGTTATGCCTACTCTGCTTCTAATGTCCTCATTTACACAAATGAAACTTTTTAGCGTAGGAAATTGTAATCTGCTCGGGATTCATGAATAAAGTATATTCAGCAAGTGAACATGTTACAGGTGGATTTGACGTTATTGTGAACATTCATAGAAGTGTTCCAGAGTTTAGAGATGTGTTACAGAAAGTGTGTAATTAACACCTCCATAGAAATAGACCAGTCTGACGACCGTGCTCTGCAGACATGGACTGGTCTCTATTATAGGCATGGTAAGTTTACTAAGAGGAGAAAATAGCGTTTGATCTGGCATACACTACAGAAGACACAGTCGAATGTCACTAGATAAGCACTTCAAAGGAACCCGTTGGGAAAACGGAAAAGGGACGTCCTAACTAGATCTGGAAACTAAGTCGGCTTGAGGCAGTAGGGCGCTCGACAATCCTGGGAGACCACCAAAAAAAGATAACCAGAAACTGGAAAAAGTGGCGAACAACTGTTGAGGCCCTATTCCCCACGAGGAGCAGAGAGGAATAAGTAAGTAAGTAAGTAAGTTTGCTACTTGATGAAGATACCTTAATTCTCATATGCTTAGTACGACGACAGATAAGGAGAAATATGGAAACTAACATGTGCCTTTGGAGACTGCGATCCAACTCATTACATTTATGGACTGTGTTAGTTTCTTCTTCTACGTTCAGACAAATAGTTGCTGTAGATCATGAAGAACATGATTAGTGCAAGGTCAGCTGTTTCCCCAGTCCCAGGTTACTGCATGATAAAGATGCGACTTCACTCCTCCTAAGTCTTCCAGCTTGTAATAGTTAGAAGTACAACCAAGCAGTAACACTACATTGTTTCTTGTACGTTAAACCCATTGACCCTTGCGAGCCCATTTTAGGGCTGGCAGAAATGTTGAAGATGCCAGAAAGTCAGTATACAGGTTAATTCAGTATATGTTGCAATATAAATGCGTCGAAGGGAAAAATAAATTGCCAGGTGAAAGGGTTACGCTTGTGCGTGTGTGTGTTTGCCTTGTGTATGTGTGTGTCTGTGTACGTACGTACGTGTGTATGTGAGTGCAATGTTTTACCCTGACTTTTGAGTAGCAGTTATCAGACTTAACTCTCGGAAGATGAGGTTTGAGACCGTGGTTGAATCTGTGGAGTATTTATTTTAATTTTAATTAACTTATTAATGTGTTTGTGCTGCTGTGCATATGAACCGACTTAACTTTTGTACTGTGTTACGTCTTATTGAGTATGAGAGACGTGACGACTGTGACAAACTGACAAGAGAGATTTCAACAATATCACAACACCCACAGCTTGTTGTAGCATAGGACTGTCCAGATCAAGTGAATATTAACCAAACATCTTTCTCTCACCTCACGTGATCCTTACACTCCATTATTGTTTGATTACAACAAATTTGTTAAGAAATCACAGCCCGCGACAACATGGTTGTTAATTTGATAGGGTCATCATCTCTACACTTCGATGAGTTACCATGTGTGCTACGATTTTATACAGGAAGATCATAGCGATAGTGCACGAGCTTCGTAGCAGGGATCTCTGGAAAATATCCGATTGCTCCATAATGGAGTGAACCGAGTAACTTTGGAATGACAGACGAGTACCTAACCTCTATGCCACAGACGCCCCTGGGGAGATACATGATCAAGATTGGACATGCGGATGTTTTGTATTCTGTCTCTTCATGATGACTAGTTATAAAATACTTTAAAAAGTAGAAAAAAGTTAACGGAAAAATGGAAAGAGAGATATTATCATCATTTTTCGTATAAATTAATGACAATTCTGACTAGATCAGCTTGCACCCTACCAACTTCATTCATAGTATACGCCATTTCTTCATTAAGTATTATAATATTTGACAGCTTCTAATTCTAATACTTGCCAGCTAGTAGTTCACGGACGCGATCTCACATCACAGACTGAGATTATCTTGACAAACTTTAATCAACTGTTTAGTTGTTTCTCTTTTACCACAGATGACTGTCCTGCCCATCAACGATTCAGCATTTTTATCTCTGGAAAATGGAATCCAGCTTGAAACGTATACAAATGTTGACACTGAGAAGGTCGCGATTGATGTGAAAATATCAAACGAGTGCATACTTGACGACACTGAAGGCGTATATGACAGAGGACCTTGTGTAAGATGTATGGAAGTCATAGAAAAAGGCATGTTTGGAGTATACGATTTTGTGCAACCACTTGTCCATCGAAGCTACAAGCTTGTTTTACTTATTCTGTATCTTGCGTACTTCTCATTCTGCATGTATTACAGGTAAACTTCACTTTATTTATTGCATACATTACATGTACATTTCACTTCATTTAATTACACATTACATGTATGCGTCACTTCATACATTTACACATTACATATACGCTTTACTTTTCATACAGTGAACATAATGCAGATAAGCTTCAATTTATATATGGAATATATTACAGACAAACTTCATTTCACTTATTGGGCATATTATAGGTAAATTTCACAGTAAAAGCTTACCAGTAGTAACTCCAATAGTATTACATTATTATAAGGACCAGACACAAAACTAACCAAAGTAAAACTAATTGGACTCAATAACAGAATACAAGAAAGAGAGAAGGTTCTAAATGATTGGGAAAATTGAATAATTATTCGGGGTCAAATGCGCAAAAGGCAACGCAGCGCCAGGATAGGTGAGCTGGCACTAATCAAGATCCTACCCCATCTCCAAGTGGTGAGCCTGGAAGCAGACAGTGGTTCCTGTCTGGCTAAGCGGGTAAGGGTCGAGGGAGAGCCCGAATTGAGTTCCGATGGGTGATCCAGAGAAGACACGTGGGCCAACGTGGGGCAAAACTTGGACCCGAAGGTGGGGCCGTAGTTGCGTTGCAGTGGGCTCACATAGGGCGAAACTCGGAGCCCTGAGGCGGGGGCCCGAGTTGAGCTCCGTGTCCAGACAGTCTCGATGCATGGTGAATGTGTGCACGGTGAGAACTAATAGAAACTGTGAGCAGGCACCAAAGCAGAGCAAACACGCATGCGGACGATGCACGGACGGGCTCACCAGCGGGCAGGCGTGCACGACGCTGATGGTGGAGCGACGAAGGGGCGTGGCAAGCGTAGGGGTGAGCGGACCACCCAAATGTAAACTGGAAAGCCCAGCAGAATCCAGTGCGCGTTTCCGCTTTAAGGGAACTACTACTGCCTTGTAGTTAGATTGGGGACAATCAAAGGCTAGCGGAGCAAAACGTATACAAAACTGGACGGTAAAGTCCAAAAATAGACAGGTAACCTGGGCAGAGACGCTCAACAACCCGGGTGGGAAGGTTGTCTAAGGGTAGCTACCCTAAACGAAAATAGCAGACTGTTGCCTTGCAGGTCGGCTGGTAACAGCCAAAGGCTGACGGAGAGCGAACCCAGAACACGCTGGCTGAAACCGGACATGTCGTCGAAGGATAAACACCAGAGCTTCAAATGGCGCTGAATGATGTGACGTAAAAAACGTTCTTGGCAAAGGCTATTTATATATCACAATAAGAATGATCAAAATGGCCGAAAAGAACGATCAAAGCAGAAGAATAATTATTCAAATTCTGAAGAAAAAAATGGGACTTGTAACATAGAAACAATTTGAGATTCAGATTTTGGGTATGACAGATTGATTGCATGTTAAAATCTTAGTTTATACAGAAGAGTTGACTAAATGTGTACAAATGGTAATCTCATGTTTTAAATTTCAGATTTGGCGATGAAGGATCAATTGTACTTCTTGTTGGTACCATTATGCTTGTTACTCATCTCCTGAAAAAGGTTTTCAATTCAAAAGTGGACACTACACGTATTTCGCTAAAAATAGCTTCAGTCATAGCTTCGGCAAGGATAAGAAAATGTCGTACTGTTGTACGCTAGTAAGTATATGAACTACTTTAATATTAATAGTTGTTGGTTTCACAGAAGTATTGCAATATGTAGGTCCATAGATGCTCAGTCTCCTCATGTAGATATCGAAGTGTATGACTGCTGATGTTCATGGAAGCAGGTCAAACTTTCAACAAAATTTGGAAAGCCAAAGGATTCAAATAAAAACTATCGTAACTGCCCGTAATACTGCCAGGTTGGACGAGAGCCTGGGGAATTTAATGGCTGTATGGCTAGTTCAGTCGTCGCGAGACTGTTCAGGTTAGGATTTTTCATTTATGTCCACAAAAGAAAAAAAACCTTGGCCTTACCGTGAATTGAACATGTTCTCCCGCATGGCATTCGCGCTATACTCCCTTCGGATAGACGCTCCTCTGAAAGACAAAGGATTAACTCTTAAAAATGTAAATATGAATGCAGTTAAACTTGAGTTATATAATACAGTAGTGATTGCTGGAAAATGTAAATATGAATGCAATTAAATTTGAGTTATATAATACAGTAGTGATTGCTGGAAAATGTAAATATTAGTGCAGTTAAACTTGAGTTATATAATGCAGTAGTGATTGCTGGAAAATGTAAATATGAATGCAGTTAAACTTGAGTTATATAATACAGTAGTGATTGCTGGAAAATGTAAATATTAGTGCAGTTAAACTTGAGTTATATAATACAGTAGTGATTGCTGGAAAATGACACTCAGCATTATACACAAGTTGGACACATTCCAGAATAAATGTTTAAGATAAATTCAGCAAATATTCTAACCAAATACAATCGGAAATGAAGAGATTTTTAATGGAAAAAACAAAATGTGCGTCTTTGGAGACTATTATTAAGAAACGAAGATAGAAATGTATTGGAGATGTATGTTGAAATCTAGTAGGAGCATTGGCTATGACATTTCTTCAATAGACAACGGATGAAAAGGAAAGTTAAGGGCATGCAAAGGAAAGACAAGGGCATGCAAAGGAAAGACAAGGGCATGCAAAGGGAAGACATGGGCATGCAAAGGGAAGACAAGGTCATGCAAAGGGAAGACAAGGTCATGCAAAGGAAACATGGAGAAGAACTGTGGACAGAGAGTTGATTGATCGATTGTTGCCTGACGTGGGAAACAAGGCAGTAGAAAAGCAGCAGAACGGTAACAATTGAAATCGTGTGTGTTATAATACACTCATACAAGAAGCCTAACATTGCAACAATGATATACTTATGCAGTCACGATTTTTGAAACAATTTAAATAACAAGACTGCCACAAGACACACAAATCCTAGTTAGTTGGCTTGTACGACATAGTTTGCAGGAAGCAATTGTTTCATTCTTTCCTAATCCAAAAACAATGTCGATGTCCATGTAACGAATCAGTTGGATATCTCAATTAAATACACATGTGTTCCATATATCTCATGTAAATACACATGTGTTACACATATACCTCATGTAAATACACATATGTTATCAAATATATTTGAAAAGAACATTTGTTTTTTCAGTGGTTTGTACGTGGTTGCAACTGCAGGACTAGCATTCTTTTTGGGCTTTGATGTTCTCAAGGAACAGACACAGTCGTCTCTCATTGCATCGAGTACTTGTCTTATCTGCTTCTTGCTTCAAACCCAGAGATGTAGTTCATACTTATTGTTTTGTTTGTTGTCTATGCTTACTTTGATGTTATAATCTTATTGTATGGCTATTGTGTATTTTTATTCTGAATGTGGTAATGTTATTGTATGGTTATTGTGTATTGTTATTGTGAATGTAATGTTATTGTATGGTTATCGTATATTTTTATTCTGAATGTGGTAATGTTATTTCGTGGTTATTGTGTATTAATATTGTGAATGAGGTAATGTTATTGTTTGGTTTACTAGCTGTGCGTCTGTGATCTGATGTGACAAATAACATATAATGTTGCTGGTGCTCTTTATTAAAGATCTGATGAAGATTGACAGGATTATTCCTAATAGCTTCTAGTTTGTCAAGGACATAAGAAGAGAACAAATAAATCTATCCACAAAGAACTCAAAAACCAAAGATAACTTGGCTGATGTTACAAATAAGAATGAGAAAATTGAAGAATTTCAGACATATAAAGAGACAGGAAAGATTCGAGAACACCATTATGAAAGGAGGAGTCCCTGCAAAAAGTAGAAAAGGAAGAACACGGAAAATATGGATTCGGAATTCAACTAATGACTTGGGCGAGACAGAGGCGGAACAACTGCCATATGAGATAGAGAAATTCCGAAGGACTGTAAGAGTGATAAAGTTCTGCTCAGGACAAGATATTTGTAGAAGTTGATGACTGTGTTTTGGGATGTACTATTCACGCGTAATTCATAAAATATGCAGCACATGTATGTGGTTATTAACTGTTGAACTGACATCATAACACTCCGGGCAGACACATATGTGTTCAGTATCTGCCAGCAGATATCGACTGTATGCATGCCGATGATTCCAATGGCTCTCTGATTAAAGACCTCCTCATTCTGCACCTCTCGCATCCAGTTCTGCTTGTATAACGTGTAGTTCCAAACTCTTCAACTCGCTAAATAGATTCAATATCAATGTTAGTGTCTTCAACCAACAAATAGGCTGCTGAGAATCTCCGAGACATCCTCCTCTTCATAGATTATGACGATTGAAGCTGTCGATACAAGCTTGTCCACTCTCTTATTCAAAACCATTAAAGATGTAGAACTTTGGTTTAATTAATTCTACTTTCAACTTCCAAAGGAAGCACAGGTCTTCAACAAACTTCTTCCCACACTTCCTCTCTCTTGCCACCCCTTCCAATTCTTTCCATGTGTTACCTACCCTTTTTAATATTAGTCAACATCTCTCTTTCCATGTGTTACCTACCCTTTTTAATATTAGTCAACATCTCTCTTTTCACGTGTTACCTACCCTTTTAATATTATCAACATCTCTCTTTCCATGTGTTACTACCCTTTTAATATTAGTCAACATTCTCTTTTCATGTGTTACCTACCCTTTTTAATATTAGTCAACATCTCTCTTTCCATGTGTTACCTACCCTTTTTAATATTAGTCAACATCTCTTTTTCATGTTTACCTACCTTTTAATATTAGTCAACATTCTCTTTCCATGTTACCTACCTTTTAATATTAGTCAACATCTCTTTCCATGTGTTACCTACCTTTTAATATTAGTCAACATCTCTTTCCATGTGTTACCTACCCTTTTAATATTAGTCAACATCTCTCTTTCATGTGTTACCTACCCTTTTAATATCAGTAACATCTCTTTTACGTGTTACCTACCTTTTAATATTAGTCAACATCTCTTTTCATGTGTTACCTACCCTTTTAATATTAGTCAACATCTCTCTTTTCATGTGTTACCTACCCTTTTTAATATCAGTCAACACTCTCTTTTCCGTGTTACCTACCCTTTTAATATTAGTCAACATCTCTCTTTTCACGTGTTACCTACCCTTTTTAATATTAGTCAACATCTCTTTTCAGTGTTACCTACCCTTTTAATATTAGTCAACATCTCTCTTTCTCTCTATGTAATTCTAAGCTTTTATTTCAATAGTATATATTACATCTCTGAAGTTTGCATATTACAATAGTATATATTACATCTCTGAAGTTTGCATATTACAATAGTATATATTACATCTCTGAAGTTTGCATATTACAATAGTATATATTACATTTATGAAGTTTGCATATTTCAATAGTATATATTACATTTCTGAAGTTTGCATATTTCAATAGTATATATTACATCTCTGAAGTTTGCATATTTCAATAGTATATATTACATTTCTTTTCTCCATGTAATTCTAAGCTTTTATTTCAATAGTATATATTACATCTCTGAAGTTTGCATATTACAATAGTATATATTACATTTATGAAGTTTGCATATTTCAATAGTATATATTACATTTCTGAAGTTTGCATATTTCAATAGTATATATTACATCTCTGAAGTTTGCATATTTCAATAGTATATATTACATCTCTGAAGTTTGCATATTTCAATAGTATATATTACATCTCTGAAGTTTGCATATTACAATAGTATATATTACATTTATGAAGTTTGCATATTTCAATAGTATATATTACATTTCTGAAGTTTGCATATTTCAATAGTATATATTACATCTCTGAAGTTTGCATATTTCAATAGTATATATTACATTTCTTTTCTCCATGTAATTTAAGCTTTATTTCAATAGTATATATTACATCTCTGAAGTTTGCATATTACAATAGTATATATTACATTTATGAAGTTTGCATATTTCAATAGTATATATTACATTTCTGAAGTTTGCATATTTCAATAGTATATATTACATCTCTGAAGTTTGCATATTTCAATAGTATATATTACATCTCTGAAGTTTGCATATTTCAATAGTATATATTACATCTCTGAAGTTTAATATTTCAATAGTATTAATTACATCTCTGAAGTTTGCATATTTCAATAGTATATATTACATTCAAAGTTTGCATATTACAATAGTATATATTACATCTCTGAAGTTTGCATATTTCAATAGTATATATTACATCTCTGAAGTTTGCATATTTCAATAGTATATATTACATCTCTGAAGTTTGCATATTTCAATAGTATATATTACATCTCTGAAGTTTGCATATTTGTGCTTGTCTTCTTCACGTTCTAAATAATAAAGATTTGATTAATTAATTAATAGATAGGAACATCAGTATTGCACTTCGGTGATTAACCAAATGTGCTGCAAACTCTATCTTACACAGGAAGATCTCAGCGGAAGTACACGAGATTCGCCGCACCGGCGATGGACACTGGTGTAATTTAGAAGATGACGAAAATAGTTTGTAGTAATTTTATTTTTAAATTCTTCTAATAATTTTTGCCCGGGCAGCGGATTTCCAGCCTGCTATTCTCGTTTTTGAACAGCCAAGGGTTCTTTTACGTGCTCAACTTGAACAAGGAACCGAGGTTTTATCGTCCGTTTCCGATAGGACTAGGAACTCAATCTCACCTACACTAAGATCAGTAATCTCTGGAAAAATATCCCAAAGACTCCCGAGGAGCAAATCGAGTGCCTTTGGGAAAGAGAGATGATCACCCAACCTCTACCCCACAGAACCCCCATAATAATTAAGGTGCTCCTAATATTTCCAAAACAATTCATTATTTTACCAATAAGAGAATGATCTCAGCATATTTTCTCAATAGATCAAAAATAGATCAAATATGATAGATTTTCTATTTTTCAGATTAACTGGCATCCAGTGTTTTGGGGGTTCATTATGCAGTTTGTATTTGCAACCTTGACCTTGCGAACAGAGTTCGGTTATAGCGCGTTCAAGTGGGTGGGAGATCTGGTACAACGTTTAGTGGAGTTTTCAGATGCTGGCTCTGCCTTTGTTCTTGGAGACGACTTCAAGTCCTTGGGAATAGGGTTTACTGTAAGTCACACTGTACTTGGTGTGGTAGCTTGTACTGTATATAGTAATGTGGTATTCATTCATTCTTTCCATTTATTGTTATCACAGAACTGTCCCACATATACATTCAAGCACACACACATGTATTTATATATATCAATCAATCAAGTGTCATGCCTGCCGGTGTAAGCGAACATGTCTCTCCACAACTCTCTCTGCTTTGTGCATGTAATCAGTTCTGACGTCGATCTTGTGTCGAACCATGATGTCAGGCCATCCAGTATCTTCTCCCTCTGTTTTTCGCGATCTCTCCTTCCCTGAATTTTACCTGTTGTTACCAATGTTCTAAACCTTCTCTTCGCATTATATGCCCGAAGAACCTTGATTGTCGGATTTATATATATATATATATATATGGCCTTATATGCCTTTTTTTTTTCGTCTTTACAGACGGTCAATTGTAAGTGTTTGATATACATTATATATATATGACTATATATATATATATAATATTTAGGCACACCTTGAGGGAAATGGGGTGTTTTAAGATGTCGTCTGTAACTTCATCAATCTATAATTTTATTGGCCTGCCCCTTCCTCTTGAAGTTTCGGTTTATATTTATCTTCTAGACTGGCTGACTTACATGTACCTCGAATTATATATTGAACATTAACTAATGGGTTGGACAGCCAAAGGATATAAACACAATTTAAAATATATAGAAGCAGTCACTTACCTCAAGATTACCGATGCAACCACTTACCTCAAGATTACGTTGCAACCACTTACCTCAAGATTACTATACAACCCCTTACCTCAAGCTTACGATGCAACCACTTACCCCAAGATTATCGATGCAACCACTTACCTCAAGATTACGATGCAACCACTTACCTCAAGATTACGATGCAACCACTTACTCCAAGATCACGAATGCAACCACTTACTCCAAGATTACATGCAACCACTTACATCAAGCTACGATGCAACCACTTACCTCAAGAACACGATGCAACCACTTGCCAAGATCACCAATGCAATCACTTACTCCAAGATCACCAATGCAGCCACTTACCCAAAGATCACGATGCAAAAACTTACCCCAAGATCACCGATGGATGCACTTACCCCAAGATCACGATGCAAAACTTGCCCGAAGATCACCGATGCAACCACTTGCCCTAAGATCACCGATGGATTCACTTACCCCAAGATTACAATGCAGGCACTTACCCATAATATCATGCACAAGTTGAAAACATTCCAAAATAAATGTTTAAGAATAATCCAGCGGATTTTCTGTGGAAATATAATAGCAAAGAAAGAAAAACGTCTAAAAAAATTGTGCTCTACTGGATACCATCATTAATAAACAAAGATGGAGGTGATTGAGCATGTATACTGTAGGACATTAATGGCATTGGCTAGGACATTTCTCCGGTAGACATCGTGTTCCAAAAAAAGGGCTGGACGTGCAAATGAAACACTGAGAAGAACTGTAAAAAGAGAGTTCAAAGATTATGGCTTTACATGGGAAGCTAGTTGAAAGGCGGCAGAACGGCAACAATGGAAATCTCTTGTGAAAGGCTTATGCGTAATTAAACACGAAGAGGATATAGTTCATCATCAAATAGCTTGTCCTGAGCAGAACCAACACACCAACCTGCAAACTTGCCTGCAACACACCAACTCAGACTTCCCTGCACACACCACCTGCAGAACTTTGCCTGCAACACACCAACCTGCAGAACTTTGCCTGCAACACACCAACCTGATTGCCTGCAACACACCAATCGATCCCTGCAACCACCAACCTGCAGAACTTGCCTGCACCCAACCTGCAATTTCTCTCAGGCCAGTGTCATGCCCGCATCATGTTCAAACCATCAGTTACATCCTGAATCAATCTTCTCCGTGGTATTCCTTTTCTCTTTACCAGGATGCCTTTTCCGTGATGATCTCCAGCCCTTTGTGTCTCTTTATATGTCCAAAATACTTAAATTTTCTTTTTCTTATTTGTGGCATCAGCCAGTTCTTTGACTTTGAGCTCTTTCTGGAAAAACCTATTTGCTCTCTTCTCTGTCCATGAAATACGGATAACACTTCTGTAACACTTATATTCAGAAGCACTTATATGTTTTTCCATTGCATTGTTAAATGTTCATGCTTCACACCCATACGTTGTAACTGGAAATATGCATGCTTTTAATATTCAGATCTTTGTTGTCCTATGGGTTCAAATCTATAATGTTATTAGTTGTTTAATTTGTTGTTAAGCCATGTTTATTCAACTCTGTACTAGCATTGAGTATCTTAGTTATGATTTCTTTCCCTTGTTATGGTTATCTGCAGATTATTGGAATTATTGTCTTCTTCAACTGTTTGATATTTCTACTGACACATTGGGGAGTTATGGAGATTGTCGTGGTCAAGTTGGGCAACTTTCTTGGACTATGTCTGGAGACTGGACCGATAGAGTCGGTCAATGCCGTTGCTAACATATTTATGGGATATGTGAGTATGTTAATGTTACTAATAAATGTATTATGTTGTGTGTAGGTTTATATTGCTAATATGTGTATTATGTTGTAGGTTTATATTGCTAATATGATTCTAATATTGAGTGTAGGCTATTGTTGCTAATATATTTATAATGTGTGTAGGCTATTGTTGCTAATATATTTATAATTGTGTAGTTTATTGTGTTAATATATTTATGCATATTGTGTAGATTAATATGGAGAATATACATGCCAGATTTGATAGTTAGATTGATATGGTTACCTCTATGTACAACAAGTGTAATGCTACTAGATCCAAATTTGATTTTGATATTAAGCACAATAAATGTGATTTAGATTGAAATACAACAAATAAAATGGTTCGCTAATCTAATGTGAATGAAACCACACACAGAGCACCCACACTCGCACAATACACACACAACATACACACCAAGTACACACAACACATGCACACTACACAGACATCTATCTGGACAACGCATATTAATGATGCCTAATATATTATAACTTTCTAAAGGCTGAAGTGGCACTTCTCATTCGACCCTACCTTGCAATGCTAACCAAATCGGAAATGTGTGCTGTCATGACTGCTGGGTTTGCTAGTGTGGCTGGTGGTATCCTAGGTATCTTCATTCTTCTTGGGGTAAGTGGCTGGTTGTATCCTAGGTATCTTCATTCTTCTTGGGGTAAGTGGCTGATGGTATCCTAGGTATCTTCATTCTTCTTGGGGTAAGTGCCTGCATCGGTAACCTTAGGGTAATTGGCTGGTGGTATCCTTGGTATCTTCATTCATCTTGAAGTGGCTATGGTATCAGGTATCTTCATTCTGTAAGTGTTTGCATTGTTGATAAGGGGTCTCTGTGGCTAAGTGGTTAAGCCCTTGTGAGTCGAAGGTCGTGGGTTCGAATCCGGACGGCGCCGTTCTGTTCACTAGTGCAGTTTTTTTTCCAGAGACCCTAGGATTGTTGCTGGAGCTACGGAGCTCGTGCTTTGTGTAAGACTCTCGGCAGGTGGTGTGCCATTTCTGCGAAGAGGGGCCAAGCCATATGGGGTAAAACCCGGTGCAATGAAGTCAATCCTTCGAAAAAAAGAGAAAAAAAGAATTGTTGATCTTATTGTAGTGGCTGGTGGTATTCTATGTATCTTCAAATTTGTGTTTCCAAACTTCCCGACGCAGAGTTTGAACAAAGCAGATAAGACATATATGACGTGTGCGAATTTGTATGAGTATGTGTGTATGTGTGCGTATGTGTGGATGCTTGCTTTTGCGTGTGCCTGCGTGCTTGTGTGTGTTCAATAACATTTAACTTGTATATCCAGTGTATTTGTGCGTGTATGTATGTGTTTGCGTGCGTGTGTGTATATGTGTGTGTATGTGTTTGTGTGTTTCATAAAATGTGACTTTCCTTGAATCCAACTTGAAACCAACAATTGTGTACACCTCTACAGGCTCCAGCCAATCATCTTCTAACGGCCTCAGTGATCTCAGCACCCGCAGCCATGGCACTGGCTAAGGTGATCTATCCAGAGACCGACCATGTCGACTTCAGCCTTCAGACGAGCGTCAAACTGAGAGACGACACTGAGTAGGTCATTGAGTGCCGTTTAACTTCCATTGCTAGAATCATCTATCTCAACATCATCATGATTGTATAGTTAATGAGTTATCTGTAAACGTTGATCCCATCCCTACCCTTTCTCCCTGCCATTAATGATTAACACATTCCGTTTCTAGTGACAACTTTTGTTGTGGGAGTTTGCTCTCCAGACAGTTGCAGTCTCCTGCTGACGAGATCTATCTTGGGAGTTTGCTCTCCAGACAGTTGCAGTCTCCTGCTGACGAGATCTGTCTTGCCGGGTTTATCTTGAGGCGTCCTACTCTAGGTGACTTCGCCTATCTGCCACTGAGCTCACTAACCCAGATTGTTATGCAGTGTATACGCTCTGGACACTATAGTTTAGTCCCAATACATTTGGGAAAAGTGTCATAGAAGTAGAAAACAATACAAGAAAAAGGGAGGTCCTTCTCAAGGAAGAGAGAGAGGTGACTATTTGCCCCTATCTAGGGATGGCTTGATTGCAGCCAAAGAAGTTACCACTCACTGGTGGGTTCTGTGATGTCATCTTACGAACTATCCTTCTTCTGGTCTTTTGTTTTACCTCTTCACCGTCAGTCTGTTCGGCCAGCTTAGACTTGCCAGGAGTTAGACTGCCGCCGACATAGCATGAAGGATCATCTAGATACTCAAACCAAGATAATGTAAGCTTGTGTGAAGAATAGTTACATAGACTAAGAATACGTTAAACAACTTGCCATAGTTAGCAATCGAAAAGCCCAATGGCATGTCCTCAAGACGCATCCTGGGTGAGAGAGAACAACATGTGGCCACACTAGTCCACCTGAAAACTAAGCTTGGAAACCTGACAGACCTGAAGCTGACTGTCAGTCTGTGGTCCACTGTAAATTAAGGATCGCTGAAGAACAAGACAAATCATCATCATCATAATGTGTGCTGTCTTCTTGTTCAATGATCTAACAGCGCTTCTGTTATTTTACATCATCTCAATATATGGTATATCCATGTATTTAGTGCTTGCTGTTTTGTTCAATATAATGTGTGCCTTTGAGGAAACTTGAATCTTTCTGATATCATTCAATGATTAGCAATAGAAGAGTTAATGGTCAATAGTGTCATCAATGCTAAACCAGTTCTACTGTATGAGACAGAGTTTGTTATATGTGTATACCTGTAAGTATGACGTTGTTTCATCTCAAATTTACAAGCTTTTTAAGCTTATCGCATGTGTTTGTGCAAATACTGTTCGATCAAACCTGACCTGATTATTCTGTGTCTAGCAAAACTAAACGTTTATGAAAGACACTCCGCAGTAAAGCTATTTCCCACAATAATTAGCTGGATGTGTTCTTGAAAACGCCCGTATTGTAGAGTTAGGCAATGGGTACCATCAGAATTAGTTAGCTGAGTGTTCTGAAAACGCCGTATTGTAGAGCTAGGCAATGGGTGCCATCAGAAATAAGGGTATAAACTCTTTGGTCATTTGTTTTTCCGGAAGCCACTAATGTGAGACATGGACAATTGAGAAAGCGGTGGAGAAGATAATTAATGCATTTGAATGCAAAGGCTACAGAAGAGTACTTAGAATGTCATGGACAGAGAAAAGAACAAATGCTTCTGTTCTACAACAGTTTGGTATTAAAGAGAGTTGGCTTTCAAAGAACATAAGATCAAGGAAAATTAAATATTTCGGACACATCAAACGACATGAATGCCTAGAAAAGATCACTTTGGACGGAATGGTGCCAGGAAGAAGAATGAGAGGATAATCTCGAAAACGATGGCTGCAAGATGTCCTTGACGATCTGAGAATGACTGCTGCTGATGCCAGTCAACTTACACAGAATAGAGAGTTTTTCGGGACTGCTGTCATGGAGCCAAGTTCCGGAAGGGACAAGCTACTTGATGATGATGTATTTATTTATCATATTCATTGCTTGCTGAGGTTCCTAAAACTTCTTATTCTCACATGTATAAGTCAGAAACATGAAGAGCGACTAAAACTATTAATATTAAATTACAAACACTCATCGACTGATGTCTGCGGAGTATAGAGAGTTTGCTATGGTATGATAGAAACACAAAAGTGGAGCGCATGAAGAGACGAAGAGAACAAGGGAGATCTCAATGAAACAAAATGTGAAGAAAAAAATGCTTGCGGTGCAAAGAACATACCTTAAGAAAACTAGAGGGAAATGTAACACATTTGGCTCTTTCCTGAAACTAGCAAAGAAAGCAAAAGATAGGAAAGTCTAGAAATACATGGAGCGGAGAGAAGAATGTTGAAGTGAGAAATTAACGAAATATGGAGAAGCTGGAAAGAGCTGCAAGAGATTGCTAAAGATCGGAAGACTTGGCATGAGATTGTTGTGGTTCTAGTTAGAGATTGCTAAAGATCGGAAGACTTGGCATGAGATGCTTGTGGTTCTAGTAAGAGATTGCTAAAGATTGGAAAATTTGGCATGAGATGGTTGTGGTTCTAGTTAGAGATTGCTAAAGATTGGAAGACTTGGCATGAGATGGTCGTGGTTCTAGTTAGAGATTGCTAAAGATTGGAAAATTTGGCATGAGATGGTTGTGGTTCTAGTTAGAGATTGATAAAGATTGGAAAATTTGGCATGAGATGGTCGTGGTTCTAATTCCCCAACCGGCGTTTAGAAAGGCAGAATAGAGAGAGAAAGAGAGAACAAAAGAGAGAGCCATGATCAAGTTTGCACAGTTGACGTACTTGACAGTGTTGTCGTTAAAAGTATATTCATATGCTACGATCTTTCTTCTTACACATGAAGATATCAGCGGCAGTGCACGAACTCCGTAGCAACGGCGATGATCACATGTAATTTAGAAGATGGTGAAATTATTTTGTCGGAATTGTATTTTTTAATCTTTCTAATGAATTTTGCCCGGGCAGCGGTTTTCCAGCCTGCTCTTCTCGATTTTAACCTGCCAGATGTTCTTTTACGCGCTCAACTTGTACACAGGACCTACGTTTTATCGTCCGTCTCCGATAGGACTAGGGACTCGATCTCACCTACAATTAGATCAGGGATCTCTGGAAAAATATCCCGACGGCTTCACGAGGGAGCGAACCAAGTTCCTTTGGAACGAGAGGCGATGATCTAACCTCTACGCCACGAGAGGCGATGATCTAACCTCTACGCCACGAGAGGCGATGATCTAACCTCTACGCCACGAGAGGCGATGATCTAACCTCTACGCCACGAGAGGCGATGATCTAACCTCTACGCCACGAGAGGCGATGATCTAACCTCTACGCCACGAGAGGCGATGATCTAACCTCTACGCCACGAGGCATGATCTAACTCACGCCACGAGAGGCGATGATCTAACCTCTACGCCACGAGAGGCGATGATCTAACCTCTACGCCACGAGAGGCGATGATCTAACCTCTACGCCAAGAGAGGCGATGATCTAACCTCTACGCCACGGCGAACCCTGAAGAAAGAAAAGATGAAGATGATCCTCACATGAAAAATATGTACCAACTAACCGAACGATTGAATTATTTAGTTATATAGGATCGTTTCATGATCTTCCTGTTTGTTTATTTTTTCAGCACGTCGCGTACCGCACTATCTGTGTGTGCGGATGGAGCACTCATGGCCACCAAAGTGTTAGTTCCTATCTTGGCAAATTTATTTGCCTTTGTCTCGTTGATAGGCATGTTGGACGCAATGTTGAACTGGTTTGGTAAAAGAGCGGGTGTTGACGGACTGTCATTTGAAGTAAGTAATTAACACAAGATATCGAACGCACACAATAAATCAATCAATCAAGTGCCGTGACGGTTGGCATAGGTGATCATGTCTCTCCACATCGGTCTGTCTCTGGTACAATCCATCAACTCCATCACCAAATCATCGCCGAACCGTGATTTCAAGCCCTCCGGAATTGTGTCCCTTTGTTTGTCTCTATCTCTCTTCTTCTGTATTTTGCCTGTTGTAACCAAATGTTCTAAACTGCTCCTTCTAATTATATGTCCAACAAACCTAGATTCTTCTTCTTTTTTTCTGTTGTCAGCACACTGTTACCGGGTTGTTAACCCAGTGTCGTGGTTTTATGTATTTGTCTTGCTCTTCTCTGGTGACTTGTGTGATGGTTTTCTTAGTCCCCTGGCAGAATTCAACTACGTTATCTATCCACCTTTTCCTCGGTCTTCCTTTCGACCTCCTTCCTGATATTCTGTTGTGGAAAGCTTCATAGGCAGTTTGGTCTGTTCACATTCTTACTAAGTGGCCAGACCACTTCATTCTCTGTTTCGCTATATAATTCAAACACGGTCTTATCCAAACCTAGATTGTCTGTTTCTTATTCGATTGATTATATTTCGATATGAATCTGTCTCCGACCAGATCTTTTCATTGGTCTTTCTAGCTGTCCATGAAACTTTCAACATTCTTCTGAGAAACCATATTTCTGTGATTTCAAATTTGACTGTTCATTGTCCATGACTCACTGCCATATAAAAGTATTGGCTCTACATAGCATTGGATTACTCATTTCCCAAACACAATAAATACCTCTTCAAAATAAAACTATTCATTTACTGATATATTTTAGCAGAATATTAACCCTATTCCTCTTACACATTTTGTTTTTATAATATGTCTCCAGCTTGTGTATGGTGTTTCGGGTTTATAATATGTCTCCAGCTTGTGTATGGTGTTTCGGGTTTATAATATGTCTCCAGCTTGTGTATGGTGTTTCGGGTTTATAATATGTCTCCAGCTTGTGTATGGTGTTTCGGGTTTATAATATGTCTCCAGCTTGTGTATGGTGTTTCGGGTTTTCATGCTCCAGCATTCAATATTGTATATAACACTCACATGCAACTGCTTCTGTATATATTAAGTTTTATTTTAAGATTCAATCCATTGGCTTTCCATATTTTGTTGAACATGGAAAAAGTTTGACTTGTTTCTTGATTTCTCCAGTGATTTCCTTTTCAGAATTACCATCTTGTGATAATGTACTTCCCATGTATATAAATTCCTGAACTTCCTCTATGATTTCATTTTGTAGCATAATTTGGTTTTCTAATTGTTGGTCATTTCTCATTACTTTTGTTTTTACAATATCAATATAAAGTTTTATTGTTTGAGATATTCTGGAATGTGTATCTATTTTCGTTTTGAGCATACTCGTATCTTCTTGCCAAAATACCAATAACGTCTGCAATAATACAAAACTTCCAGTAGCCAACTGAGGTAAGTGCCCATTGAATGCCTCTGTTGATATCCTTGATAGTTTCACTAATTATTCAGTCATTATTCACTCATTATTCAGTCATTATTCACTCATTATTCACTCATTATTCACTCATTATTCAGTCATTATTCACTCATTATTCAGTCATTATTCACTCATTATTCAGTCATTATTCACTCATTATTCAGTCTATAGCAAGGTTAAACAACAATGGGGAAATAATGAATACATAAGATATTCAAGTACAAATTAAATTAAAAAGAGAACAATTATCATGTTAGCATGTTTTTCCGTTTATAACAATTGTACCTTAAACAAACATATTCACAAGATTTCACTGTACTAGACTATTATAAGGGGGAATACCGGTAAAGAGAAGAAGAGGAAGACCACGGAGAAGATGGATTCAGAATGTAACTGATGGTTTGAATATGACAGCTGCAGAGGCAGGACATCTGGCCTATGAGAGATAAATTCCGGAGGACTATTGGGGTGGCAAAGTTCTGCTCAGGACAAGCTATTTGAAGATGATGATGATACTATTATATATATTCAATCTCAAATACTTATTATACTTCAAATACATAATTACTCACAATCTATGATTGCTTTATTATTCTATTAATAATTACTCAGGTATTATATAATTTACAGTTACTATAATTTGTTATACCACCTAGAACTTGGATTGATACATTCTTCTTCTTCTTCTTCTTCTTCTTCATTCAAATTGATTCATTGAATGATATGACCATCATCATTGCACTTTGCTAAATAACCTTGTGTGCTCCAAACTTTCCTTACACTTGAAGATCTCAGCTGCAGAACACGAACCACGTGACACATCGAGGGTCTACAATGTAACTTTGAAGACGGTTAAATTGTGTAGGAATGTAATTATAACATTTTAAGAAATTTTGCCAAGTCAGCGGCTTTGCAGCCTACTTTTATCCATTTTCAACTTCCAAAAGTTCTTTTATGTGCTTAGCTTTAAAACAGGAGAGCCGCTGTAGCGTAGTTGTTAGTGAACTCGCTTCGCAAGGCTGGTAGTCTGGGTTTAGCTCCCGCAATGCGCGTGGAATTTTTCCCGACCGCGACGATTGTCAGGTCGACCCAGTCTCAACTGGGTGCCAGACATGCTCTGGGAAAGTAAAGGCGGCCGGCGTGATGCTGACCACATCACCCATCGTGTGCCGACGGTCAATGAAAAATACAGGCCTAACACTGTATTGACCTATATACCACGAGGTATGACAGGGTTCCTTTTTTTTTTTTTACTTCAAAGCAGTACCTTCTTTTTATCATACATTTCGATAAGACTAGAAACTTGATCTCACCTACAATGAGATCAGGAATCATTTGAAACGTATTCCAATCTCTTCACACGAGGAACGAACTTGTTCTTTTGGAGCGGGAGGCGAGCATTTTACCTCCAGGCCACAGAGACCCACAATAATACATTAACGATTATATATATATTTTTATACTTTATCCTTGTTGCTATTATTTATATATACTTTATCCTTGCTATTATTTATTTATACTTTATCCTTGCTATTATTTATTTATACTTCATCCTTGCTATTATTTATATATACTTTATCCTTGCTATTATTTATTTATACTTTATCCTTGCTATTATTTATATATACTTTATCATTGCTATTATTTATATATACTTTATCCTTGCTATTATTTATTTATACTTTATCCTTGCTATTATTTATATATACTTTATCCTTGCTATTATTTATATACTTTATCCTTGCTATTATTTATATACTTTATCCTTGCTATTATTTATATATACTTTATCCTTGCTATTATTTATATACTTTATCCTTGCTATTATTTATATATACTTTATCCTTGCTATTATTTATATATACTTTATCCTTGCTATTATTTATATATACTTTATCCTTGCTATTATTTATATACTTTATCCTTGCTATTATTTATATATACTTTATCCTTGCTATTATTTATTTATACTTTATCCTTGCTATTATTTATATATACTTTATCATTGCTATTATTTATATATACTTTATCCTTGCTATTATATATATATACTTTATCCTTGCTATTATTTATATACTTTATCCTTGCTATTATTTATTTATACTTTATCCTTGCTATTATTTATATATACTTTATCATTGCTATTATTTTTATATATTTTATCCTTGCTATTATATATATATATACTTTATCCTTGCTATTATTTATATACTTTATCCTTGCTATTATTTATTTATACTTTATCCTTGCTATTATTTATTTATACTTCATCCTTGCTATTATTTATATACTTTATCCTTGCTATTATTTATATATACTTTATCCTTGCTATTATTTATATACTTTATCCTTGCTATTATTTATTTATACTTTATCATTGTTATTATTTATATATACTTTATCCTTGCTATTATTTATATATACTTTATCCTTGCTATTATTTATATACTTTATCCTTGCTATTATTTATATACTTTATCCTTGCTATTATTTATATATACTTTATCCCTGCTATTATTTATATATACTTTATCCTTGCTATTATTTATATACTTTATCCTTGCTATTATTTATATACTTTATCCTTGCTATTATTTATTTATACTTTATCCTTGCTATTATTTATATATACTTTTTCCTTGCTATTATTTATATATACTTTATCCTTGCTATTATTTATTTATACTTTATCATTGTTATTATTTATATATACTTTATCCTTGCTATTATTTATATATACTTTATCCTTGCTATTATTTATATACTTTATCCTTGCTATTATTTATATACTTTATCCTTGCTATTATTTATATACTTTATCCTTGCTATTATTTATATATACTTTATCCCTGCTATTATTTATTTATACTTTATCCTTGCTATTATTTATATATACTTTATCCTTGCTATTATTTATTTATACTTCATCCTTGCTATTATGTATATACTTTATCCTTGCTATTATTTATTTATACTTTATCCTTGCTATTATTTATATATACTTTATCCTTGCTATTATTTATATATACTTTATCCTTGCTATTATTTATATATACTTTATCCTTGCTATTATTTATATATACTTTATCCTTGCTATTATTTATTTATACTTTATCCTTGCTATTATTTATTTATACTTCATCCTTGCTATTATTTATATACTTTATCCTTGCTATTATTTATATATACTTTATCCTTGCTATTATTTATATACTTTATCCTTGCTATTATTTATTTATACTTTATCATTGTTATTATTTATATATACTTTATCCTTGCTATTATTTATATATACTTTATCCTTGCTATTATTTATATACTTTATCCTTGCTATTATTTATATACTTTATCCTTGCTATTATTTATATATACTTTATCCCTGCTATTATTTATATATACTTTATCCTTGCTATTATTTATATACTTTATCCTTGCTATTATTTATATACTTTATCCTTGCTATTATTTATTTATACTTTATCCTTGCTATTATTTATATATACTTTTTCCTTGCTATTATTTATATATACTTTATCCTTGCTATTATTAATTTATACTTTATCATTGTTATTATTTATATATACTTTATCCTTGCTATTATTTATATATACTTTATCCTTGCTATTATTTATATACTTTATCCTTGCTATTATTTATATACTTTATCCTTGCTATTATTTATATATACTTTATCCCTGCTATTATTTATTTATACTTTATCCTTGCTATTATTTATATATACTTTATCCTTGCTATTATTTATTTATACTTCATCCTTGCTATTATGTATATACTTTATCCTTGCTATTATTTATTTATACTTTATCCTTGCTATTATTTATATATACTTTATCCTTGCTATTATTTATATATACTTTATCCTTGCTATTATTTATATATACTTTATCCTTGCTATTATTTATATATACTTTATCCTTGCTATTATTTATTTATACTTTATCCTTGCTATTATTTATATACTTTATCCTTGCTATTATTTATTTATACTTTATCCTTGCTATTATTTATTTATACTTTATCCTTGCTATTATTTATATACTTTATCCTTGTTATTATTTATATATACTTTATCATTGCTATTATTTATACATACTTTATCCTTGCTATTATTTATATATACTTTATCCTTGCTACTATTTATATACTTTATCCTTGCTATTATTTATTTATACTTTATCCTTGCTATTATTTATATATACTTTATCCTTGCTATTATTTATATATACTTTATCCTTGCTATTATTTATATATACTTTATCCTTGCTATTATTTATATATACTTTATCCTTGCTATTATTTATATATACTCTATCCTTGCTATTATTTATATATACTTTATCATTGCTATTATTTATATATACTTTATCCTTGCTATTATTTATATATACTTTATCCTTGCTATTATTTATATTCTTTATCCTTGCTATTATTTATTTATACTTTATCCTTGCTATTATTTATATATACTTTATCATTGCTATTATTTATATATACTTTATCCTTGCTATTATTTATATATACTTTATCCTTGCTATTATATATATATACTTTATCCTTGCTATTATTTATATATACTTTATCCTTGCTATTATTTATATATACTTTATCCTTGCTATTATATATATATACTTTATCCTTGCTATTATTTATATATACTTTATCCTTGCTATTATTTATATATACTTTATCCTTGCTATTATTGACTGTGAATGATCTCAGATAAATTGATTGTTCTATAACTCATCATTATCTATATCAATGACACAGTTCATATGTTCCTTCTTGCTGTACCCACTGTCGTATGTCATGGGTTGTGTGCCTGAAGATTGTGGAAGAGTAGGGGCACTTATTGGGATAAAACTTTTTGCTACTCCATTGGTGGGATATGCTGAGCTAGGAAAGATGATCAAGGTAACAATGCTAAATATCTCGTGTATTGCATGTAGTATGTTCATATGTCCATCACACATATCGATCAAATAGGAAAAATAACTAACACAAGTGAAGGGAACAACCTTTTGGAACTCTTAAGCGAATTTATTTTTTTCGACGATCAGGCAATCATATCAACAACAGAAGAACAGCTACAGCAACACATTAACATACTCCAGTTAACATGCAATGAATACAATATGAGAAAAAACATCGACAAAACCGAAGTAATGACATTCGCTTGAGAGGACAACGCTTAATATCTCCATCGACAGACATCAATTAAAGAATGTCAAAGACTTTACAGACCTAGAAGGGGGGACTGCCTAGAGTAGTTGATAGTAGCTCGGCCTGCTAGCTGTGAGACGCCTCATAGCTCGGGTTCGAACCTACTGTCCGGCATTTGTTCGAGTCCCTGGTCTTACTCAGGACGATAACGTGAGTACCTCTGAAGTCGGAGAAAATCTGCCTGTATGGCGAGGAATACTAATTACGAGTACATTGAGCACACGGCTGCCAGTGTAAAGTAATTTACAATGTGCACGCTGCTGCCATTGTGAGAAATTGGAAAAAACGGATTTTCACGCAAAATCAGTTTCAGAGATGAAACTTCGTCTGAGTTGAAAGCAGACGAAAGAAAAAAAAAAAAAAAAACAGACCTAGAAGCACTTTTTCAGCAAACGGAAGAATACCTAACGAAATCCAACATAGATGCAAAAGAAAATAAAAAAGAGGACAAACTGCACCAATTTTGGCATGTAAACATATTACAATAAACACTGAACAACATTGTGCAATACAAACTTTCTCCCAACATTATATGCTATCAGTGACCAAACCTGGACGCAGACATCAAACAATAGAAGAAAACTAGTCACGACAGAGATGAAGTGTCTACGCAAAAGGTTGGGAGTATCAAGAAGAGACCGGTTTAGAAATGAAGACATCAGGAAATAAGTGGGTACAACATAATACTGAACTTCATAGAGAAACAACAAATTAAATGATTCGGTCACGTAAGAAAATTATCAACAGTGTGCCTCAAAGAATAATATCACCCCGATACAGTGGATACAGTGGATACAGTGGATACAGTGGATACAGTGGATACAGTGGATACAGTGGATACAGTGGATGATACAAAGCAAAAAGTCGTACACACAAAAGTTGAATCTTTGAAATAACAGAGACAGCGAAAAAACATTATTCATGAAACACGAACAAAGGCCCGTTCTAGAAATCTATTTTTATCCTGACGATTTCAGACAAAACATGATTAGAGAAAAGTAAGAAAGAAAAAAAAAGGAAAATGGCTGACTTGTTTATGACTTATGACTGCAATTGATGTGAATGAGCCATGGGAATCTAATCGATGAAACTTAGCCACGGCAAGTTCCAACAAATATTTTATATTATCAGATTTAGTGAATAGTTTGATTAATTGATTAATTGATAGGACCGTCATCTATGCACTTCGGTGAGTAACCGTGTGTGCTCCGATCTCTTTCTTACACATGACGATCTCACCTGCATTGCACGAACAATATAGCACCGGCGAGGGTCCTCGATGTCATTTTGAAGATAGTGTAGATATTTTTTGTCAGAATTTTATTTTTAATCTATAATAATGAATTTTGCCCCGGAAGCGGCTTTCCAGCCTACTTTTCTCGATTTTGAGCTGTCAAGAATTATTTTATGTGCTCAAATTTAACAAGGCACCTGCGTGTTATCGTCCGTCTCCCACAAGGCTAGGAACTCGATCTCACCTACGCTGAGATTAGCCATCTCTGGAACAATATCCAAATCCAGAAAAATATTCAGAGGGCTCCACGAGGGAGCGAACCTGGTACCTTTGGTACGAGAAGCGAGCACCTCATAGTCTTTTACACCACATAAACGTCTAGTGGGTAGGGACAATGATAAACAAATCAGAACTAATAAATGCATGAGTTATTGACAAACTGGTTTTCTGTGATATATTTCTAGAATAGACATGCACTTGAGGCATACATTGCTCACGGGAACGGAACATGGTATTGGTCTGGGAATGATATCATTCTAGAAGCTGTCAACAAAACACTTACATATGGTGTTATAACGGTAAGTTTAGTTTGTGTCAACATCACACTTACATATGGAGTTATAACGGTAAGTTTAGTGTGTGTGTCAACATCACACTTACATATGGAGTTATAACGGTAAGTTTAGTGTGTGTGTCAACATCACACTTACATATGGAGTTATAACGGTAAGTTTAGTGTGTGTGTCAACATCACACTTACATATGGAGTTATAACGGTAAGTTTAGTGTGTGTGTCAACATCACACATATGGAGTTATAACGGTAAGTTTAGTGTGTGTGTCAACATCACACTTACATATGGAGTTATAACGGTAAGTTTAGTGTGTGTGTCAACATCACACTTACATATGGAGTTATAACGGTAAGTTTAGTGTGTGTGTCAACATCACACTTACATATGGTGTTATAACGGTAAGTTTAGTGTGTGTGTCAACATCACACTTACATATGGAGTTATAACGGTAAGTTTAATTTGTGTGTCAACATCACACTTACATATGG
Organism: Arion vulgaris; assembly: GCA_020796225.1. Taxonomy (NCBI): domain Eukaryota; kingdom Metazoa; phylum Mollusca; class Gastropoda; order Stylommatophora; family Arionidae; genus Arion; species Arion vulgaris. The sequence goes on from CM036756.1 coordinate 86,257,126, forward strand.
TGTTATAACGGTAAGTTTAGTGTGTGTGTCAACATCACACTTACATATGGTGTTATAACGGTAAGTTTAATTTGTAATATCAGTCAAAGATTTCAATTTTTAAGAAGAATACACTTAATAGACATTCCTCATTTTGCTATAGATAGAACTCTGTAGAAACTATATTCTACTAGTAAGTCAAGATATAGAACAAACAGATAGAACTCTGTAGAAACTATATTCTACTAGTAAGTCAAGATATAGAACAAACAGATAGAACTCTGTAGAAACTATATTCTACTAGTAAGTCATAGAACAAACAAACAGAACTCTGTAGAAACTATATTCTACTAGTAAGTCATAGAACAAACAGATAGAACTCTGTAGAAACTATATTCTACTAGTAAGTCATAGAACAAACAGATAGAACTCTGTAGAAACTATATGCTATAGTCTGTCCATTAATTCGTGAGCACGTTTGAAATTGATTTTCTCGAAAACTACCTGTTGGATCTCAGTGATTTTTGCATGCAGCCTTAGAATATCCATGACGCTAAAATAAAGCTAACCAGTAGTCCGTAGATGCTACGGATTTTGCACATCGGCAAATTCCTTTGATCTTTTATGACAATTGCAAATACGGGGGCTCAAATTTTAGATTTTACAGTATCCCTAGAATTTGTCCATGTCAATTCTATTCATAGTTGTATCTCCATATTAACTTGATAGGTCAAGTAATTAAGTGTGTTGCCCTTTATGTGCAATCGTGAACTTGGATACAATATGCAACAGTTAGTCCTCCCTTCGGTCACCATTAGACCCCAGGGTGTCTTAACTTCACCACAAATTGTATGATGGTAGACGCATTTGGATATGGAAATGTATACGTTGCTATTTCTCAGTCTGTAATCAAAATATGATTTGTATCATCCCGAATCTGACGATTCCATGAGGTTGATAATTGTTACTGGCTGGACAAATTGTAATCCATCTCGGTGCCAGTACTCGTCTTCCTCTCGGAGCACATGTTCAACACACTTCTTCCAGAACTGCATGTCTATCATTGAGAAGGACTCACGTGTCAGTACTTCAACATCACACATTTTAAACGTCCTGTTCTGTTCGGCAACTTGCCCTTTTACTTTAGCCCAGACAAGCTCTATCGGATTGAGGTGAGCATGATATGGAGGTAGTCGCAAAGACGTGTGGCCGTATTCCGCAATGATTTTGTCAATATGAAACACCTTTGTCTTATTTGTCATCCTCACCAGGTGCAACAACTCGGTTTCAAATATGTATCATCGAAGCTGACATTTTCCTTAGCAAGCCAAGTCCTAATTTGATCTTTTGTATTTGATGCAGTTGGTACTTTGTCTTCCGCTGATACTGCGTTGTGATAGGATGCATTATCCATTACCAAGCATGATGGTCTGTTTAGAATTGGAAGTAGATCTTTCTCCATCCAGTGCCTGAAAATATGTCCATTCATTTCTGTGTGGTAGTCCCTACCGTCGGTACTTTTTTATTGGAAAATAAGTCCAGCGTCATGGACAAGACCTTCTTCACTACTTCCTGCATGTGTTAGTATAATACGCTGGCCTTTGCTGCTTGGTATTTTCTTTTCTGTTCACCGTCTACTGATTGCCATTCTTTAGCATTGGTGTGGTGAGCATTGACCCAGGATTCGTCCAAATATACAATATCATAGCATTGCCTCCGCCGCTCACGGATCTGCCTCGGTATTTACTTCGGGCAGCAATTAAATGTGGCTTTTCACAAATAATATTCCTGCCGCCTATAGTTTTTCTGAAGGTGAAGCCGGCGGCTCTTACAATTTTTCATAGAGTACTTTTAGAAATGTCTATGCTGCAATCTGATTGCAGTTTTAATTTCAGTTTCCTGAGAGTAACAAGTTGATTTGTCGCAAACATTTTCAAGAGCTCCGTCTTATGACATCTATGTCAAAGTCGTCAATTGTTCTTTTCCTTCCTTGCTTGACATTAGTGCACTTTGTGTCCTGTTTAATCCATCGGGAAAAGGATTCTCTATTCAGACCAAGCGCCAGTTGCGCTCGTTTCTCATGGTTATGAATATCGCAATATAGATGACCTCTCTTAGATTCCCTACGGAAGTGTTGGTATAGTAAAACTGTAACCTTCTGCATTGTTATAAATGTGCACTTCAGACTCATTATGAATGTGATATCAATGTCAGTTTTGATAAGCCAACAAATATGATACAATAGCTTCATACAAATAGCGAGATACGCCTATAACTATACAATGGTATCCCAATTATAACGTCATATGCTTTCCGCTTTCAAAGTCGACTGGGTTAGGTGCACGGGAATTCGTGAAACTCACGATATTTCAATGTTACCATAATGTATTTTAGAACAACGCGTCTGTGTACCGTAAATCTGTTACTATTGTGTACAATCCGGTGAGGTTGATTTTAATATAACCTGAAGAAGAAATATTTCAAACTACATCAAATTTTCTTGGAAAAAATATTTCTCTAGCGTCATGGATATTCTAAGGCTGCTTGCAAAAAATCACTGAGATCCAACAGGTAGTTTTCGAGAAAATCAATTTCAAACGTGCTCACGAATTAATGGACAGACTATACTAGTAAGTCAAGATCATCATCAAGGTGAGTATCCTTTATAGGACGTAGCTCTCTTTGCAGCACATCTGAAATTCACACTGTCTCTATTCAGTTCACCCACTTCGTCGATGGTCATATTCATGGTTTCTTTAATATCTTGTAGCCATCTTCTTCTTGGTCTGCCTCTGCGTCCTGGGACCCTGCCCTATAATATTGTTCTTTCCAAGCCATCGTGACGCCTGATGTGACCAAAGTATGTAATTTTTCTGTATAGTATGTTGTTTATCAGCCAATTCTCTTTAACATTTAGTTCTTTCAGGACATCAGTGTTCTTTCTTTTTCTGTCCATGGTATTCGTAGGATCTTTCTGTAGCATTTAGTTTCGAAGGACTGGATTTTCGTTCTTAATTTTTGTGTAATGGTCCATAATTCACAACCATAAGTAGCCACTGGGAAAATGCATGCTCTCAATATTTTTAATTTTAGTATTTTGCAGGTGCTTTGCCACATGTTCTTCATTGTGTTTAACTTCTTGATTGCTATTGCCAATCTTCTTGAGATCTCTTTGGAGCAGTCACCGTTATTATTAATTATTGAGCCTAGATATTTGTAGCTCTCTATACATTGGAGTTCTTCATTGTTTATTTGGATGTTAGATGAGAATTTTGCTTTGTCAGTTGACATGATTTTTGTTTGTTTCTGTATTCAAATATAGTCAAGATTCATGATAAATAATAACGAGCGGTAGAATATCAATAAATAATTAATGATATAATTCCACGTCAGTCTCTCTGTTCTCTAATCCTGTTTTGTCTCACAGCGCTAAGATAGAGATTTCTAGAATGTGCCTCATAAATTGTGTTTTTCACTGCCTCTATTACTTCTGAGTTCCACCTTTTTTCTTTGCTTTGTATGCACTGTAACGGAGTTGCATTGCTCTTTAAAGCGCAGTCTGTTTGTAATCTGCTTATGTAGCTGAACCATGATATTTATTATTTCTGGATGAAGTTCAGTACTGATGTTGTACTGAGACTGCAGTAAATATTGTAATAATCGTCTATATAATCGCTTTTGTTAATCTTCTTCCTGGAACGCTCCATATCGACCACTTGTTAAACCACTCTTTATGATTTATATGTGATCCGAGCCTAAGAGCGATTATACTTTGTGCCAGTTTTGCGCCTACAAGTAGGTCAGCACATTGTTTGTTTGTTGTTTGTTTAGTAGGGGATTAAAGCCTCTTTAAGCCGAGGCACGCCCTTTCAACCTAAGGCGAACCTTTATTGGTTATATCAGAGCGTGTAGGCCAACAAACATGAAAAATAAGAATTAACTCCTTTCGGAGACTTTTATTTACTAGGGTAGCTTCCTTAGCCATGACCTCAGTCACCTCTTACATGACGTGTAGGTCACAGTTTTACTATTCTTTGCTCCTCCCGCAGGACCTGGCAACACACGGGTGGTATTAATCTAAAAGTCATCAGTTCAGACTAAGAATCGAAATAAAAAATAAGAGTGTAAAGTGAGAATAGTGATGCTATATTATCTTTCACTATTTAGTATAACTGTGGCAGACATGTCATGGAGTAGCGTCCTTAACGACTGTGGTATTTCAATTTATATTAGCAATTCGTGTCCTATATATAAAAATGAGACAAAGTCATAAATATGAAAACAGAGTAATAGACAGCGGTAGATCAGCGTAGACACAGTTTGAATAGTTGAGCAGTATATACAGTAAGCTTGGTGCCAACAGGTAACGGATGAGAATTTTTCTGTTGACATTTCGCGACGTGTGGCTCTGTTGATCTATTCTCCTGAGAGATCGATGTTACTATGAGCTGTATCCCTTCGATCATGTCCCATAGTTATTAGTAAATACTTGTAAGGGGAGAGAATAGAGTGGATGTTACTATGAGTTGTTTCCCTTCGATCATTTCCCACAGTTATTGATAAGTACTTGTAAGGAGAGAGAAAATAGATATAAGTTTAAATGTGTTTAAATGACAAGTATTAACTTCACTGTGACGGTTTACATTACAAAACTCGGTCTGCGTCCCTTTCCGCAGAAATATCACGCCAGCTGCGGAGAGTAACTCACAAAGTATTAGCAACATCAATACAGTAACAACCCTAGAAATCTCCAGTAAACATGCCCCTGTTTACTGAACAACGTAGTCCGGATTCGAACCGACGACATTCGGGATGCAAAACAAACAGCTTAACCCCTTCGTCACAAAGTACACTTGAGTTATAATTAATCTTGAAAAGATGTAAAACTAGAGGAAATAATGATGTAATAAAGAAACAAATATTAGAAGTTTATGTTAAACTTATGTTACACATATACATCAGATAAATATTAGAAGTTACACATATACACCAGATAAATATTAGAAATGTATGTTAAACTTATGGTAAGCATATACAACAAACAAATATTAGAAATGTATGTTAAACCTATGGCAAACATATCATCGAGTAATTTGTCACGAGCAGAACTTTGCTACCCTAACAGTTCTTCGGAAATGTTCTCTCTCATAGTCCCAGATGTCCCACCTCTGAAATGTTCTCTCTTATAGTCCCAGATATCCCACCTCTGAAATGTTCTCTCTCATAGTCCCAGATGTCCCACCTCTGAAATGTTCTCTCTCATAGTCCCAGATGTCCCACCTCTGAAATGTTCTCTCTTATAGTCCCAGATATCCCACCTCTGAAATGTTCTCTCTCATAGTCCCAGATGTCCCACCTCTGAAATGTTCTCTCTTATAGTCCCAGATGTCCCACCTCTGCAGCCATCATGCTCATCTCATCAGTTACATCATGAATACATCTTATCCTTGGCCTTCCTCTTCACCTCTTTGCCGGAATGCCTCTTTCCATGATGGGCCTCTCCAACCTTTCGTGTCTCTTTATATGTCAAAAATACATCAATTTTCTCATTCTTATTTGTAGCATCAGACAGTTTTATTTAACTTTGAGTTCTATTTGGAAATATCTATTTTTTAATCTTCTTTGTCCATGATATAAGGAAGACTTTTCTGTAATACTTGTATTCAAAAGCGCATATATACTTTTTTTTTAAAGCTTTGCTAAATGTCCATGCTTCACACCCATATGTTGCCACTGAGAATATGCATGCTCCTATTATTCTGATATTGTTTCTCTTATCAGTAAAATTTCATACTGTTCTTACGTTTGTGTAAGGCTATGTTTGTAATTCTTCTTTTGATTTGCTTCATGCCATTTCCAGCCTATTATCAATGAACCAAAATAAGATATTCTAAATCGTTCAATTTTCTATTTTCTGTAAAATTACATTTGAATGTTTATCATTAAATACACTACATAATGTATTCTGTTTCTCTAAAGTTACATTCCATTAAATTACTATAATGTATGTTCTGTTTCTAAATTTACATCATTAAAATACACTACATAATTATGTTCTGTTTCTAAGTTTACATTCATTAAATATACATAATGTACTGTTCTGTTTCTCTAAAGTTTACATTTCACTTAAAATAACTACATAATGTATGTTCTGTTTCTCTGTTACATTTCATTAAATATACTACATAATGTATTTCTGTTTCTAAAGTTTACATTCATAAATATACTAATAATATGTTTCAAAGTTTAACTTCTCATTAAAATATACTACATAATGTATGGTTCTGTTTCTCTAAAGTTTACATTTCACATTAAAAACATCTCTATTTTGCTCATCTTTGTTCTTCTTTCTATTCTTCTTGTCTCTGATCATGTTTTGCCTCACAGCATCAGGGTAAGAAGAGATTTCTAGAACGGCTTTGTGTGTGATTCGTAAACAGTGGTTTTTTTCGTTGCCTCTATTATCTCTGAGGTTCACCTTTTGCATTGACGGCCTTTTGTTTTGTATAGGAGTAACATTGTTCTTTGAGAGCACTGTCTGTTGGTAATCTGCTTATGTGGCTGAACTATTAAATTTGTTGTTTCTTGATGACGTTCAGTGCTGATGTTGTACCCACTTTTTCCCCTGATGTCTTCATTTCTCAACCGGTCTCTTCTTGCTTCTCCCATCATTCTGCGTAGACACTTCATTCTAATATCCAATTTAATTATTATGTAGTCCTTTCCTTAATGTTCGTCACAGATATCGCTTTTGTTTTGTTACTTTAGGAAAGGTCAGAGGTCATCACCACCTATGCTATGTGTGGTTTCTCTGCATTTGTTAGCATCGGCATCGGTATCGGATCAATGACTGCCATGTGTCCATCCAGAAAACAGGAAATCGTCGAGATTGTTTGGACTTCTTTCTTTGCGGGCAACATGGCAAGCTTTGCTACAGGTGCTGTTGCAGGTATGTGCAATATCATATGTGTGTTATATATAGGATATTTTTATTTATTGGTTGAATTTTTAACAGTATCATTAATGAAGTGAATATTTAACATTATCATTAACAAAGTGAATGTTTAACAGTATCATTAATGAAGTGAATGTTCAACATTATCAATAATGAAGTGAATGTTTAACACTTTCATTAATTAATGAAGTGAATGTTTAACAGTATCATTAACGAAGCGAGTGTTTAACAGAATCATTAACCAAGTGTATGCTTAACAGTATCATTAATGAAGTGAATGCTTAACAGTATCATTAATTAAGTGAATGTTTAACAGAATCACTAGCAAAGTGAATGTATAACAAAATCATTAACGAAGTGAATTTTCGGACTCAGTTCCACACTGGAAGTTGAGTTTTTGTCCGACCTCAATGGCTTTCAGATCAACCCAACATCAATTGGGTAGCAGAAACACACTGACTACGAACTAAATTATTCATTGGGGTCTTCCCGCTCAGGTTCCACTCCAGCTGACAACGATACACCTAATAGGGGGTCCGTGAGGCTAAGAGATTAAGCCGCTGCCTTGCGTTTCGAATTTCGTGGGTTCCAATAGGGGCTGCCGTGCTCTGTTCACGAGTGCATTTGCTTCCAATAGATCCCTAGGTTTACTGCCGGAGATAACGAATTTGTACTTCGTGAAATACTCTCAGCAAGTTGTGTGCCATTTCTGCGGAGAGGGACCGAGCCATATGGGGTTAAAAAAAAACAGTGCACAGAAGTCAATCCTTCGTCCATAGACTTTCTAGAATACAAACAAACAACATAAGTAATTTATGAGACTTCAAGAAGAGACAAGTCTGTAAGAAATATATATATCAACATACAAAACAGACGATGGCGATGGATTGGACATGTCCTCGAGATGAGAGAAAATAAAGATGACCAAGATAAGCAATGCGTTGAACACGCACAGACAGTGGGAGAAAAGTGAGACATGTGAACACATGCACAGACAGTGGGAGAAAAGTAAGACATGCGAACACATGAATGCGAAATTTTAAATTAGAACTTAACTCCTTCACTCCTCTGAGCTGCTATACTTGCTCGCAGTATTTGTTTAAGATGACACAAATCCAGTATAGCCGCTAGTACAGCATACGTTGCATGCAATATAAATGCGTCCGGTGGTTTAAAAAAAGGAACATTACTGGGTGAAAGTTTTCAATCCAATTTTAAGAAGATTAAGTTTGAGGTTGAGAGAAAGGCACAAGATTGGATTTAAGAAGATTAAGTTTGAGGTTGAGAGAAAGGCACAAGATTGGATTTAAGAAGATTAAGTTTGAGGTTGAGAGAAAGGCACAAGATTGGATTTAAGAAGATTAAGTTTGAAGTTGAGAGAAAGGCACAAGTTTGGATTTAAGAAGATTAAGTTTGAAGTTGAGAGAAAGGCACAAGATTGGATTTAAGAAGATTAAGTTTGAAGTTGAGAGAAAGGCACAAGATTGGATTTAAGAAGATTAAGTTTGAGGTTGAGAGAAAGGCACAAGATTGGATTTAAGAAGATTAAGTTTGAGGTTGAGAGAAAGGCACAAGATTGGATTTAAGAAGATTAAGTTTGAAGTTGAGAGAAAGGCACAAGATTGGATTTAAGAAGATTAAGTTTGAGGTTGAGAGAAAGGCACAAGATTGGATTGAGTGGAAATTGTTTTCTTTTGTTATCGAATGTGCCGCTGGGCGTATTGACTACTGATGTCATACGACAGCATAGGACTACTAACTCTGACAGAGTAAAACTTATCTTAACTTACCACCCCATAGTTCCCTGGTGAAAATGTTTTATTCCGTCATCTGTCTCTCCTTAGATCAGATCCTGAGACCGTTCTGTCTTCCCCAACTATCCTTTGGTGTCTTACAGACGGGACAGAAGTCTAAGGATATGTTGGTACACAGTCGCCTTAAGTCCAATATCCAGACTCATTTTGGCACTGTCCAGTGTGGCCGTCGGCGTTGCAACACGTGTGCTTATGTGATACAGACGCGTACTGTATCTTTCCTTTAGGCACGTTTCTTATTGACGATGGGTTCACATGCGAGTCCCGTAATCTTATCTATGCCATTATCTGTAGCGGTGTAACAAGGCTTATATCGGCGAGACAGGCAAGAGGCTCAGTGACCGATTCGCCCAACACTTACGCCAATGCTCTGTGATCCCTGTAGCCACCCATTTCAATGATACTGGCCATTTAGGTGCTCACGATGTCCAGGTCACAGCCATCCGATCATGTTCCTCGGATGATCGCAGTCGATTTGCTCTGGAGAATCGGTTGATTTCTTTGCATGGTACCTTGCGACCACGCGGCTCAACGTATTACATTCTTATGCTTCTTAGTACTTTCTCTTCCCGTGCTTTGTAATCTATATGGGTATATGTTGCATGTATTCATGTTATATATTTACTAGATGTTTCATTGTTTCTTTCCTTTCTATTTCTAGTTTTTATGTGTGTTTTTTGTGTTACATTTATGTCGTTATTCGTTTTTATTCCAGATTTTCCTTAGATACGTTTGTATTTGGTCGTCCATTTGTGTTTCATTTTAATTTGTCACTCCTGTTTGTTCGTTTGCTTGATAAAGGCCTTGTTGGTCGAAACGTTGCTGTATTTTGTCATTGTTTTTGTAATTTGTAAAACTACAGTACTTTGTAATTACGTGTTTTGCCAATCAAATAGTTTTACTGCAGTTCCATATATATAACTGAATACGTACTGATGATGATGTTGTTGATTTTTAGTCTCTCACCAGTTTTTTCTTCTTTTTTTTGTTTTCCTTTTATATATGCTTAGAAAACTTACATCATCTGTTCATGAATTATCTAGCTTATTTACACCTGTTATCTGTTCATGAATTATCTAGCTTATTTACACCTGTTATCTGTTCATGAATTATCTAGCTTGACTTCGTTAATTATAGCGTTGTATCCTAGACCATGGTCCCCGAAAACATAAGGTTGAAGAGCTCATGGAAATATTCTCAGAAAATCAAATCACAAACCGATGCGTGATCTTCACCTTCCAGTATTGATAGATAAAGAGGAACATATTTGAAAGACAACACAACATATAAAGAAAACAAATTATGTATTATTCACAGAATAAATTTAACGCTCAAGATTATTTTTATATAAGTGTTACAGAAAAGTTATCCGTATAACCTGGACACAAAATAACAACCAAATAGACCTATTCAGAAAGAACTTAAAATTGAAGAAAACTGGCTGATGCTACAAATAAGAATGGAAAAATTGAAGTGTTTTGGAAATATAAACAGACGAGAAGGACTGGAAAAATCCATTATGGAAGGAGACATCCCGGCAAAGAGGAGAAGAAAAATACCACAAATGTATTCAGGATGTTACTGATGATTCAAACATGACAGCTACAGAAGCAAGACATCTGGCCTATGGGAGAGAGAGAAATTCAGACGAACTGTTAGGTGGTAAAGTTCTGCTCAGGACACGATGATATGTCTCATACAATGGAGTAAAATGTCAGTTAAAGTTTTCACAGTTCTATCCAACATACATAAAAGTCAGCCCCCAACAAACAGGAATTTACGATTTCCCGACAAAGCTAGTGAGTCTTATTTAGCGTTGACCGTGTCTGGTCGTTATTGAATGCACATAACATCTAGACCATGACTGGTCGTTATTGAATGCACAAAACATCTAGACCATGTCTGGTCGTTATTGAATGCACAAAACATCTAGACCCTGTCTGGTCGTTATTGAATGCACAAAACATCTAGACCCTGTCTGGTCGTTATTGAATGCACAAAACATTTATTGTTAAACACTGTTAGACTTTCATTTGTTAATAAAGGATATAAATATCTTCTTTCACAGGAATAATGTTTACAAACCATGAGATGGGACGCTCAGAGTGATGTTGTTCAGGTTCAATCAAGTGCCTTACCTGTCGGCTTAGACAGGTTATAGATCATAAATATCTGATACAAACAAGCAATAAAATGTAATAAAACGGAAACTACCTGAAGAAACTCTTGCTCTGCGACAACAGAAACATTGTTTTAAAAAGTATATGTGATAATGTTATTAGAATGATACTCAGTTTCACAAAGATAATTTATTTTTATCAAGTTCGATAATTAAAATATATGGTTATGAAGTCTCAAAATTTAACAATGTATTCGATCTTTTCTTAAATTCTATATAAATTTTACGAGAGTGATTGAAGAGTGCGTGGATTGCATCAATGCACTTTGCTATTGCATGCCATATTCGTTATGTACATTACATATATCAGGCACGTTCAGAACTTGGACTCTATGTCGTTTACAGATGATATATTGACTTTGGAATATGGGCAGAGATAGACATGAGATAGCTACAGGACAACTCGTTAAAATTGAGTTCGATATTTCTTGCCTAACTTAGTAAACTTAATTTTAGGGTTTCACTAAGGGGTAATTTCTTTTAACTCTGTGCCTGCCACTTCAATGTCTGCTGTGTGATCTTTTGATATTTTCTTTTCATGGTATGCAAAGCATATCTCCATCTTCTCTTTCTTATAAGAGCTATTAGTACTGGTTAACCAGACATTTCTCTGAATTCGCTCGATTTTATGTTCATTATTTTTCACAGATGTCTACTTTCAAACGCATTCAACTTATTTTCTATATCTTAATTATTTTCCAACTCTCACTGGTATATGTTAGGATTGATACAACAACTCTCGCTGGTATATGTTAGGATTGATACAACAACTCTCGCTGGTATATGTTAGGATTGATACAACAACTCTCACTGGCATATGTTAGGATTGATACAACAACTCTCGCTGGCATATGTTAGGATTGATACAACAACTCTCGCTGGCATATGTTAGGATTGATACAACAACTCTACTGGTATATGTTAGGATTGATACAACATTTGAATTAAAAATTTGTAACTTGATTTTTAAACTATATAACTTGCAGCTGCATATTTTATTTATACTTTAAGAAGCTGATGTTGCTTTGCCAATTCGTAGCATAATTTCTTTTTAGTGTCTCCTTTGCAGTCAAACTTACTAGCCAAATAGGTGTACTGCTCTGTTATTTGTATTATTTGCAATTTCAGCTTATCTTGATTGATTGATTGATTGATTGATTGATTGATTGATACGACCATCATCATTGCAGTTCGGTAAATAATCATATGGGCTCGGATCTCTTTCTTACACATGAAGATCTCAACGGCAGTGCGGAACTGCGTAGACTCGGCTAGAGTCCCTGAAGTAATATAGAAGATGATGAAAATATTCTCAATACTTGTCATGAGTGTCGTCTTCCTTATAGTTGTTTTTTCATAGCTTATCTACAAACAAACATTCCAAGTTATGGATGATAAATTATCGGTTTTTCTCTCCTTTCTTTTTATTTAACAACAAGAAACTAAAACATTGATCCTTGACCATGTAAGAGACATTTCATGTCAAGTTTTGCCAGTCATGCTTGACTTAACAAATATGTCCAAACGACTCGTTTCCGACGCTAACGATTCTCAGGTCGACCTAGCTTCTTTGTTATTTATAAATTGTATATTTCAGTACATTTTACAAGAAAACATTTTTAAAACATTGATGTTTGCAAGATAGAAAAAAAAAAATACTAAATTAAATTTGTTTCGTTTGTTTTGATAAGTCATGAATTTTGTTCCGATTTTTAATCGATATTTCCCTTTCACAATTGGTGCCACCTAATTTTTTCCCATTTATCACAACACATGCTCAATGACCTAGTGTAATAGCTGTCTGAAACGCTATCAAATGTATACATCTTTAACCAACTTACCTAAATCATAACTCGCTAAAGATAACAGGTAAATAATTGAAAATGATCGCACTGGCATACAAGTTTATGTCGGACAAATCTGTCCAAATTTAATATTTCCAGAATATGGCATTCTCAAGTTCTTTTTCGGTGACAGAAAAACAAACAGACATTGAGTTTCAGTTTTAGTTTCAGTTTGGAATATCTTCTTTGCACTCCGGACATGTCCATATGTGCTTCGATCTCCTCCGCAATATCTCCAATAGCGTCCAGTAACTAACGGTACTATTTCGTTGTTGATTGATGAACCTACTCATATACTTGTTGTGCTGTTCTTTTCTTGCCACTCCAATCTTCAATCCAAACTCAAATCCAATAAATAGGACAGACAATAAGTTTTACAGGTAATAATGCAAGTGTGTTGGTAACATTACAGAAATTATACAGTAACACATGTTTACAGGTTTACCAAAAGCAACATTTAATTCAATGCAGGGAAGAAAAAACTGAGCGCGTAAACTTCTCACAAATAAAACATAAAGTTGATCAACTTTGTGACTCAAATTTTTTTTTTTTTTTTAAATAAATTTGTTTACTTGTTCCGGTTTTGTGAATGTTTGATTTTGTAAATGTTTGATTTTGTGAATGTTTGATTTTGTAAATGTTTGATTTTGTGAATGTTTGATTTTGTGAATGTTTCATTTTGTGAATGTCTGATTTTGTGAAGGTTTCATTTTGTGACTGTGTCTGATTATTTGACTGTCTAAAATTGTATTCTTATTAGATTGTTAAGTTAATAGATGCGGTGCCGAAGCTAGAACAGCCAGTGTTGAGCCCGCAGTGAATAGCATACACACTATGAAACATAGTCTGTCCATCACCATGGCAGCAAACCTCCATTCGTTTCGGATGTCATTCTCTTCCTCCTCCTTACGGAACTTGGCAGTAACTTTTTTCATCTCGCGCAGAATAGACGTGATGTCGTGACGTACAGATGCTGACGTCATTCCAATGCCTTCTTCCATCTAAAGAAGAAAGGAAATATTTAATTAGAATTAACAGTGTCAATAACTCTAGTTCAAACGTGTGCAACCGACGGCCCGATGGCTAGATCAGGCAGTCCCCATGATTTTTTAAAGGCCCTTTTTAAATATTAATGTGTAACACGCTAATGTGCTTCCTTCTAGTTTTGCTTTTTTGATTTTCAATTATAAAACAATGAAAAAGTTTTACATGACTTCGTTAAATAATAATCTTTTTTTTTGGTTGATCTTAATTGCGAACTTACATAATTTCTCTATAAGAATATTTACCATTATCATTTTTTCGCTTCTGCGTTTAGTCGGGTGTCATGTGAGATTATTCAAGTTTTCGTCACGCTAAAATCTGAGTTTCTTCCAAGCTCAGTTTGAAGTATCGCCAATGTTCAACCTTGCTAAAATGAGTCTAATAGAGAAGGGTGACTTCATTACACCTTGCTTCCCCACATGGTTCAGGCATTCCACACAGAAATGAAATGCTACCTGGCAAGAATATTATTGCAAAAGCACCAACTCGTAACTCCAGCAACAATCTTACGGATCTCCTTGAAAATCTGTTTTAGAACGAAACAGCAAGGTCCAGACTCGAACCTATTACATTCAGAACACATGGTAAACTGCTGAACTACTTCACAACATATAACTCTCATTTGTCGGATTCTGGCTTTATAAGCAGGTAAGTGACAGTAGATCATATGTTAATATGTTAATATGTTAATATGTTAATATTTCTGTATTTGCATCTGTGTCATCTTTATCTTGCTTTCTGTACCATACCAGACACACTCCGCCTTTGTTAAGTTTCATTAGTTTTCTTGTCTAGGTCATATCAGACACACCCGCCTTTGTTAAGTTTTATTAGTTTTCTTGTCTAGGTCATATCAGACACACCCGCCTTTGTTAAGTTTTATTAGTTTTATTGTCTAGGTCATATCAGACACCCCGCCTTTGTTAAGTCTCATTGTTTTCTTGTCTAGGTCATATCGACACACCCGCCTTTGTTAAGTTTCATTAGTTTTATTGTCTAGGTCATATCAGACACACTCCGCACTGGTTGGCATCTTACAACTGCTCTCGTGTTTTCATACTCAGTGACTCCATGAGCATGATTCGTAAAGTCGAATGGGGAGTGATGAGACGCGGCTGGGTGAAGGTGCTGGTACAGACAGTGATCAGAGAGATCGCCTTCATTTTTGTCCCAGGAGTTAGGGGTGGTGAACGAGCTGATAGATTGGCTGGCTTGGCTACAATATCAGAGTGAGCTGCCATGGATCGAAATGACATTCTTCACGCATTGAGAGAGTCTTTCCGAACAGAGGAGTTTCAGGGCTGTGAATCCCACTCGCTGACCAGATTGAAAGAGATGGGTGTCGATATTGGTGTAGCCCAAAAGAACGACATACTAAATATGCAAAGAGATTGATTAATCAACATCGAACTGGCGTGTTGGTTCGCAGGACGCTGCTGGATTTGCTGAGGCGGAGATCGGAGCACCTATGGACATGTCCGGAGTGCTATGATGATAGTCCTCATATAACTGATTAACTGATAACTCCGCCCTTGTTAATTTTCATTAGTTTTCTTGTCTAGGCTGTCTCTCGTAGACTATCTATCTCCCAATGTTGACTGTTAAACAAAATCGTGGACTGTTAAGCAAAAGTTATCAAGGCCACCTTTCATAAGGTTAAATCTCATAGCAACTTCTTCGTGAGATAGTTCTTTCATTGGACACACAACATTTACTTGGGGGCCTCAGTTCCAGTCTATCTTCATAATCACGTTTCCCGATTTAGTCCTTCACTGTTACCTCTTTTACAATTAAACTCTCTCAGATCTTAGCTGAAACTCAATATTCGAAGACTGTTCAAATGTCTGCCATCAGTTGAAGGGCATCTTTGTAAGTCTGTCATGTTCACACACAGTTACTGAATAATTTTAAGTTATATGCCACCAATCGGCCAGAAAATAACAGCACAACAGGTTCATCAATCAAAATCGAACTATAGTCTGTCCATTAATTCGTGAGCACGTTTGAAATTGATTTTCTCGAAAACTACCTGTTGGATCTCAGTGATTTTTGCAAGCAGCCTTAGAATATCCATGACGCTAGAGAAATATTTTTTCCAAGAAAATTTGATGTAGTTTGAAATATTTCTTCTTCAGGTTATATTAAAATCAACTTCACCGGATTGTACACAATAGTAACAGATCTACGGTACACAGACGCGTTGTTCTAAAAATACATTATGGTAACATAGAAATATCGTGAGTATACAACAATTTCACGAAATCCCGTGCACCTAACCCAGTCGACTTTGAACGCGGAAAGCATATGACGTTATAATTGGGATACCGTTGTATAGTTATAGGCGTATCTCGCTATTTGTATGAAGCTATTGTATCATATTTGTTGGCTTATCAAAACTGACATTGATATCACATTTATAATGAGTCTGAAGTGCACATTTATAACAATGCAGAAGGTTACAGTTTTAATATACCAACACTTCCGTAGGGAATCTAAGAGAGGTCATCTATATTGCGATATTCATAACCCTGAGAAACGAACGCAACTGGCGCTTGGTCTGAATAGAGAATCCTTTTCCCGATGGATTAAACAGGACACAAAGTGCACTAATGTCAAGCAAGGACGGAAAAGAACAATTGACGACTTTGACATAGATGTCATAAGACGGGAGCTCTTGAAAATGTTTGCGACAAATCAACTTGTTACTCTCAGGAAACTGAAATTAAAACTACAATCAGATTGCAGCATAGACATTTCTAAAAGTACTCTATGAAAAATTGTAAGAGCCGCGGCTTCACCTTCAGAAAAACTATAGGCGGCAGGAATATTATTTGTGAAAAGCCACATTTAATTGCTGCCCGAAGTAAATACCTGAGGCAGATCCGTGAGCGGCGGAGGCAAGGCTATGATATTGTATATTTGGACGAATCCTGGGTCAATGCTCACCACACCAATGCTAAAGAATGGCAATCAGTAGACGGTGAACAGAAAAGAAAAATACCAAGCAGCAAAGGCCAGCGTATTATACTAATACATGCAGGAAGCAGTGAAGAAGGTCTTGTCCATGACGCTGGACTTATTTTCCAATCAAAAAGTACCGACGGTAGGGACTACCACACATAAATGAATGGACATATTTTCAGGCACTGGATGGAGAAAGATCTACTTCCAATTCTAAACAGACCATCATGCTTGGTAATGGATAATGCATCCTATCCCAACTCAGTATCAGCGGAAGACAAAGTACCAACTGCATCAAATACAAAAGATCAAATTAGGACTTGGCTTGCTAAGGAAAATGTCAGCTTCGATGATACATATTTGAAACCGAGTTGTTGCACCTGGTGAGGATGACAAATAAGACAAAGGTGTTTCATATTGACAAAATCATTGCGGAATACGGCCACACGTCTTTCGACTACCTCCATATCATGCTCAATCCGATAGAGCTTGTCTGGGCTAAAGTAAAAGGGCAAGTTGCCGAACAGAACAGGACGTTTAAAATGTGTGATGTTGAAGTTCTGACACGTGAGTCCTTCTCAATGATAGACATGCAGTTCTGGAAGAAGTGTGTTGAACATGTGCTCGAGAGGAAGACGAGTACTGGCACCGAGATGGATTACAATTTGTCCAGCCAGTAACAATTATCAACCTCATGGAATCGTCAGATTCGGGATGATACAAATCATATTTTGATTACAGACTGAGAAATAGCAACGTATACATTTCCATATCCAAATGCGTCTACCATCATACAATTTGTGGTGAAGTTAAGACACCCTGGGTCTAATGGTGACCGAAGGGGAGGACTAACTGTTGCATATTGTATCCAAGTTCACGATTGCACATAAAGGGCAACACACTTAATTACTTGACCTATCAAGTTAATATGGAGATACACCTATGAATAGAATTGACATGGACAAATTCTAGGATACTGTAAAATCTAAAATTTGAGCCCCGATTTGCAATTGTCATAAAAGATCAAAGGAATTCGCCGATGTGCAAAATCCGTAGCATCTATGGACTACTGGTTAGCTTTATTTTAGCGTTATGGATATTCTAAGGCTGCATGCAAAAATCACTGAGATCCAACAGGTAGTTTTCGAGAAAATCAATTTCAAACGTGCTCACGAATTAATGGACAGACTATAGTACGTTCAGTTGATGGACGCTGTTGGAGATATTACGACGGAGATCGAAGCAACCATGGACATGTCCGGAGTACAATGAAGATATTCCAAACTGAAACTGATGAAACCAGTTGATGCTCCTGGTTGTCAGTATGTTACTTGTCAGTCTTCTGCTACACTTAAAATAAGCTATCAATTACATGAGGACTATCATCTTAGCACTCCTGACATGTCCATAGGTGCTCCACCTCAGCAAATACATCATGGTCCAGTGAACAACAAGCCAGTTCAATGTTGATTAATCAATCTGTTGGCAAACTTGGTATGTCACTCTTTTCGGGCTGAACCGATATCGGTACCCATCTCTCTCAATCTGTTCAGCGACTTCCATTCACAAACCTGACACTCTTCTGTTCGGTACGACACTCTCAATGAGAGACCAAATAAGTTGAGTCTGATTAACGGGAAGAGCGATGTATCGTTGTACACTCAAGCCATATAATAATATTCGTGAACAATTTTCTTGAAGTCATATGACATTTTTGCCCATCATTATTTAGTTCAGACTGTGTTTGTTTAAATCACAATAGTAGCATGTCTCTTGTGACACGTCTCTTTCATCACATCTCGTCTGAACAAAACTCTCTCTAGCAAGTTGTCTCGCCTGTGGCGTTTAACGTTGCTAAAATGTTTAATCTTCCGGGACGTGATGTTATTTATGAGCCAATGCTCCTCGATATGTAGGCCTTATAGGATGTCTTTGTTGATGTTCTAAGAACTGTTTCTCTAGCACCTAGAAATCTAAATTCAAGATATGTAAATTTATTTATTCTATGTTTATGTTTGTATAAATTCAATGTTCTAAGAACTGTTTCTGTAGCACCTAAAAATCTAAATTCAATGTGCTTTACCTTCAGAAGAAATCCAGCATTGTTTCCTTTTGTCATTCTTGGATCGTCATCCATGTCAAGGACGTTAGCCATCAGACTTCGAGATTTTTCTTCCAGTGTACCCAGCTTGTAGTCCTTCACCTGTGCCCTCTGGGTCAAAGACCTCTTAGAAGGGTTGCCTCCTGGACGCTTCATCCTTAACAGCCAGGCCAGCCAGCCGCATACAAAATGTTTAATCTGAAGCAGAGGGTGGTGTTATTTAAATTTTGTCGGACCAGTAAATGTGTCACAAGTATAAGTAGGTCATAAAAGTATGCCGGCCATGATGGCACAAATATAAGTAGGCCATAAAGATAAGTTGGTTATGGTGGCACACATACAAGTAGGCCATAAAGGTAAGTTGGTCATGGTTCACGCATACAATTAGGCCATAACGGTCAGTCAGCCATGATGGCACACATATAAGTAGGCCATAAAGGTGAGTCAACCATGATGGCACACATACAAGTAGGCCATAAAGGTGAGTCGGTCATGATGGCACACCTGTAAGTGACATAATATGTATAATTCAAGAACAATTAAGTATTCAATTAAGGAATAATCTATATCAGATCAAGCAAATCGTTAGAGGATGTCATTGATCACATAAAGATGTTCAAGAAACCAACAGGTCATAAATAATGAGAGTAAATCATAACCAAGATGAGATATCTTGGAAGAGCTGCAGGAGTAACAATGAATGATAGAATTATAAATGAAGAAATCATTAGGTAACTAAGATTGAAATCAGTTGTGAAATGTGTCACAGAACAAAAGATTAAGAAGTTTGAGCATCTGACAATAATGCACTAGTATCGTCTACCACGAGATGCACTAGTATCGTCTACCCACAGAGATGCACTGTATCGTCTACCACGAGATGCACTAGTATCGTCTACCCGCGAGATGCACTGGTATCGTCTACCAGAGATGCATGTATCGTCTACCAAGATGCACTAGTATCGTCTACCCGCGAGATGCACTAGTATCGTCTACCCGCGAGATGCACTAGTATCGTCTACCCGCGAGATGCACTGAAAAAAATATACTGACTCTAAAGTAAAAGCAAGACCACATAAAAAATGAAACGACAACATCAAGTCCAACCTTAGAGACATGAACATTCTTCTTCTTCTTTGCGGTCGTTCTTTACGATCAATTTTAATCACTCTTTGTGATAAATTTGATCTTTACCAAGAACGTGTATACGTTGCACATTGGTTTGGTAGGCCCCTAAACGCATAGACTTCTACACGTTTAGGACACGTGCATCCGATTTCACCCAAACCTCCTTAGTCGCCTCTTACGACATACGTGGCAGGTAACAGTGGTTCTATTCTTTACACCCCAAATTTGGGACCCGGTAACCGCACGGGCGACATGAACATGAATTGACAAGATGTATTAGACAAAGCTCACAAACTTCATCATTAACTACTACTTTAACATCAGTGATCGTCTTCTTTATTATTCTCCCTCGTGTTTTTAACCCCAGTTTGGTAGGGCCCCTCAAGCAACTCATACCTATTTGTTCTATATTTAGCTATCTCTTGCAGCGCCTTTCAAGTCTTCACTATTAGTTACTCTCTAACAACAAGCAGCATGACAATGGAGGTACTGGCGGTGACAAATACTTGACGTTGGCTGGAGTTACAAAACTACACTCATGCATGCATTTTGAGTGATTCTTTGAGTACGATTCTCAAGGTAGAGGCTGGTTCGGTGCGCTGGCAATGGGCTGAATCTCTACAAGCGTCAAGAATTTGCAGAATCACACTTATCTTCGTTCCGGGGCACATGGGTGTCGTTGGCAATGAGAGAGCAGACAGGCTGGCTGGCTCTGCTACCATATCAGAGGGCCAGCCAATGGATAGATCTGATATTTTGAACGCCCTCATAGAGTGTGGCCGCAAAGAAGATTTTCATTTAAATCAATCCACGTCAACAACTAGATTGCAGGAGCTGGGTTTGAAGATAGGAGTAGCAAGAAAAGAACAGCATAACGGGTACGTGAGTAGGCTCATCAATCAAAATGGAACAGGTACGGTCAGTTGCTGGACGCTGTTGGAGATATTGCGAAGAAGATCGGAGCATATATGGACATGTCCGGAGTGCAATGAAGATATTCCAAACTGAAACTGAAACTATAACTGACTCCAAATCTCATTTCTGTGCACTTTTAGGCACCCCTCTCTTTAGCGTTTCCTGCTGGTTTCAGGAAAACGCATTTCTTGTTATATTGCTCTCCAGTTTTCTCAAGGTATATCCTATCCAGTAACAGCGTCTTTTCATCACCTCTTTGTTCACTGGAACCTGTATCGATCTCTCAATCAGCTATTCATTTGGGACACTATCATACCGTTTCAGTTCCTCTATTTTAAACTTTAGTGTTAATTAACACAAGCTTAATCGTTAACTAACTCCCACTTCAATGTTAATTAACACAAGCTTAATCGTTAACTAACGCCCACTTCAATGTTAATTAACACAATCTTAATCGTTAACTAACTCCCACTTCAATGTTAACAATTTAAAACTAACAAACTTAATCGTTAACTAACTCACATTCAATGTTAATTAACACAAGCTTAATCGTTAACTAACTCACACTTCAATGTTAATTAACACAAAAACTGTATTGCTAATTCCAACGAATTATAATATTTGCTTTTCTTACGATATACATCCAATAAAATTATTTCTTACCAATTTCAACATTAGGTTGTACAAGCTTCATTACTAATTCACAACAAATGAACGCTTTCTCACAAAACTCAACGTACACTTATAAATTAATTATCAATGTACACTGCACTGTGATCTTACAGAAGAATGAAGAAAATCATATGGACTGCTAAAATGACTAATGTAGAGACGTTGAATGATATCAAGACAAAAGAAAGTTTTATTAGCAATATAAGAAAGAGGAGTCATCATTTGGAAAGGGATATAAGAAAAAGAAAGTTTATTAGCAACTGAAAGTCATGAGACGTTGAATAATATCAAGACAAAAGAAAGTTTATTAGCAATATAAGAAAGAGGGAGTCATGAGACGTTGAATGATATCAAGACAAAAAGACAGTTTATTAGCAATATAAGAAGGGGAGTCATGAGACGTTGAATGATATCAAGACAAAAGAAAGTTTATTAGCAATATAAGAAAGAGGGAGTCATGAGACGTTGAATGATATCAAGACAAAAATACAGTTTATTAGCAATATAAGAAAGATGGAGTCATGAGACGTTGAATGATATCAAGACAAAAAGAAAGTTTATTAGCAATATAAGAAAGAGGAAGTCATGAGACGTTGAATGATATCAAGACAAAAAGACAGTTTATTAGCAATATAAGAAAGATGGAGTCATGAGACGTTGAATGATATCAAGACAAAAAGAAAGTTTATTAGCAATATAAGAAAGAGGAAGTCATGAGACGTTGAATGATATCAAGACAAAAAGAAAGTTTATTAGCAATATAAGAAAGAGGGAGTCATGAGACGTTGAATGATATCAAGACAAAAAGACAGTTTATTAGCAATATATGAAAGAGGGAGTCATGAGACGTTGAATGATATAAAGACAAAAAGACAGTTTATTAGCAATATAAGAAAGAGGGAGTCATGAGACGTTGAATGATATCAAGACAAAAAGACAGTTTATTAGCAATATAGAAAGAGGAGTCATGAGACGTTGAATGATATCAAGACAAAAGAAAATTTATTAGCAATATAAGAAAGAGGAGTCATGAGACGTTGAATGATATCAAGACAAAAGACAGTTTATTAGCAATATAAGAAGAGGAGTCATGAGACGTTGAATGATATCAAGACAAAAAGACAGTTTATTAGCAATATAAGAAAGAGGGAGTCATGAGACGTTGAATGATATCAAGACAAAAAGAAAGTTTATTAGCAATATAAGAAAGATGGAGTCATGAGACGTTGAATGATATCAAGACAAAAAGACAGTTTATTAGCAATATAAGAAAGATGGAGTCATGAGACGTTGAATGATATCAGACAAAAGAAAGTTTATTAGCAATATAAGAAGAGGGAGTCATGAGACGTTGAATGATATCAAGACAAAAAGAAAGTTTATTAGCAATATAAGAAAGAGGAAGTCATGAGACGTTGAATGATATCAAGACAAAAAGAAAGTTTATTAGCAATATAAGAAAGATGGAGTCATGAGACGTTGAATGATATCAAGACAAAAAGACAGTTTATTAGCAATATAAGAAAGAGGGAGTCATGAGACGTTGAATGATATCAAGACAAAAAGAAAGTTTATTAGCAATATAAGAAAGAGGAAGTCATGAGACGTTGAATGATAACAAGACAAAAGAAAATGTATTAGCAATATAAGAAAGAGGAGTCATCATTTTGGAAATGTGATAATAAGGGAGGTTTAGAGCACATTATGACAACCGATCAAATAGAGGGAGCATGGAAGACAGAAAACCATATTTTAGAGCATGCTTCATGGCACGAAGAGCTCATATCTGAGAATATCAAATTCAGAGCACAGTTTGTGAGATCCATGATCACCTATGCCAGCCGGCACTGGCACCTATGTCATGATGACACTTATATAACTCAGCCTACACTCACTATGACGTACATTAGTAAGAAACTCGTTTACTTTCAACATCAGTACTCACCCAGTTTGTCATAGTGTGTGTATGACAGTACTCACCCAGTTTGGCATAGTGTGTGTATGACAGTACTCACCCAGTTTGGCATAGTGTGTGTATGACAGTACTCACCCAGTTTGGCATAGTGTGTGTATGACAGTACTCACCCAGTTTGGCATAGTGTGTGTATGACAGTACTCACCCAGTTTGGCATAGTGTGTGTATCAGGTGATCGATAATGAAAATTGAGAACACACACAGTGAACACAATGGAAACAGAAACCATCATCATGATGCAGGCAAAATATATTCCTGTAAAACAATAAATGTCGTTATTTCAAATCGTAAATCTAGCATGTGTCAGCATCATCATCAAATAGCTTGTCTTGAGCAGAATTTTGCCACTCTAACAGTCCTTCGGAATTTCTCTTTATCATATACCAGTCCCGCCTCTGCAGCCGTCATGCTCAAATCATTAGTTACATCCTGAATCCATTTTCCCCGTGGTCTTCATTTTCTCCTATTGTAGCACGTATCACACGCCATTAATACTGATATATTAACTATCATCATTACTTGGACATCCTTGGTAGTCGCCAATAGTCGAGTTAATAACACGCTGCGGGAGTGACCACGTACAGTAGAAATTCAGAAGTTCGAGTTAGTCTGTGTAGGTGACTGTTCAGTCTATTCTGTCCATTCCGAATTCAAAAAAATATCACCTGTCTTGTTCTATCTAGATAGTGGTAATTATCTCTTTGTTCCTCTTCGTATATAATGTCCTTAATGAGAGATGTCTATTCCTGGAATGTGTTCATTTGATCTTTTTGCTCCCGTGCTGCTCTATCCTTTGTAGAGAGCATTACAATTATTACATTCTCAGAACCATTAGCAAAGTTTAGCAGCTTTGTGAAGAGCAAACTACTCAATATTAATCAACAAAAACAATACTTTTAAAAGATTCTTCTATTCTAACTATAATTTAGAATATAATATTCTTGCAAGTTCATTTGATTCGTATGTTTAGTTTTAGTTCTTCTTCTTCTTCTTTGTGTTCGTTCTTTACGACCAATTTTAATCACTCTTTGCGATATGTTTGATCTTTGCCAAGAACGTGTATACGTTGCACATTGGTTTGGTAGGCCCCTAAACGCATAGATTTCTACACGTTTAGGACATGTGCATCCGATTTCAGCTAAACCTCCTTAGTCGCCTCTTACGACATGCATGGCAGGTAACAGTGGTTCTATTCTTTACACCCCAAATTTGGGCTCCGGTAACCACTCAGGTGTAGTTTTAGTTTAGTCGTCGAATCATCATCACTGCACGTCGAACTAATTAATCCATAAGTTCTCCGATCTCTCCCTTAGTATTTCCCTCAGCGTGTGGCGACTAACAGCACCGGTTCTTTGTTGGTTTACTATTCTTCTGTGGCTACCAGCATAGCGTTCTTGTCTAGCTACACCACACTTAACTTGGAATTCTTGCAGTCTGGTTAGTGTTGTAGATTCACCACTATTACATGAATCATGTACACGTTCTCTCACTTAAGGAATTTATAATATCATCCTGGTTGATTCTCATGTCTACACTGGAAGCTCATTCTGTTCAAGGTTGTGCTGTATCATATAACGACATCAACAAAAGTTCAAAGTGACCTACCTATAAGTGGTAGTGCATCTGAAGTAGGTGGCATAGTCTCCGCTACCAACAACAGAAACACCATCAGTGACAATAATATAGTGACACCTGAGAAGCATCAATCAATGGAAGTTTGTATTTGATATGACAGTAATAGATTACTGTGGTTATAGTAGGTAAATAAACAGAGAGTAAATAAGTACTCATATATAAATAAGCAGTATACAATGACAATGCGGTAACGAGTACTTCAGTGCTATCTTGAACCACTACTTATGTATGGCAGAGAATCATAGACAATGAACAAACAATCATTACGATCATTGGAAGCCACAAAGAAAGATGATCAGTTTCCAAGATAGTGCAAGCTACATCGCTTGATATGCTGCGGTATTGTGAAGTTTTAACAATGTGTGTGATATCTTCAAGCTGCGTTGTGTTCACAATTTACAGGGCTGTGTATGGAACAACAATAAACTATGCATTTGCAAATTTCTCAAGATTTGATCAAAACAGTGAAGATGGAAAGATTGAGATACGAAAGTTGACAGCTTTGATGAGGAAGTGACAAGACTGGGAGAAGTCAAACAGCCTGCCAGGTGTGAAGATATCAAGATAAGTGAAGTTGACAGCTTTGATGAGGAAGTGACAAGACTGGTAGAAGTCAAACAGCCTGCCAGGTGTGAAGATGTCAAGATAAGTGAAGTTGACAGCTTTGATGAGGAAGTAACAGACTGGTAGAAGTCAAACAGCCTGTCAGGTGTGAAGATGTCAAGATAAGTGAAGTTGAGAGCTTTGATGAGGAAGTAACAAGACTGGGAGAAGTCAAACAGCCTGCCAGGTGTGAAGATGTCAAGATTGAGATAAGCTACTAGTAGTGACAAACGAAATAAACAAAGATTTAAGTGTAGGCATTACAAGGGAAGCAATACAAACATTCACACATTCTAACAATCAAACATGTGTTGCAGCCCTTGAATTTCTGTACTATTGAACTAAAAGTTCTACTAATAAATCAAATAAAATTTCCTGTAGTCTTCTCAGACCATAGGGTATGAAGTGTCTGTTACTTTATATTTCTAGACCCTAGTGTGCAGGAGGTAGGAGGGCCAATTCTTTTCCTCACTTGTGGAACGTCGAGTGTAGGGATTTAACCCACAACCCTCTTGTGTCCGTGCCAATAGGAGAACGTTTACGCATTACGCTATAATACTAACTAAACAGGAAATAATACTTTTCATACCATGCGGCATATTGAAGAATACGGTGTAATGTAAGTATTTGTCTTTGATCTATGGCACACGATGGGTGATGTGGTGAACATTACCATGGGAATCTTTACTTCAAAGTATTTCTCTGCTACTCCCAACTAAGTCTGAAAGCTGTTTGCGGGGTTGTCGGTAAAATGCAACTCCAACTGGGAATTCGATCCTGAAACCATACGCTTATGTAGTAAGTACACTAACCACTATCGTATCGTATGTTACAAACCAATAATAGTGTTTACTCTACTTCTATTGTAAATAATATAAAGTAAAAAAACCTATTTCAAACCATGAGATATATTGCAGTATAAAGTGTTGGGTCCGGTTTTTTTCGTTAACGGTCGACACACGATGCGTGATGTGATCAACAACATTCTGGCCGTCAATTATCAGTTGTAAATTATCAGTTATATGAGGAATATCATCATATCACTCTGGAAATGCCCAAAGATGCTTCGATCTCCGCCTCAACAAATCCAGCAGCGTCCAGCGGCCCAACGTGCCAGTTCAATGTTGATTAATCAATATTTTTGCATGTTTGGAATGTAATTCTTTTCCGGCTGTTTTCGGGTTTTTTACTGGCCGTCTTTACTTCATATTACTTTTCTGGTACCCAATTATAGTTGGTTCGATCTGAGAGCCATTAGTTTCGGGGAAAAAATCGCCGCCTACTGAAATTGAACCCGGACCATTTCGATTAAGCAGAGGGTCTACTAACCACTACGCTATTGTGTCTCTCACTTCTATCGTACAAGCAGCGAGTCTACTAACCACTACGCTATTGTGTCTCTCACTTCTATCTTACAAGCAGTGAGTCTACTAACCACTACGCTATTGTGTCTCTCACTTCTATCGTACAAGCAGCGAGTCTACTAACCACTACGCTATTGTGTCTCTCACTTATCTTACAGCAGCGAGTCTACTAAACCACTACGCTATTGTGTTCTACTTCTATCTTACAAGCATGAGTTACTACCACTACGCTATTGTGTCTCACTTCTATCGCACTCAGCTCTTAATTCTTCAACACTTTATTGCATTTATATTTTGTAAATCACAACACTGAACTCATCATCATCAGGTGCCATACCGGCTAGTATTGACGATCATAGATCTCCACAAATCTCTGTCGTTGGTATTTGCTATCGACTCAGTTGTTAACGCTCTACCGTGCCATGACGTCAGGTTATCCAAAATGTTCTCTCTCTGTCTTCCTCTGTCTCATCTACCCTCAATTTTACCTGTTGCCACAATGTGTTCTAAACCTCCTTCCTCATCACATGCCCGAAAAATGATGAGTGCCTCTTTCTTATATATTTTTTTATATCGTTGTTAAGATTTCTCTGTGTCTTGATCTCATTCAACACCTCAACATTAGTCATTTTAGCAGTGCATGGGATTCTCATCCTTCTTCTGTAAAAGCACTGAACTACCTCTCTATAAAACAGATTTAGTTAAAACAAACATTACCTAGAGAAATCTTCTCTCCAGCTTCAGGTGGTAAGATAAACAGAAGAAGAGTAAGAGACGAAATGAGAACACAAGGTATAATGATGTTGAAACCATAGTATAAGGTTCGTCGTCGAATGTGGATTGTGTACGTTAGATCAATGTAGAATTCTGGACAGCATTCATATTCGAGAATATTTCTCTTCACTGGCACGCCTGTCAATGTACAATTCAACATTTCAATGAATAGTGATCTAATGTTGTTCAATTTGAACATTTGAATGTACGAAGATCTAAGGTTATTCTATTTAAACATTTGAATGAAATGTGATCTATTGTTGTTCTATTTGTACATTTTAATGTACAGGGATATAGTGTTGTTCTATTTGAACATTTGTATGAACATGGATCTATATAATGCGTTGATCTATTTGAATATTTGAATGTACAGTGAAGTGTACGTTATTTCTGAACAGTTTAACATTTCTGAACAGTTTAACATTTCTGAACAGTTTAACATTTCTGAACAGTTTAACAATACTAAAAACAATAAAGATTTTCTCTAAACAAAGATATTCGTTTACTGGTTATTGGTTACTTAACTCATTGCATACCGTTAACCGCTACAGTGTCATAGAAATCTAACCAAATTACGCAGTCAATATGAAACCCAGCAATGAGTTTATTTAAAAATTAATATGAAACCCACCAATGAGATTATTTAAAAATTAATATGAAACCCACCAATGAGACTAATCTGTTTGAATAATTAACATGAAACTAGAATCAACTATAAACTTATGTGTCTGCTAACTCAGGTAAGAATTATGGGAAATCAGACCACAACTACACCACGTGACCTCACATTCCAGTATTGTTGTATATAGACGAATTCAATTTAAAATCAACACAAAATGCTAAATCGAAGTTATATTAAGCAACAAGTTAAATTTAACAATAAGGAATATCAATTTTATGAATATTTTTCACCAATAATTAACCATAGACTCATAGAATTGAGTAAAATTGCAAAAAAAAGCTTGCAGTGTTCTATCAAATATCTATAAATTCCAGTACCCCGATCCGATTTATGTCAGGGGTTTTCCGTCAGTTGTTAAGCCTAATAATTTACAGTTGGCTGTGATGAAATCCACCAACAAGATCAAATTTTTTAAAACGAAATTAATATGAAAGCCACCAATGAGATTACTTTAAAAATCAATATGTAAAAGACCAATGAGATTAATTTTTTTGCAAAATGAGTATGACACTCACCAATGAGATCACTCTATTTCAGAAATGAATTAAGAATCCTACCAATGAGCATCCACTCTCCATTCCTAATGAAGCCAGTAACATCTCCTCCTTCTGGTTTGTCCATTGTAAGGTTGAGTAGACGACCCTCATACGTCCATGAACCAAACTTCAGGTCACATTTCTGATCATCAAACGGAAACCACGTAATATCAATGGCGCATGTGCTTTTAAACATTCCAGGAGGCACCCACAGACATGAACCATCATGGTTAATCACAACATTTGTAGGATAAGTTTGATCAAAATCATCACTTGCACTGTTAGCTCAGAATAAAGGAAAACATGATGGTTAATCACAACATTTGTAGGGTAAGTTTGGTCAAAATCATCACGTGCACTGTTAGCTCAGAATGAAAGGAAAACATAATTTATATGGCGTGAGATGATCTTCTAATATCAAGATTAGTACAGTAGCAATAGTTACAGTTTGTTTAGTTAGACATTTTGTATTATATACAAAACTGAGAAACGAAAGGCAAATACAAGTATGTCAAATGTCGAGAAAGTTAGTTATCATAGCCAATGTGACTACACTCCGGCTTAACTTATTATCGATTCAACTACACTACAAATTAACATGCTATCGACGTGACTACACTGCAAAGTAACTTACTATCGACGTAATTGACTGACTACACTACAAAGTAACTTACTATTGACGTGACTACACTACAAAGTAACTTACTATCGACGTGACTACACTACAAAGTAACTTACTATCGACGTGACTACACTACAAAGTAACTTACCACGCACGTGACTACACTACAAAGTAACTTACTATCGACGTGACTACACTACAAAGTAACTTACTATCGACGTGACTACACTACAAATTAACATGCTATCGACGTGACTACACTACAAAGTAACTTACCACGCACATGACTACACTCCGTATTAACCTGCTCTCGACGCGACTACACTTTAAATTAAATTGCTATCGACGTGACTATACTCCGAATTAACCAACTATCGATGTGACTACACTCCGAATTTACCCACTGACACCGAATTGTCGACGTGACAGTCCTGGTTATCTGGCTATCAACGAGACTGCACTCTTGATTATCTAGCTATGTGTTAGGACAGTTCTCTTCTGTGGATATGAGAATTGGAAAAAAAAAATTTTCAAGAGACAGTTTTGAAATAGAATTCCATGGAAGGCTTCTCATAAGAATACTTGAGTATACCTGGGAGGATGAGATATTCAATATAAGACTTTCAGAATGAACTGAAATGGATGTTATAAATACAGATACAAAAAGAGACGATGGCGGTGGATTGAACATAACCTCAGGATAACGATCAGGACAAGCATAGAAGCGTACACCGCCGAAACAGGAAATTAGGTATGCCTATGGACAAAAGCAGTAGAAATTTCGAAATAGAACTAAAAAACGTGTATAGAACTAGGCTTGAAGTAGTAAAAGATGCACAAGATTGAATTGAAGGAAACTTTTGTATCTCTGCCTTGTGTGCTCTAGGACACAATGAGAACTAACAATAAATAATGCAAATGTTATATGTGTCAACTACTTAAATGTGAGTTTTAACAAAACACAAATGTAATTCTGTTTTTTCTTAATTGTTTCAGTCACTTCTCAAACACACTTTTAGTCACATGTCATAGGTACTGACTCACCTGTTGTACATGAGAACATCCGGGACCCATACCATATGCTTAGGGACTCGAACAGAGGACACATTACCATAATCTTCCTTGTTCCATTTCAGATTAGATGCCTTCCAAGCCTGTAGTAGTTTAAAATAGCAGACACTCACTAAAGTACACTTTAATACTTGTAATAACAAATGTATATGCATGTATTTATTATCTAGACTATATCATCATCATCATCATCATCAAGTTGCTTGTCATAAGAAGAACTTTGCCACCTTAGCAGTCTTTCGGAATTTCTCTTCTCTCTCTTCTCTCTCTCTCTCTCTTGAGCCAGATGTCCCATCTCTGCATCTGTCGTGCTCAAACCATCAGGTACATCCTTAATCTATCTTCTCTGTGGTTTTCCTCTTCTCCTCTTTGCCGGGATGCATCCTTCCATGATGATCTTCTCCAGCTCTTCGTGTCTCTTTATATGTCCAATATACTTTTCTCATTCTTATTTGTAGCATTAGCCAATTATGTCCAACATACTTTAATTGTCTCATTCTTTTTTGTAGCATTAGCCAGTTTTCTCTTATTTTGAGTTCGTTCTGGATCAGTGTTTCCAAGTGGGGTACCGCCCCAGTGGGCGCTGAAGAGTTCTAAGGGGCGATAGTGGGTTCAGAGGAATTGGAAAAAGGGGGTGTTCAGGCGATTAGGGTCGGTGACTCCTTAAAGAAGAAATTAATAATAAATATTTTAAATCAAATTATTTTCGTTATTTTGCAATTCATTAATCATTGAAAAGTTTAATTCTGCATTTAAATTCATCTTATGCCCGTCTTACGCGATCCATTTTTCATCAATTTTCTATTTCTTGCATATATAGTCATTTAAAAATTGACCATGTATTGCAGAAATATATATCAATTTTCTATGTCAAAGAGAAAAAAAGCATGTATATATATGTGGGGGGCATTGCAAATGTTATAATGTGGAGGGGATATTGACAAAGTTTATGTTGTACAAAGTGGGCGGTGGGCCGAAACAGTTTGAGAATCTATGTTCTGGATAGATCTTGTTATTCTCTTCTCTCCATGGTTTAATGAAGGATTCTTCTGTAACATTTATATTCAAGAGCACATTCCGTATTAAATGTCCATGCTTCACATCCATACGTTGTCACTAGGAATATACATGCTCTTAGTATTCTGATCTTTGTTTTCTTATCAGTTCCGTTCCATACTGTTTTTAATTGTTTAATTTTTTGTAAAGCCATGTTTGTTTTTCTTTTAATTTCCTTCATCCCATTTCCATCTGTTTCTAGCACAGTGAACCAAGATATTCAAAACTGTTCCCATTTTCTTTTCTCTAGTCATTATAGCAACATGTAATGTAGATTTTACAGTAACTGTAGATTTGTTATATAAATACTTGGAACATATATTTAACTCTTTCCATACCAAGAGTGTTATCGAATCCTGAGCACATTTCTTTTATGACACCAGATTTCTTATCAGCCAACGATATTTAGTTGACGATGTTTACAGTAGATATCACATTAATATATATCACATTAATATATATCACATTAATATATATCACATTAATATATATCATTAATATATGTCACATTATATATGTCATTAATATATATCACATTAATATATATCACATTAATATATATCACATTAATATATATCACATTAATATATGTCACATTAATATATATCACATTAATATATATCATTAATATATTCATTCAATATTCTATTTTAAATATATTTGTTTCACTATTTAAAGCAACCGTAAAAACATGAAAAGTTGAGTACAAAGATTAACAAATCGCCTTTGAGAAAGCTACTAAATAGGTTAGTGGTGTGACTGAAGCATTTTTGCTACATTAAATCTTTGTATTTCCTATTCTCTAATTTAACAAACTTTAGTTATGATGCACGTTTTCCATCAATAAATGTTTGTGGTTGGAATTCTGTGTTTGGTAGTTTTGTTTCTCCAAAAGTCAGTTATACTTGTTCACAATCTATTTACTAATCACATTCGTTGGCTTCGGTGCTTCCCCTGGGTTTCTTAAAACTCCTTATTCTCTTCTCCTATACAGTTTAACACAAAGCAAAAAGCCGTTCCCGCGAAAGGTGGACTACAGAAATAACAGTGGCAGTGAATGACACTATTTATGAAGAGCACAAAAAAGTGTCTTAATGAAATCACTTCTTATCCTGTCGCAGTGATGCAAAATCTATTCTTGTCCTGACGCAGTGAGACAAAATCTCTTCTTGTCCTGACGCAGTGAGGCAAAATCTATTCTTATCCTGACGCAGTGAGCAAACTTCTTGTCCTGACGCAGTGAGACAAACTCTCTTCTTGTCCTGACGCAGTGAGACAAACTCTCTCTGTCCTGACGCAGTGAGACAAACTCTTCTTGTCCTGACGCAGTGAGACAAACTCCTTGTCCTGACGCAGGAGACAAACTCTCTCTTGTCCTGACGCAGTGAGACAAACTCTTCTTGTCCTGACGCAGTGAGGCAAACTCTCTACTTGTCCTGACGCAGTGAGACAAACTTTTCTTGTCCTGACGCAGTGAGACAAACTCTTCTTGTCCTGTCCTGACGCAGTGAGACAAACTCTCTTCCTGATCCTGACGCAGTGAGACAAACTCTACTTTTGTCCTGACGCAGTGAGACAAACTCTCTTCTGTCCTGACGCAGTGAGACAAACTCTCTTTGTCCTGACGCGCAGGGACAAACTCTCTCTTGTCCTGACTCCTGACGCAGTGAGACAAACTCTCTTCTTGTCCTGACTCTGACGCAGTGTGACAAACTCTACTTGTCCTGACTCGACGCAGTGAGACAAACTTCTACTTGTCCTGACTCCTGACGCAGTGAGACAAACTCTTACTGTCCTGACTCCTGACGCAGGGACAAACCTCTACTTGTCCTGACTCTGACGCAGTGGACAAACTCTCTACTTGTCCTGACTCCTGACGCAGTGGACAAACTTCTACTTGTCCTGACTCCTGACGCAGTGAGACAAACTCTCTACTTGTCCTGACGCAGTGAGACAAACTCTCTTCTTGTCCTGACGCAGTGAGACAAACTCTCTACTTGTCCTGACTCCTGACGCAGTGTGACAAACTCTCTACTTGTCCTGACTCCTGACGCAGTGTGACAAACTTTCTACTTGTCCTGACTCCTGACGCAGTGAGACAAACTCTCTACTTGTCCTGACTCCTGACGCAGTGTGACAAACTTTCTACTTGTCCTGACTCCTGACGCAGTGAGACAAACTCTCTTCTTGTCCTGACGCAGTGAGACAATTCTCACTTGTCCTGACTCCTGACGCAGTGAGACAAACTCTACTTGTCCTGACTCTGACGCAGTGAGACAAACTCTCACTTGTCCTGACTCCTGACGCAGTGAGACAAACTCTCTTCTTGTCCTGACTCCTGACGCAGTGAGACAAACTCTCTACTTGTCCTGACTCCTGACGCAGTGAGACAAACTCTCTACTTGTCCTGACTCCTGACGCAGTGAGACAAACTCTCTACTTGTCCTGACTCCTGACGCAGTGAGACAAAACGGATTAGAAAAAAAAGACAATTCTTATTTTCACAATTTCCGTCCGTCAGGTGCCGGGGCTCGCAAGGGGAGCAAAGAATAGTACCACTGCAACCTACAATGCATGTCGTAAGAGGCGACTAATGTAGGCCCTAGGGATGATACCCTAGTAAATAGAAACGCTGCGCAGAAATCGGATGTGCTGGCCTACTTGTAGGCGCATAACTGGCACATGGTACAATCGCTCTCAGGATCAGATCACATACAAATCACGCAGAGGGAGGGTTGGGGTTGAATTCCCAAGTGCTCTTGGATATGGAAGAACGTTGGAAAAAAGAAAGAAATTTACCCAATTGTGAACTTTAGACTCAACAGCTTTTTTTGTAAGAAAGAAACACTAAAAATAACCCACAGACATATGTAGATGGAAGCTGACATTACAAACTTCATAGACTGACACAAGGGAAACATTCTGTAATTCATTCTTACTCTTGGATCGAATAACAAAAATAAAACTACCCACTTCCCAAATTTATTGCTTTTTATGAATGCAACTATCATCAACTAAAGTATCGCTGGTCATAAGTTCCATGATAAAAGATACACTATTTACTTTCAACTGTGTAAGTGTGTGTCCAACCTATGTCCCGTTTTTCTTGTCTATTGATCACACGCTATTATACTGTTCTCCATCCATTAAGTTCTACTTTCGAAACCTTTCTATGTTCACACCAAATACTGTTTTAAGTTTTGAAATTTTTGAGAAATTGTATGGGAAGTAGACGGTAGTAAAACTAGATACATTTGTATATATGGATAGGGGGGTTAGAATATTGTTAAACTGCTATTTATGTGTTGTATTCAACAATATTAACATGTACTGTATAGCTCACAATGAAATGATTATTTGTTTCATACAAACCAGTTGCAGCCATATATTTGTGTGAATGATCTGGTTTTTCTCATCCTGCAGAGAAATAAAGTTTTACTATAATAATACATGTTGACAAACATTTAGTGTACTTTCAGACATTTAGTGTACTGTTAGATATTTAGTGTACTTTCAGACATTTAGTGTACTTTCAGACATTTAGTGTACTGTCAGACATTTAGTGTTCTTTCAGACATTTAGTGTACTTTCAGACATTTAGTGTACTTTCAGACATTTAGTGTACTTTCAGACATTTAGTGTACTGTTAGACATTTTGTGTACTTTCAGACATTTAGTGTACTTTCAGACATTTAGTGTACTTTCAGACATTTAGTGTACTGTCTGACATTTAATGTACTGTTAGACATTTAGTGTTCTTTCAGACATTTAGTGTACTGTCTGACATTTAGTGTACTTTCAGACATTAGTGTACTTTCAGACATTTAGTGTATTGTCTGACATTTAGTGTACTTTCTTTCAGATCAATTAGTGTACTTTCAGACATTTAGTGTACTTTCAGACATTTAGTGTACTTTCAGACATTTAGTGTACTTTCAGACATTTAATGTACTGTTAGACATTTAGTGTTCTTTCAGACATTTAGTGTACTGTCTGACATTTAGTGTACTTTCAGACATTAGTGTACTTTCAGACATTTAGTGTATTGTCTGACATTTAGTGTACTTTCAGACATTAGTGTACTTTCAGACATTTAGTGTACTTTCAGACATTTAGTGTACTTTCAGACATTTAGTGTACTTTCAGACATTTAGTGTACTGTTAGACATTTAGTGTACTTTCAGACATTTAATGTACTTTAAAGACATTTAGTGTACTTTCAGACATTTAGTGTACTTTCAGACATTTAGTGTACTTTCAGACATTTAGTGTACTTTCAGACATTTAGTGTACTTTCAGACATTTAGTGTACTTTCAGACATTTAGTGTACTTTCAGACATTTAGTGTACTTTCAGACATTTAGTGTACTTTCAGACATTTAGTGTACTTTCAGATATTTAGTGTACTTTAGAAATTTAGTGTACTTTCAGACATTTAGTGTACTGTCTAGACATTTAGTGTACTTTCAGACATTTAGTGTACTTTCAGACATTTAGTGTACTTTCAGACATTTAGTGTACTTTCAGACATTTGAGTGTACTGTTAACATTTATGTACTTTCAGACATTTAGTGTCTGTTAAATTATGAATAGTACTTTGAAATTGTGTACATGTTAGACATTTATGTACTTCAGACATTAGTGTACTGATCAGACATTTAATGTACATTTCAGACATTTAGTGTTAGATGACATGTAGTCATACTGTCAGGCATTTGAAAGTAATGTTCAATGATTGACGGAGCATGCATGTCAGTCCTCAAATATATTATGAACAGTAATCTGTAAGTCTGGACTGAGACAATTTTGTCCTGCAACACTGTAGTAACAGTCTCAAATTTTCTCTCTGCGACAGTCTTCCATCCCTATTTCTCGATGTCATATATTGTTCTAAACCTTCTTCCATGATATCCCTGAAGGAATTGATTGTCTGATTCGTGTTCTTTTATCGAGTTTCTTTTGCGCGTAGCTTTTAAAACTCTAATTTTGTTCGATGTCCTTGGATTTTCAGCAGTTTTTCTTAAACCACATTTCTGTGGCTTCCAGAGATATTATTGGATGTTTAGCAAAGAAGAGCAACAGAATAATAATAGAATAACAAATAGAATAACAAATAGAATAATAAATAGAATAATAAATAGAATAAAAATAGAATAACAGATAGAATAAAAGATAGAATAATAAATAGAATAACAGATAGAATAACAGATAGAATAACAAATAGAATAACAGATAGAATAACAGATAGAATAACAGATAGAATAACAGATAGAATAACAGAAAAAGAATAACAGATAGAATAACAATAGAATAACAGATAGAATAACAGATAGAATAACAAATAGAATAACAGATAGAATAACAGATAGAATAACAGATAGAATAACAGATAGAATAACAAGTAAATAGAATAACTAGAAAAAGTAGAATAACAGATAGAATAACAGATAGAATAACAGATAAATAACAGATAGAATAAATGAAACAGATAGAATAACAGAAAATAAAAATAAAATAACAAATAGAATAACAAATAGAATAACAGATAGAATAACAAATAGCAGAATTAGCAATTATATAACAAAATAAATTATAAAACAAGAATACAAAAGCTACACCAATTATGTGAAATATCGTGTGAAATAGTAGCTAAATGAAATTACTCATTTTTAAATCATATTAACTACATGGTGTTCAAGATAATTGCAGCCCCATTGACAATTCGAAAGTTACCAGGTACAGCATTGAGTTGTGTTTATTTACTATTTAAACCGGTTCTGACTAGCTCGTCCTACGTCACATTTGTTCACCGCCCCTTCCCGCACTACAATTAATCACACCGTCACACAACCTTGACCTATACTACGTTATAACTGAACATTTTCATTTCCATACATATATGCCAGATTAGCGCCATTCATGGACTGCTTTTAAGTTGAACACCCTGTATAATGTTAAACATCAAAATTATCAAATATAATACATATGAAACATCATCATATTGAAACATCAATTCTTTTCCATATCTTCTGTTTGCTATGTCCATATCTTCTGTTTGCTATGTCCATATCTTCTGTTTGCTATGTCCATATCTTCTGTTTGCTATGTCCATATCTTCTGTCTATGTCATATGTCCATTTATCCTTCTCAAGACGATGTACAAATATAAATATTTCAAGTCAGTTGAATAAATGTTTTTGTAGAGAAACTTTGAAACCTCCCAAGAGTTAGTGTCCTTCAAAGCATTGTTCTGTTTTGCAAATTTCCTTCTGTTTTCGTGATGTTTTTCAAATGCTCTCTTAATGCACAGTATCGATAATGAGACAAAAATATCGAAGCTGCTCAAATGTTTTCGGGATTTTGTGTTTAAGTATCGCATGAATAAAATCGTAAATAAATAGTAGTAAAGTTTGAAACAGGCGTAATGTTTGAATCTTAATGTACTTATCAAATATGAAGTTTTCAAACAAGAGAAATCCGTTCAAGTAATGCAAGAAGATAATACTGAATTCAGATATTCAACAAAGAGAAAGACAGCAAAATGTATGAGAAAGAATCCTTCGGGGTACTATCTATTAAAATTTACAACCGAACTTTCTTCTTTGGCCATCTAATGATCATGCGCTTAATCCACTGTGGACAGTAAACTGGGTAGTCAGCTTCAGGTCTGCCAGGTTTCCCAAAGCTTAGTTTTCAGGTTGACTGGGGGTGACCACGTGTTCCTTCTCACTTCCACCCAGGAGATGGTAGTCTTGAAGGGCAGACTTCGATGTCTGTTCCGCCTGTTGCCACTGACAGAGCTATTTGACGTATACCTAGTCTATATAAGTGTTTGTTAATATGCAGTATCTAGTTCGTAGACGACAAAATAACCATCGAACAAAGGTTAGAGAATGCTAGAGATCTGTTAGAGTCGAGATTTGATGCTGTGCCAGCAATTGTTAAGATAGATATGATAATATGAGTTCTTGCCACAACTATAAGTTGTCTGTTCCTTGGAATCTCTGTGGCGTGGAGGTTAGATTCTCGCCTCTTGATTCAATTGTACTTGGTTCGTTCCCCAAGTGGCACGATAGTGATATTTTCCCACTGAAACCTTATCTTAATGTATGTGAGATCGAGTTTCTAATCCTATTACAAATGAGAAACAGAATCAATGCTTTCAAACTGTTAGCAAAGAACAGACATATGAGATAAAGAATTCAGACATTCACAATGTGAACAATTACCAAACATCTGAAAAACGGAGTCCA
Source organism: Arion vulgaris (assembly GCA_020796225.1). Classification (NCBI taxonomy): domain Eukaryota; kingdom Metazoa; phylum Mollusca; class Gastropoda; order Stylommatophora; family Arionidae; genus Arion; species Arion vulgaris. The sequence goes on from CM036756.1 coordinate 86,296,289, forward strand.
TGCTTTAGAAATGTGATTACACAGAAGTATAGAATTGATATCATGAAAGGAAAGACAAAATAACTCATAAAGAAGTGATTCGATTACTAGGAGGGAAAGAAACGTTACTCAAAGATATAGATATTAAACATACAAGGTATTTTTGTCTCATTAAACAATAGTAACCATTTTTGAAGAACGGAAGAGGCAATTGTAAGAGAAAGTTGAGGACAAGATAGTTAAAGAAAGAATGAGTGGTATGTCTGTCATCCAGAGATGAAAAGAAAGTAGCATGTCAATATGTAAGGTTAAGAGAAGAAAACAAGATCTTGCTGAAAATGTATGCAGCCAAGCTTCGTTGTTCAGTTGTCACATGATAATGATGATGATTGCACATACCGTCAACATTTGAGGAAAATACAATTTAATTCTGCGTGTGTGTGTATGTGTATATGTGTTCGTGTAGGTGTGTGTGTGCGCGCCTTTTGATACATGCGTGTATGTTTGTGTGTTACTTATCTAGCTATATTTGTTGAACATCCGAACATTGACAAATCTGTAAACCAATCATTTGTTGCGTACATTGACAAACCATCGTCTAACATGAATGACGAGGCATGCGTACACAATGAAGTGATATTCATTGAAGATTACATGCCATTAAGATGAAGTGTTACTGAGAATTCAAGACAAGATATGTGGACTAAAAGCTTGTCGGACAAATGATTCAACCAATTTTTGATCTGTTATTTTTATCTGTTTTTTTTCCAATTAGTCTTGGGGATTAATTGTTTAGTTTAGTGGCTACATGTGATTGGTGGCTACATGTGATTGGTGGCTACATGTGATTGGTGGCTACATGTGATTACTTACTAAATTAAAATGAATATTTTTTTATATGTTAAAAATAAGTGTCAGTGTAGAGAGAGAGCCAGAGAAAGAGCGAAATCGAGAGAAAGGGAGAAAATGAAAGAAAAGATAGAAAGAGAGAAAGAGAAAGAGAGAGAAGAGAGAGAAAGAGAAAGAGAGAGAAAGATGGAGAAAAAGAAATAGAGAGAGAGAGAAGAGAAAGAGAAAGAGAGAGAAAGAGAGAGAGAAAGAGAGAGAAAGAGAGAGAATGAGAGAAAGAGAGAGAGAGGGGTACAAGTGCAGTGAAAGAAATAAAGAGTAGAAACGAAGAACTGTAGAAAAGTGTAACAGTAGTTGAAGTGTAGTGTAACAATAGTTAGTGAATGAAACTAAAGTGTAGTGTAACAGTAGTTGAAGTGAAATGTAACAATACTAAAGTGTAGTGTAACAGTAGTTGAAGTGAAATGTAACAATACTAAAGTGTAGTGTAACAGTAGTTGAAGTGAAATGTAACAATACTAAAGTGTAGTGTAACAGTAGTTGAAGTGAAGTGTAACAATACTAAAGTGTAGTGTAACAGTAGTTGAAGTGAAGTGTAACAATACTAAAGTGTAGTGTAACAGTAGTTGAAGTGAAGTGTAACAATACTAAAGTGTAGTGTAACAGTAGTTGAAGTGAAGTGTAACAGTAGTTGAAGTGAAGTGTAACAGTAGTTGAAGTGTAGTGTAACAGTAGTTGAAGTGAAATGTAACAATACTAAAGTGTAGTGTAACAGTAGTTGAAGTGAAGTGTAACAATACTAAAGTGTAGTGTAACATTGTTTAAGTGTAGTGTAAGCGTAGTGAGTGACGCTTAATGTCCCAGAAATGTCGAGAATAAGTATTGTTGCAATATCTACAGATACGACTTATCTGGTGTAACATACTTACCACGTCTATGTTGCAATAATTACAGATTGACTATCTGGTGAAGGTAACAACTACTTACCACGTCTATGTTGCAATAGTACAGATAGACTATCTTGGTGAAGGTAACAGCTACTTTACTTACCAGTCTATGTTGCATAATTACAGATACGACTATCTTGGTGAAGGTAACAACTACTTACCACGTCTATGTTGCAATAAGTACAGATACGACTATCTTGGTGAAGGTAACAGCTACTTCACTTACCACGTCTATGTTGCAATAATTACAGATACGACTATCTTGGTGAAGGTAACAGCTACTTACCACATCTATGTTGCAATAATTACAGATACGACTATCTTGGTGAAGGTAACAGCTACTTACCACGTCTATGTTGCAATAATTACAATAACTATCTTGGTGAAGGTAAACTACTTAACGTCTAATAGTTGTGAAATAATACCAAACTACATCTATGGTTCGGGTTATTAACAACAGGTTCCAAATTTGTGTAATCTGATTCTGTAAAGTGTAGTTCAAACATGTCGTCATGAAGACCTTGTTGCTGTCTGAAACCAAAACAGATACAAAATATCGTTAGAATTGAATACGTTCTTATTCAATGCAATCATTAAGCTTGGATTAGTATCCGACAGAGATGAAATGTCTACGCAGAATGATGGGGTACAAGAAGAAAACTAGTCACGACAAGATGAAGTGTAGTGTGGAAACAGAAGAAGTAGAAATGAAACAAGAAAAGTGTAGGTAGCAATAGTTGAAGTGAAGAACAATCTAAATGTGATAGTGTAACAATAGTTGAAGTGAAATGTAACAATACTAAAGTGTAGTGTAACAGTAGTTGAAGTGAAATGTAACAATACTAAAGTGTAGTGTAACAATAGTTGAAGTGAAATGTAACAATGCTGAAGTGAGTGTAACAGTAGTTGAAGTGAAATGTAACAATACTAAAGTGTAGTGTAGCAATAGTTGAAGTGAAGTGTAACAATACTAAAGTGTAGTGTAACAATAGTTGAAGTGAAATGTAACAATACTAAAGTGTAGTGTAACAGTAGTTGAAGTGAAATGTAACAATACTAAAGTGTAGTGTAACAATAGTTGAAGTGAAATGTAACAATACTGAAGTGTAGTGTAACAGTAGTTGAAGTGAAGTGTAACAATACTAAAGTGTAGTGTAACAATAGTTGAAGTGAAATGTAACAATACTGAAGTGTAGTGTAACAGTAGTTGAAGTGAAGTGTAACAATACTAAAGTGTAGTGTAACAGTAGTTGAAGTGAAGTGTAACAATACTAAAGTGTAGTGTAACAGTAGTTGAAGTGAAGTGTAACAATACTAAAGTGTAGTGTAACAGTAGTTGAAGTGAAGTGTAACAATACTAAAGTGTAGTGTAACAGTAGTTGAAGTGTAGTGTAACAATACTAAAGTGTAGTGTAACAATAGTTGAAGTGAAATGTAACAATACTAAAGTGTAGTGTAACAGTAGTTGAAGTGAAATGTAACAATACTAAAGTGTAGTGTAACAATAGTTGAAGTGAAATGTAACAATACTGAAGTGTAGTGTAACAGTAGTTGAAGTGAAGTGTAACAATACTAAAGTGTAGTGTAACAATAGTTGAAGTGAAATGTAACAATACTGAAGTGTAGTGTAACAGTAGTTGAAGTGAAGTGTAACAATACTAAAGTGTAGTGTAACAGTAGTTGAAGTGAAGTGTAACAATACTAAAGTGTAGTGTAACAGTAGTTGAAGTGAAGTGTAACAATACTAAAGTGTAGTGTAACAGTAGTTGAAGTGAAGTGTAACAATACTAAAGTGTAGTGTAACAGTAGTTGAAGTGAAATGTAACAATACTAAAGTGTAGTGTAACAGTAGTTGAAGTGAAGTGTAACAATACTAAAGTGTAGTGTAACAGTAGTTGAAGTGAAATGTAACAATACTAAAGTGTAGTGTAGCAATAGTTGAAGTGAAGTGTAACAATACTAAAGTGTAGTGTAACAGTAGTTGAAGTGAAATGTAACAATACTAAAGTGTAGTGTAACAGTAGTTGAAGTGAAGTGTAACAATACTAAAGTGTAGTGTAGCAATAGTTGAAGTGAAGTGTAACAATACTAAAGTGTAGTGTAACATTGTTTAAGTGTAGTGTAAGCGTAGTGAGGACGCTTCATATGTCCCATGAAATGTCAAGAATAAAGTAATTGTTGCAATATCTACAGATACGACAATCTTGGTGAAAGTAACAGCTACTTCACTTACCACGTCTATGTTGCAATAATTACAGATACGACGATCTTGGTGAAGGTAACAGCTACTTACCACGTCTATGTTGCAATAATTACAGATACGACGATCTTGGTGAAGGTAACAGCTACTTACCACGTCTATGTTGCAATAATTACAGATACGACGATCTTGGTGAAGGTAACAGCTACTTACCACGTCTATGTTGCAATAATTACAGATACGACTATCTTGGTGAAGGTAACAACTACTTACCACGTCTATGTTGCAATAATTACAGATACGACTATCTTGGTGAAGGTAACAACTACTTACCACGTCTATGTTGCAATAAGTACAGATACGACGATCTTGGTGAAGGTAACAGCTACTTACCACGTCTATGTTGCAATAATTACAGATACGACTATCTTGGTGAAGGTAACAACTACTTACCACGTCTATGTTGCAATAATTACAGATACGACTATCTTGGTGAAGGTAACAACTACTTACCACGTCTATGTTGCAATAAGTACAGATACGACTATCTTGGTGAAGGTAACAGCTACTTCACTTACCACGTCTATGTTGCAATAATTACAGATACGACGATCTTGGTGAAGGTAACAGCTACTTACCACGTCTATGTTGCAATAATTACAGATACGACGATCTTGGTGAAGGTAACAGCTACTTACCACATCTATGTTGCAATAATTACAGATACGACTATCTTGGTGAAGGTAACAGCTACTTACCACGTCTATGTTGCAATAATTACAGATACGACGATCTTGGTGAAGGTAACAGCTACTTACCACGTCTATGTTGCAATAATTACAGATACGACGATCTTGGTGAAGGTAACAGCTACTTACCACGTCTATGTTGCCATAATTACAGATACGACTATCTTGGTGAAGGTAACAACTACTTACCACGTCTATAATTTGTTGTAAAATAATACCAAACTGTACATCTATGGGTTCAGCTTCATTAACTACAGGTCTCTCAAATTTGCTGTAATCTGATTCTGTGAAGAGTGTGTTCAAGACATGTCGCTCATGAAGACCTTGTTCGCTGTCTGAAACCAAAACAGATACAAAATACTTTCGTTATGAATTGGAATACGTTCTTATTCAATGTAATAACATTTAAGCTTGGATTAGTATCCGACAGAGATGAAATGTCTACGCAGAATGATGGGGGTAACAAGAAGAAAACTAGTCACGACAGAGATGAAGTGTCTACGCAGAATGATGGGAGGAACAAGAAGAGACCGGTTGAGAAATGAAGACATCAGGAAAAAGTGGGTACAACATCAGTACTGAACTTCATCAAGAAAGAACAAATTAAATGATTCGGCACATATGCAGATTATCATCGGATAGTGAACTTCAAAGAGCAATGTTGCTTCGATACAATGGATACAAAGCAAAAGGCCGGCCACTCGAAAGGTCCTGTGTTTGTCAATTTGTTTTTTCGGAAGATCTTAATATTTGTACACTGTTTGTTTATTGATCATAAGTTTTGATCATCATACCTTTTCAAAGTATGTCCAACATATCTCCATCTTTTATATCAAATGTATTCAACTTGTTTTCTATATCTTTAGTCATTTTCCAACTCTCGCTGGCATATGTTAGGATTGATACAACAACTCTCGCTAGCATATGTTAGATTGATACAACATTTGAATTGAAAATTCGTAATTTAGTTTTAAAAACTATATAACTTGCAGTTCCATATTTTATTTGTGATTTTAAAAGTTGATGCTGCTTTGTCATTTCATAGCATAATTTCTTTCTTGGTATCTCCCGCACAGACAAAATTGATATGTACGATTAAAGCTTGATATAAATAACAGAACAATGTACACAGTTTATACTGTTGATACATACCTTGAATCAAGAATAAGACAATTCCCAACACAAACAAACTAGAAAACTCCATGAGTAAATAGTTATAGTTCACAATGTCATCTGCAACAGCGAACACACATAAAACGTATTATTAGCAACATCAAAAATGTTATTCCATGTACAAAGTAAACTAAAATATGTTATTCCATGTACAAAGTAAACTAAAATATGTTATTCCATGTTCAAAGTAAACTAAAAATATGTTATTCTGTGTACAAAGTAAACTAAAATATGTTATTCCATGTAAAAAGTAAACTAAATATGTTATTCCATGTACAAAGTAAACTAAAATATGTTATTCCATGTACAAAGTAAAATAAAATATGTTATTCCATGTACAAAGTAAACTAAATATGTTATTCCATGTACAAAGTAAATTAAATGTGTTATTTCATGTACAAAGTAAACTAAAATACGTTATTCCATGTACAAAGTAAACTAAAATATGTTATTCCATGTACAAAGTAAAATAAAATACGTTATTCCATGTACAAAGTAAACTAAAATATGTTATTCCATGTACAAAGTAAACTAAAATATGCACAATATGTCATTTTTATTTATTCGCGTGATATACATTCAGGTGTAATAATAGTGTCTAATATGGCACATTTAACTGATTTTTGCATGAAGGCTTGCTTTTATTAACACCAATGTCCCTCGCTATTCAGACGAGCATTACTCCAGCTTAGAGGTACTTATAATTTAGATCATTAAGAAAGAATCAGAATCTTCTGTAGCTGAGTCGCGTACCGTGTGTACACTTAGAGATGTTGGCCAGACTAGACTCAAACTACAGAATCTTCTGTAGCTCAGTCGCGTACCGTGTGTACACTTAGAGTTGTTGGCCAGACTAGACTCAAGCTACAGAATCTTCTGTAGCTGAGTCGCGTACCGTGTGTACACTTAGAGTTGTTGGCCAGACTAGACTCAAACTATAGAATCTTCTGTAGCTCAGTCGCGTACCGTGTGTACACTTAGAGTTGTTAGTCAGACTAGACTCAAACTACAGAATCTCCACGGCATCAAGTCACTAGAGCAGAGTGTTGTCAACTTTATTATCATTTATCTCACCAATGTTATTGCTAACTCTTCTATTTGATAACAAGAACAAATAAAATCAACGAAAGTAAAACCAGAAATCTGTCGTAGTTCCATCGTAAACATATGTATAATACAGGGTGTTCAACTTAAAAGCAGCCCCAGTGATAAATAGAAATTTGCCAGGTACGCATTGCATCTCGTCTTACTATTTAAACCGGTTCTAACTAGCTTGTCCTACGTCACATTTGTTCATCGCCCCTTCCCGCACTACAATTACATACCGTCACACAACCTGACCTATACTACGTCATAACTGAACCTTCTCATTTCCATACATATATGCCAGATTAGCTCCATTCACAGGCTGCTTTTAAGTTGAACACCCTGTATAATAGTAATGATCAACATACACGGATTGTCTCAGTTACGTCATGTATGTCTCTGTATATCTTAATTATAAAGCTGATTGTCTGTTTGTGTGTCGCAAGAAAAACTGGACAACATCAAAAACTGAACTCATACAATTAGAACAATTTGTCCTACAGAAATATATAAAGTCAACGAGATTATTTGGACATTTTTCCTGCTTTCTTTATCAACGTTACGAGCTAGTTAAGGTTTTGGAAAAATGTGTAACTTTCATAGTGTGTTCAGCCATCCAGTACACTAGGTCATTGCGCATGCGCAACAGTAATCGGAGAAAAACATTCTTGCACCATTTGCAAACTAGGAATAGAAAAGCACGTAAATAAATAAAGTACTGTAATTTTACAAAATAGAAAAACAATAACAATACACAGCAACGTTTCAACCAAAAGGCCTTTATCAAGCAAAGATAAAACAGAAGTGAAGAATTTCACTTCTTTCATAGCACACTACATATCGAATACAACAATCGCCCGAGTGGTTACCGGGGCCCAAATTTGGGATGTAAAGAATAGACCACTGTTACCTGCCACGCATGTCGTAAGAGGCGACTAAGGAGGTTTGGATGAAATCGGATGCATGTGTCCGCTAGGGAATGCTAACCCGAAACAAATGCTTGCAGAAAACGGATGCACCATGCCGTAAGGCGCATAAGATGGAGCAACGACCTCTCACAATGAGGAATGGAATAACGGATTCTACGGTCGCTAATCTGCCTAGGAGATTTAGCCGCGCAGTAAGAATGTCAGACCTACCATCACGAGGGTATCCAAAACTTGCTGCGGGAAGAGATCGGCACAAACGGGGAAGCAGAATTATATCCTACAGAACTGATACTAGTATGCGGACTTGAGAAGAAAGAGGTGGCCCACTTACACTATCGTCCAAGTCAAACTGTATGACGTGGCTGATAATCTGAGGCAGACGACTGACTTTATTAGAGAATCCGAAATCCCAATCTAGTGAGAACGCAGAAGACAAACTGTATGACGTGGCTGATAATCTGAGGCAGACGACTGACTTTATTAGAGAATCCGAAATCTTAATCTAATGAGAAAGCAGAAGAAGAAGAAGAATACAACAATAAATTTCTAACGACGCTAAATAAATATATGACTAAAAAACCAAATAACGAAACAATGCAAAAAACTGAAGAAGTGGAAAAGAAGATAAACAATAAAATTCAATATATGTATGAACTAAATATCACATATAGAATATGGAGAATGAGAAGAGGAAGTACTAAGAAGCATAGGAATGTAGTGCATTGAGTCCATGAGGTCTCAAGGTACCATATAACGAATTAAAACGATTCTCTAGAGCAAATCGAATTCGATCATCGGAGGAACATGATCGGATGGCTGTGACCTGGGCATCGTGAGCTCCCAAATGGTAAATTCCATTGAAATGAGTGGCTACAGGGGTCACATAGCATTTTCTTGTATCAGGTAAGTATTGGCCGAAACGGTCACTATGCATTTTGCCTGTTTCGCCTATATATGTCTTGTCACACCGCTTGCAAGTAATGGTGTAGATTATATTGGACCGCAGTAAATGATCCTCAATAACAAACGTGGCTTATGAAAGATAAGTACGGGTCTGTATCACAAAGCACGTGTATGTACGTCTGTATCACTAAGCATGTATGTACGGGTCTGTATCATAGGCACATGTATGAGGTCTATATCCATAAGCCCTGTATGTAGGTCTGTATCCATAACACATGTATGTACGGGTCTGTATATAAGTACATGTATGAGGGTCTATCATAAACACATGTATGTACGTTGTATCCCTAAACACATGTATGTGCGGATCTGATCACATAAACACATGTATGTACGGGTCTGTATCACTAAGCACATGTATGTACGGGTCTGTATCACATAAGTACATGTATGTACGGTCTTATCACATAAGTACATGTATGTAAGTCTGTATCACATAAACACATGTATGTACGGGTCTGTATCACATAAACACATGTATGTACGGGTCTGTATCACATAAGCACATGTATGTACGGGTCTGTATCACATAAGTACATGTATGTACGGGTCTGTATCACATAAGTACATGTATGTACGGGTCTCTATCACATAACACATGTATGAATCGCCGACGGCTACACTGGAAGGTATCAAAATGGCCCTAGACATTGGATTTAGGGCGATTATGTACCAACGTATCCTTAAGACTTCTGTCCTGTCTGTAAGCCACCAGATGATAGTTTTGGAAAACTGAACGTAAAACGGGTAATATAAATTTTAAAATCTGATCGAAATATTTTTGCTTATCAAAAAACGTGAAACAAATTTAATTTTATGTTATTCATTTTACGATGAGACAGTGTTTCCAGTCTTTGCTACCCCAGATAAATATATATATATATAAATATAATATAATATTGAGAACACTTATTGGGGAAGGGGGGGAATTTAAGTAAAAATATTCCTATCTTTGTATTTTATAGATGGCAACAAAACATTAGACAAAGCAAAACACAAAGAAATCAGCACGCTAGAAAAATAACAATAGAAGACAAAGATCTATGAATAATTATCATTATTTAGTGGCAAAAGATATCAGAAATACATATTAACAATGATATATGAAAATGTCATTAATGTCAAACAAATAGTCGAACAATGATGTATACTATCGTTTGCTTTGTTCTGACGCTGTGAGGCATACAGGATTCGAGAAAGAAAGAAAGAACATTACTTAGTAAACAACAACACTGGACAAGACAAGAGTCATAAGCATAATAGAGAAATTTGGGACAGAATTCTTGCTTAAATTACATTGTGAAACAAAGAATGAAGTGGTTAGGCCACTTAATAAAAATGCAATGAAACTTCACTGTCTTTTACAGCAGAACATCAGGGGGGAAAAAAGGTGAGAGGTAGACTACGAAAATGATGGATATATGTTATAGCAGATTCCTGTTAAAAAGAAAAAGTAACTATCACCCAAGCCAAGAAAACCACAACGCTTTGCAACAACCCGGTTGCAGTGTTATGACAAAAGAAGAAGAAGAGGAAGTAGATTATTTACAATGAATAGAAGATATTTCCGAAATATCAATGTTAGAATACAACAACAACAACAACAACAACACAAAACACCCCATGACAAATAATGTAAACACTGTCTAAATGGCAAACGTGTTTTAAAAAACTTCACGAAATAATTGATATTGTATAAGACAAATGTACAAGCAAATATTTCCGCTTCAGTTGTAGCAAGACAAAAGAGATCGTTATTTCAACATTGTCAAAGTTGATAAAGCAACAGCACGTGGAAGAATTGTAAAAAAGGAAAGACAAAACCAGTTTTCATAACTTGCTGTTTATTAGAGAATGCTGTGTTACATTCGCATTTTTCTTTTGACCAACGTTGAATACTGTCTAATGTGGTCAAGTGTGGTCAACATCACAACGACATACTTTACTTCCTAGTGTTTATCTGGTACTTTATTCAAGCTGGATGAACCTGAGAATTTTGCAATGGAAGAACATTTCAACACTACTGTGAAATTAGATCATAGCACCACGCCTCAACGCATCAAGAGTGCAACCACTACACTATCCCGGTTCTAATCACTTTCCGGATTCGAACCTTCAACTTTCAGAACGATAGGCAAACGTCTTAACCACTTCGGCATAGAGACCCCCACCTTAAATATACAATTTCAGTTTTGTTAACACACATTACTACAAAAATGGGACGTCACAATTTCAGTTTTGTGAACATACATTACGACAAGAAATGGGACGTTACAATTTCAGTTTTGTTAACATACATTACGACAAGAAATGGGACGTTACAATTTCAGTTTTGTTAACATACATTACGACAAGAAATGGGACGTTACAATTTCAGTTTTGTTAACATACATTACTACAAGAAATGTAACGTTACAATTTCAGTTTTGTTAACATACATTACTACAAGAAATGTAACGTTACAATTTCAGTTTTGTTAACATACATTACTACAAGAAATGTACCGTTACAATTTCAGTTTTGTTAACATACATTACTACAAGAAATGGGACGTCACAATTTCAGTTTTGTGAACATACATTACGACAAGAAATGGGACGTTACAATTTCAGTTTTGTTAACATACATTACGACAAGAAATGGGACGTTACAATTTCAGTTTTGTGAACATACATTACTACAAGAAATGTAACGTTACAATTTCAGTTTTGTGAACATACATTACTACAAAAATGGGACGTCACAATTTCAGTTTTGTGAACATACATTACGACAAGAAATGGGACGTTACAATTTCAGTTTTGTTAACATACATTACTACAAGAAATGTAACGTTACAATTTCAGTTTTGTTAACATACATTACTACAAGAAATGTAACGTTACAATTTCAGTTTTGTTAACATACATTACTACAAGAAATGTACCGTTACAATTTCAGTTTTGTTAACATACATTACTACAAGAAATGGGACGTCACAATTCCAGTTGTGAACATACATTACGACAAGAAATGGGACGTTACAATTTCAGTTTTGTTAACATACATTACGACAAGAAATGGGACGTTACAATTTCAGTTTTGTTAACATACATTACTACAAGAAATGTAACGTTACAATTTCAGTTTTGTTAACATACATTACTACAAGAAATGGACGTACAATTTCAGTTTTGTGAACATACATTACGACAAGAAATGGGACGTTACAATTTCAGTTTTGTTAACATACATCACAAGAAATGGACGTACAATTTCAGTTTTGTGAACATACATTACACAAGAAATGTAACGTTACAATTTCAGTTTTGTGAACATACATTACTACAAGAAATGTAACGTTACAATTTCAGTTTTGTTAACATACATTACTACAAGAAATGTAACGTTACAATTTCAGTTTTGTGAACATACATTACTACAAGAAATGTAACGTTACAATTTCAGTTTTGTTAACATACATTACTACAAGAAATGTACCGTTACAATTTCAGTTTTGTTAACATACATTACTACAAGAAATGGGACGTTACAATTTCAGTTTTGTTAACATACATTACGACAAGAAATGTAACGTTACAATTTCAGTTTTGTTAACATACATTACTACAAGAAATGTAACGTTACAATTTCAGTTTTGTTAACATACATTACTACAAGAAATGTAACGTTACAATTTCAGTTTTGTTAACATACATTTACAGAAATGTAACGTTACAATTTCAGTTTTGTTAACATACATTACGACAAGAAATGGGACGTCACAATTTCAGTTTTGTTAACATACATTACTACAAGAAATGTAACGTCACAATTTCAGTTTTGTTACATACAACTACAAGAAATGTAACGTTTTACTACAAGAAATGTAACGTTACATTGTGCACCAAGGCCTACAAATGTGAACTGAATATTATTATAATTATTTTATATGAATACAGCATCTAGTTGTTGCCAGTAAATACTGATGTTTTAAAAGACAAAATTACAATCGGTCGATGATGCATCCTCTGGCACGTAATCGCCTGAAAGGTTCTGAAAAACGTTGGACTATTGATTGACGTCTGCAAGCAGGCAAATCCAAAGGCCAATTTGATCATGTCGAGGATACATGCATTCTGTGTCAAGTCCACTTTCAAGAGAAAGGTAAAATTCTGGAGATTTTGGAAGAAGAAAATGTGATGAAGATGTAGCCACTGTCACAGCTAAATGAGGCTACTTATTTCATCAGATAGACATTTCTATGTCAGTGCACGATGGCGCACATATTAACGTTGCTGAACCATGCTGGAAATGTTATATGTATGCATTCACTACACATATTGAATAATTGTTTGAATTTAAAAAGTATTTTGTTTGATCATTTTGTTCTGTATTTGTCCAAGAATAATGCGCTCACTTCAATATAAATTTAGTAGTATCCATTAGGGGTATCAGCATTTGGCGTATAATAATTAGAAAGATTAGAATTAGATATATGAGCGCTCGTGTGGTGCCAGGGGGCCCGCAATGGAAGCAAAGAATAGCAAAACTGCTACATACAAGGCATGTCGTAAAACGCGACTGATGTAGGACCTAGGAAGCTAACCTAGTAAATAAAAACATCGCAGAATTCGGGTGTGCTGCCTGCTTGTAGGCACATAACTGGCACAACATGCAATTGCTCTTATGCTCAGATCACATACAAATCACACAAAGTGATTAAAAAGTGGACGTTATGGAACGTCCGAAGAAGAAGAAGATATGTGAGAAGTAGTTGTATCAGAATTAAGAGATATTAGGATTAGAGATATTAGGATTAGAGATATTAGGATTAGAGATATTAGGATTAGAGATATTAGGATTAGAGATATTAGGATTGAGATATTAGGATTAAGATATTAGATTAGAGATATTAGATTAGGAAAGATTAATATTGATCAAGTTTAGATCTGATATTAGAAGAGATAATGACAGAGTATTAATATAAGATTTAGTAGTATCATTAGGATATAGATTGAGATATTAGATAGAATTAGGATAGAGATTAGAATTAGACATTATGAACAGTACTAGATGAGATATGATAGGGATATAGACTAATAGGATAGCATAGAGAATAGATAGAACTGCTAGATTACAAGTATGATCGAAAAGGACTAGACTAGATTAGGAATAGGATAGCTAATAGTTAAATAAAAACATGCAGAATTCGGTGTGACATTGGATGAGATTGTAGGAATAACTAGGAAAGATGAATATAATTGTTTTATGTAGATAGATACAATAGGACATAATGATTAGAAAGTGGACAGATATAGGACTGAGAAAGGATTAGAAATAGTTAGAATATCAGATTAGAGATATTAGGATTAGAGATATTAGGATTAGAGATATTAGGATTAGAGATATTAGGATTAGAGATATTAGGATTAGACAAGATAGATATAGGATTAGAGATATATAGGATTAGAGATAGATTAGGATTAGAGATATTGATTAGGATATTGATTAGAGATATTAGGATTAGGATATTAGGATTAGAGATATTAGGATTAGAGAATAGATTAGGATATTAGGATTGGATAGAAAAATTAGATTAGAGATATTAGGATTAGAGATATTAGGATTAGAGATATTAGGATTACAGATATTAGGATTAGAGATATTAGGATTAGAGACATTGGGATTACAGATATTAGGATTAGAGACATTGGAATAAGATATTAGGATTAGAGAATTAGGATTGAGCATTAGGATTAGAGACATTAGGATTAGATATGGATTATTAATTAGATAGAGATATAGGATGAAATTAGATAGAGACATTAGGATTAAGATATAGAATTATAATGAGATATAGGATGAGATTAGATAAAACATATAGAGAATTAGATAGATATTAGATAGTATATTAGGATGAATTGTATTAGAAGATTAGAGATATAGAAGAGATATGGAAATTAGAGATATGATAATTAGAGATATGAGAATTAGAGATATGAGAATTAGAGATATGAGAATTAGAGATATGAGAATTAGAGATATGAGAATTAGAGATATGAGAATTAGAGATATGAGAATTAGAGATATGAGGATTAGAGATATGAGAATTAGAGATATGAGAATTAGAGATATGAGAATTAGAAATATGAGAATTGATCATAAGTCTAACATTTAAACAGACTCACAAATATGGCTAAAAGAAGAAAATCATAAATGTGGCCATCTAAAACTTTGAGTAAAACTGACTTTAACAAATTGATTGCAGAAAACCGAATACAGTTTTTCTCTAAGATATTTGGAAAACAAAAAGAGCTCAATAAATATAAGAACTGTTTATCATCATCATCAGGTGCCGTGCCGGCTGGCGTAGGCGATCATGGATCTCCACAAATTTCTGTCGTTGGTGTTTGCTATCAACTCAGATGTTGACGCTCTACCGTGCCATGAAGTCAGGCCATCCAACATTTTCTTTCTCTGTCGTCCTCTGTCTAGTCTACCCTCGATTTTACCGGTTGTCACAATGTGTTCTAAACCTCCCTCCTCATCACATGCCCGAAAAATGATGACTGCCTCTTTCTTATATTTATGATAAGCTTTCTCTGTCTTGATCTCATTCAGCACCTCAACATTAGTCATTTTAGCAGTCCATGGATTCTCATCATTCTTCTATAAAACCACATTTCTGTGGCCCTCAAAGATTTTTCGAACTGTGTGCTCATTGTCCATGACTGCATCCGTAGTCAGTATTGGTTCTATGTGCACTGAATAACTGCATTCTGATCGGGATTGACAAGGACTTGTTGCAGATAATGCTTCTCATCTTCAGAAATGATGTTTTCACTTGTCTACTGTCTTATTCTGATGCATTGCCTCTATGTTCCCACTGAGTATTTCTGATGGCATCTGCCATCTGATGTTACCAGGTCTCGCGAGGATGCATCGTGTTACAGACTGAGTTTCGAGGCATCTGCCATCATGCCATTTCATGATCGGCATCGCCATCTGATGTTCCAGGTTCGAGGTATCTGATCCATGCCATCTGATGTACGGCGAGGTTTCTGATCGGCATCTGCCATCTGATGTCAGTTAGTTTCAGGAGACTCCGTGAGGTATTTCTGATCGGCATCTGCCATCTGAGTTACCAGGTTTCGAGGTATTTCTGATCGGCATCTGCCATCTGATGTTACCAGGTTTCCGAGGTATTTCTGATCGGCATCTGCCATCTGATGTTACCAGGTCTCCGATGTATTTCTGATCGACATCTGCCATCTGATGTTACCAGGTTTCCGAGGTATTTCTGATCGACATCTGCCATCTGATGTTACCAGGTCTATATTTGTATCTAAACAGAGAAAAGATGCTGAAAAGAAGATAAGTTCCGTACAATAGGCATTCCATGTAGTTTGGTCCATTTCTGCAGAAATAGAATTCTACCAGCAGCTAATATTGCACTTTGGGACAAACACTTTAACCCAGCAGCAAATATTGCACATTGGACAAACACTTTAGCCCAGCAGCGAATATTGCACATTGGACAAACACTTTATCTTTTGACAACACTTTAGAGAGGTTTTGATTGACAAACACTTTAGCCCAGCAGCGAATATTGCACATTGGACAAACACTTTATCTTTGACAACAATCTTAGAGATATATGACAAAATATACGTCCGTAAACAGAACCACACGGTCCGTATTCAAACCCACATTCTTCCGACCGCAACAAGGCAAAGGTATAACCCATAGAGAATTCTGGTAAAAATCAGTTCCTGGTGTATATATGCAGCAAGAAACATTAATAAATCGATATAGAAGTAACACGTTCGACATTTGATAGTTTCATATTGGATGTTAACTTCAGCATTTGGTAGATATATCACAACCAGTTCATTACTTTAACATCCTCTGCAGTTGGTACATGGTCATAGCCAGCTCATTGACTTGTCAACATCCTCAGCAGTCTTATATATGCGCAGACAGCCACGAGCAGCTCATTACTTTAACATCTCAGCAGTTGGTACATGGACCACGAGCAGCTCATTGCTTTAACATCCTCAGCAGTTGGTACATGGCCAAGTCACTCATTACTTTAACATCCTCTGCAGTTGGTACAAGGACCACGAGCAGCTCATATCTTTACATTAATTGTACATTTACCAGAGCAGATTCTTTACAACGCGTGTAAGACCACAAAGCATTTTTAAGTAACGGTACATGAACAAAACCATTGTTAACGTATCAAAGCATGGAAACGAAGATCAAATGCTTGCAGTAAGTAAGAACAAGCGTATGCTAACTAATCCTCAAAGGTTAGTACAAAACCACGAGCATGTAAAACGTAAGATCCAAGCGTGGTAACTAAGATCAAAGCGTAGTAACGTAACATCCCTGCAGTAGTACATACAAGCGTGTAACGTAAGATCAGCATGTACAGACGAACATCAATGCTTAAACGAAGGTCATGGACCACGGGAGTATGCTAAATTCAGCGTTTGGGATGACGTAATATCTAACATCCTGCAGTTGGTAATGAACAGCAGTAATGTTAACAAAGCGTGTAGTACATGGACCACAAAGCGTATTAGTTTAAGACTCGCAGTATGGTAATGACCAAGAGCTATTGCTACATTCTATTGGTACATGGACATGAGTTATTTAGAATCAACATCCTCAATGCTGGGCTTACAGGAGTCATTGTTTCTCTCTCTGCAGTCTGGTCATGTTGTTCTAAGAACTTTGTAATATCTAGTTTCAAAAGCTCAATTGTTTAAATTTGCAGCTTGGCTACGAATGGACAGAAGCATTGATAAATCTCATGGACTGCCAACATGACTATTGTTAATTCGCAGTTGGAATGGATCAGAGCACATATAAGCTTATCATGCAATATAAGACCAAGGCAGCATCATCTTTTCTCGGGCATGGAAGAGAGTCAGCTTTAACATCCACATTGGACAACACAGGTAAAATCTAGTAGGCGTACATGGAACACAGAGAGATACTTTGATATCCTGACTTACATGGCACGTAGAGCTCAACTATCTCGAGTTGGATAGCAAGCACCAGCGAAAATAGATTGCTGGCAGATCGCTCATTGCTACACCCAGCGTGGCACGGCACCACGAGTAATGATGAACATCCTCAGCAGTGGTACATGGTCCATGATTCATTCATAAGCTCCTAGAATCATAAAATTGAAGCCAGCATTTCTAAAGCAGTTCACAACCTACATGCCATAATTTAACATCAGCATGCATGAAAGAGATTCTTACATCCTAGCAGTCTGGAACATAACATCGAAGCTCATGTGGGTTCACATCCTGCAGTTACATGCCAAGAATCATCGAACATCCACTGGGATGGAAAGAGATTCAAAATCCTCTGCCATGGAATATGACATCGAAGTCATGCTTAAACAGAGTTGACATCCAGACAGCCATGGAATATAACATCTTGCAAGTAATACAGAGATTCATCAAACCAGCAGTTTACTGACCAGAGCAGCATTGCTTTACATCTCTATTTGGTACATACCACAGCTTGCCATTTTGTAACATTCGCAGTTGGTACATGGACCACGAGCAGCTCATTGCTTATAACATCCTCTGCAGTTGGTACATGGACCACGAGACTCATTGCTTTAACATCCTCAGCAGTGGTACATGACCACAACATCCTCTGCAGTTGGTACATGGACCACGAGCAGCTCATTACTTTAACACCCTCTGCAGTTGGTACATGGACCACGAGCAGCTCATTGCTTTAACATCCTCAGCAGTTGGTACATGGACCACGAGCAGCTCATTGCTTTAACATCCTCTGCAGTTGGTACATGGACCACGAGCAGCTCATTGCTTTAACATCCTCAGCAGTTGGTACATGGACCACGAGCAGCTCATTGCTTTAACATCCTCTGCAGTTGGTACATGGACCACGAGCAGCTCATTGCTTTAACATCCTCAGCAGTTGGTACATGGACCACAACATCCCCCTGCAGTTGGTACATGGACCACGAGCAGCTCATTACTTTAACACCCTCTGCAGTTGGTACATGGACCACGAGCAGCTCATTGCTTTAACATCCTCAGCAGTTGGTACATGGACCACGAGCAGCTCATTGCTTTAACATCCTCTGCAGTTGGTACATGGACCACGAGCAGCTCATTGCTTTAACATCCTCAGCAGTTGGTACATGGACCACGAGCAGCTCATTGCTTTAACATCCTCTGCAGTTGGTACATGGACCACGAGCAGCTCATTGCTTTAACATCCTCAGCAGTTGGTACATGGACCACGAGCAGCTCATTACTTTAACATCCTCAGCAGTTGGTACATGGACCACGAGCAGCTCATTACTTTAACATCCTCAGCAGTTGGTACATGGACCACGAGCAGCTCATTACTTTAACACCCTCTGCAGTTGGTACATGGACCACGAGCAGCTCATTACTTTAACATCCTCAGCAGTTGGTACATGGACCACGAGCAGCTCATTGCTTTAACATCCTCAGCAGTTGGTACATGGACCACGAGCAGCTCATTGCTTTAACATCCTCAGCAGTTGGTACATGGACCACGAGCAGCTCATTACTTTAACATCCTCAGCAGTTGGTACATGGACCACGAGCAGCTCATTACTTTAACATCCTCAGCAGTTGGTACATGGACCACGAGCAGCTCATTACTTTAACACCCTCAGCAGTTGGTACATGGACCACGAGCAGCTCATTGCTTTAACATCCTCAGCAGTTGGTACATGGACCACGAGCAGCTCATTGCTTTAACACCCTCAGCAGTTGGTACATGGACCACGAGCAGCTCATTATCATGTTTCATATTAATTGTACCTTTCTGATACAGATTTTTCAACGTGTCGTAAGAACAAAGCATGTAGTAACGTAAGAACAAAGCATGTAGAAACGTAAGATCAAAGCGTGTAGTAACGTAAGAACAAAGCGTGTAGTAACGTAATATCAAAGCGTGTAGTAACGTAATATCAAAGCATGTAGAAACGTAAGATCAAAGCGTGTAGTAACGTAAGATCAAATCGTGTAGTAACGTAATATCAAAGCATGTAGTAACGTAAGAACAAAGCGTGTAGTAACGTAATATCAAAGCGTGTAGTAACGTAAGAACAAAGCATGTAGTAACGTAATATCAAAGCATGTAGAAACGTAAGATCAAAGCGTGTAGTAACGTAAGATCAAAGCGTGTAGTAACGTAATATCAAAGCATGTAGTAACGTAAGAACAAAGCGTGTAGTAACGTAATATCAAAGCGTGTAGTAACGTAAGAACAAAGCGTGTAGTAACGTAATATCAAAGCGTGTAGTAACGTAAGATCAAAGCGTGTAGTAACGTAAGATCAAAGCGTGTAGTAACGTAAGATCAAAGCGTGTAGTAACGTAATATCAAAGCGTGTAGTAACGTAAGATCAAAGCATGTAGTAACGTAAGATCAAAGCGTGTAGTAACGTAAGATCAAAGCGTGTAGTTACATACATTCAAAATATTACGTACATTACGGACATGATGTTATTTATGAGTCAATTCTCCTCAATATGCAGGTCTTGTAGATGTCTTGTTTCTTCTTTCTCTGTCTATGTATATTGTCTATGTTGTTCTAAGAACGTTTCCGTAATATCTAGTTTCAAAAGCTTCAATTTGTTCTGTAATTTACTTAGGGCCACAGAAATGTGGTTTTACAGAAGAATGATGAGAATCTCATGGACTGCTCAAATGACTATCGTTGATGCGTTGAATGAGATCAAGACATAGAGAAAGCTTATCATCAATATAAGAAAGAGGCAATCATCATTTTTCGGGCATGTGATGAGAGAAGTTTAGAACACATTGTGACAACCGGTAAAATCTAGGGTAGGCGACACGGAGGAAGACAGAGAGAGATAATTTTGGATATCCTGACTTCATGGCACGGTAGAGCGTCAATATCTGAGTTGATAGCAAACACCAACGACATAGATATGTGGAGATCCGTCATCGCCTACGCCAGCCGGCACGGCACCTGATGATGATGAATTTGTGTGTTATGGTCCATGATTCACTTCCATATGTTGCCATAGGAATATAACATCGAAGCATGCATGTAAAGAGATTCACATCCATACATTGCCATAGGAATATAACATTGAAGCATGCATGTAAAGAGATTCACATCCATACATTGCCATAGGAATATAACATCGAAGACATGATAAATCGTAAAAAAGAAGATGTACACATCCATACATTGCCATAGGAATATAACATCGAAGCATGCATGTAAAGAGATTCACATCCATACATTGCCATAGGAATATAACATTGAAGCATATACAGAGATTCATCAAAGAGATTTTTACTTCCAGGTAGGATGTTTTATTTATTTGAAAGATAATCTAATCTTTCCATTTTGATAAAGATGATATATTAGTCTGCCCACATTTCTAATGTGTATAATTCTTCCTGAGAATGTTACCATAATAAAGATTTTTTTAAAAATTCGTTGTGATTTCGACCGCATCGATTGTTTTGTAAACATGTCTGCACGTTTATATCATTTTATTGTCATTGTAATTTTCTAGAAATATTTTCTCTTGCATGATTTTATTCAGGTTAATACAACCTACAGTAATCAATCAATATTATTTCGATGTTTCTAATACTGTGTTTGACTGGTACGTAACATGATTAAATATGAGGTCATTCAAAATCGGAATGTATCAATGAGAAGTTTTGATTTTGAAATGCAGTTTCTAGAAATGTCTATTTAGTTGCTAAATAAAAGACTTGTATAATTTGCTGTTAATGTTTATTTCGTGTCGACAGAGATGTTTAAATAATTACTTATTCATCTCCACTCCTCAAGGAGCATAGGTTCTCAACAGTTGTCCTCCTCTATTCCAGGAATATGACCGTTTTAAAAAGGCTTCCCACGATATTCCAGAATCATCAAGAAGATTCAGCCTCCATTTCTGTTGAGGGCGTCTTAATTTTCGTTTCACTTGTGGGTTCCACGCAATGGTTTGTCTAGTGACACTGAATTGTGTTTTTTCGCAAAGTAATCTTAACCGACCGCTATTTTGTTTCATCCTAACCTGGGTTATTATATAGTGTGTTTAAGATAAAAGCAGCCCCATGCACAAATCAAAATTTGCCAGGTACGCATTGCATTTTGTATATTTACTATTTAAACCGGTTCTGACTAGCTCGTCCTTTCGTCACATTTGTTCATCGCCCCTTCCCGCACCATAATTATACAACATCACAAAAAGACTTGTTCACTTGACCTATATACTACGTCATAATTGAACCTTCTCATTGTCATGAACATATGTCAGATCGACTCCCTTGACGGTGCTGTATTTATCTAGAAAATATAAATAGATAGATTCTAGTAAGTTTCTGCTTAGTTACACAGTCATTAAAACAATGTGTACAACCTCTAGAAACAATTTTCTTCATTCGCCGCTATAAATTCATTAGCAGTCAATGCGCTTAAAATGACATTTGTGACTGATTTTTGTGTGATGACTTCTTTATCCCCAGTCCCATTCGCCATTCAGGCGACCTTTACTGCGACTACCGAGATAGTTGTAATTTAGATCGGTAGATGAAAGATTTCTAGAAACATAATATATACATAGTCTCTTTACTGACAAGAATAACGACTGAGGAATACCAGGTTATGTACAAACAAAACTTTGAAAGAAATGTTCAGATAGTTTCTTAAGTAACCAATCTCAAGCAGATGCTAGACAAGAAATCAAGTAACAAGAGAGCAACATGCCTGCCCTCAGAGTTGAGATTATCAATACAAGTTGAGAAATGCGCATGAAATATTTGTGGATTTTTTCTCAGTCTTTAGGCTGTTGATTGAACGACAGAATGATGTAGCTTAAGCGGTGTTTTGATATTTTTTTTTATAATTAATATCTTTGACCATGTTTAGAGTTCTGCGAGATCCTTTTCTATCACTTCTCTCTCACTCCCACACCTCTGTCTTCTCTCTCTCCATCTGTCTCTCTCTCCCTCACCTCTCTTGTGTGTGTCTCTCTCTCTCTCTCTCACACACCTCTGTCTCTCTCTCTCTCTCACTTACTCTCATAATCTTTTATATGCAGTAAATTGTTTTTTTAATTTCTTGATATTTTTATTCATCAACTCGCTGGGCAACTCGCCAAGATATGCATGGAATTATATGATGTGATTTGAATCCATCAGAAAATGAGCCATTGATACAAACAGATTCTTCTTGATTGAATTTTGTTGATTCTACATTTTTGTTGAAACATTTAATAGCAGAAGATGCAATATTGAACACTTGCTGTATTATATTAAACAAGACCAGGAGATTCAAGAAACCAGAGGTCACGCGAACCAGGACAAGAAGCAAACAAAGTTAACTCTTTCATACTTCTTACCCGATAAACTGGCTTGCTGAATTATTTTAAGATGACGCAATGCCAGTTTACTAGCTACGTCAGTCAGTACACATTGTAGAATAATGGTTTTGGGAGGTCAAACATAGATTTCGGATTGAAAGGGTTTAATATTATGTTGCTAAACCTGAATAATTGATTGAATGATTGATTGACTGATTGATTGATTGACTGATTGATTGATTGATCATCTGAATAACCATGTGTGCTCCGATCTCTTTCTTAGACAGGACGATCTCGGAGGCAGTGCATGAACTCGACAGCATAGGCGAGGGTTCCTATGTAATTTTGAAGATTGTAAAATATTTGTGAGAATGTAATTTTATTTTTTTTCTTATGGATTTTGCCCGGACAGCAGCTTTACAGCCTACTCTTACCGATTTTCAACTAGCAATGGCCCTTTAACATGCTCACTTGAATACGAGACCTACGTTTTATAATACGTCTCCGATATTGCTAGGAACTCAATCTTCTTATTTGAAATCATGTCAATATAGATAGAGACTGTAGTAAAACTATATAGAATACAATATAGATGAGACTGTAGTAAAACTATTGTAAATAGCAATATAGATAGAGACTGTAGTAAAACTATGTAGAATACAATATAGATATATAGATGGAGACTGTAGTAAAACTATGTGGAATGGCGAAACACGTAACAACAAAGTACTGTAGTTTTACAAAATACAAAAATAATGACAATACAGGTAACTTTTCGATAAAAGGCCTTTATCAAGCAAACAATAAAACTAAAATCTGAGAATTTTTTTTAAATCAGAGATTTTACATCTTACTACCTACCTTACAGGTGTCTTAATGTGTGTACTTAATGTGTGTACTTAATGTGTGTACTTAATGTGTGTACTTAATGTGTGTACTTAATGTGTGTACTTAATATGTGTACTTAATATGTGTACTTAATGTGTGTACTTAATGTGTGTACTTAATATGTGTACAATGTACTTAATTGTGTACTTAATATTTTACAATGTATGTACTTAATGTATGTACTTAATGTATGTACTTAATGTGTACTTAATATATGTACTTAATGTGTGTACTTAATGTATGTACTTAATGTATGTACACAATGTGCTTCTTAAGATACTTGAGAAGTGAGTGTCTTACTACAGAGCCCAAAGACATGAGTGTGACTGTAACGCTGAGAGATTTACTTCCGATGAGAGTGACTGCATCATAGACAGCAGAAAGATGTATTATGAGTGTTGCTGTAGCGCTCAGAAAAATTAATTCTGCAGTGTGCAGCTTTCTAGATGTCTTGTTGTTAATGGTACAGTCATACACATTTCAGCTTTCGATGTGTCTTGTTGTCAATGGTACAGTCATACACATTTATCATGATGGAATTATGTCTCTGCAGCAGCCCCATTCATTACACGTTATTCTGTTACTGCAATAGTTACATTTATTGGAAGTTATTCTGTCATTGCAATAGTTACATTTATTGGAAGTTATTCTGTTACTGCAATAGTTACATTTATTGGAAGATATTCTGTTATTGCAATAGTTACATTTATGAGACAAGTTATTATGTTATTGCAATAGTTACATTTATTGGATATTATTCTGTTACTGCAATAGTTACATTTATTGGATGTTATTATGTTATTGCAATAGTTACATTTATTGGAAGTTATTCTGTTACTGCAATAGTTACATTTATTGGATGTTATTCTGTTATTGCAATAGTTACATTTATTGGATGTCTTCTGTTGACTATTATAATCACTGAAAACAACACTTCTGACAATGGTGACTTGGACACTTATAACATCAGATCTGAACATATTTTATCGAAGGATTCTCAGCTTTTTTTGGATGAACTGAAAAGTCTAATACAGTCATACCCATTGCTATTGCAAGACAATAATTTTGCAGATTATGACAACTTCAGACGTACCACTATTTATTTTAAAAATATATTTGTTGACATTTGAGAGTGATGAAAGATAAAGAAATACATTTCTGAGCAAGCAACATTTGACAGCAAGAAATATGTTCAGCAACATTGACAGCAAGAAATATGTTCAGCAACATTTGACAACAAGTAATATGTTCAGCAACATTTGACAACAAGTAATATGTTCAGCAACATTTGACAGCAAGAAATATGTTCAGCAACATTGACAGCAAGAAATATGTTCAGCAACATTGACAGCAAGAAATATGTTCAGCAACATTGACAAGAAATATGTTCAGCAACATTTGACAGCAAGAAATATGTTCAGAAAATGTTCAATTGAAATGTTGAAAAGAACATCGAGAAAAAACACCATTTTAGAATAAAATAATTCAAATATTTATTTGTTTAATTTTGTTTTTTGTATGAACAGTTTCCTGGGATTGATACTGAAGAGAACATTAAAAAAAAACACTGTAATCTAAGAAATGAGTTTTGCCATAGAAATGTTTATTAAATAAAATTTCCACAAATATTTTCAGCATCTTCAAAATTACACCAGGGACCCTCGCCGGAGTCACAGAGTTTGTGCACTTCCGTTGAGATCTTAAATGTAAGAAAGATATAGAAGCATACATGGTTACTCACTGAAGTGACTGATCAATCAATCATATAATAAATTTAGATGATCTCAATAAATAAAAATAGTTGGTCATAGATTAACTTACAATATAACATCAATGTTCATTGAACTTATTAAACTTACAATATAACATCAATGTTCATTGAACTTATTAAACTTACAATATAAAAATCAATGTTCATTGAACTTATTAACTTACAATATAACAACAATGTTCATTGAAATAATAAAGGAAGCCTTCACGAAAATGATCTGTCAAATTCGTTATGAAGAACAGACAACTCGCAGACAAATATGTGATAGAAACGGTTGTACAACATGAAGGCTACTTATTATCTCTTTAAAATAATTAAGTCATTTTAATCGAAACGTTGCCGTATATTGTTTTTTGTACTTTGTAAAGCTACAGTCGTTTGTTTTACGTGTTTCGTCCATGCATGGATGGTCAACTATAGTAGTGGTCCCATGCTTCTAATGTAGTGATGGACAACTATAGTAGTGGTCCCATGCTTCTAATGTAGTGATGGACAACTATAGTAGTGGTCCCATGCTTCTAATGTAGTAATGAACAGATTGATGGACAACTATAGTAGTGGCATCTCATGCTTCTAATGTAGTAATGAGCAGATTGATGGACAACTATAGTAGTGGTCCCATGCTTCTAATGTAGTAATGAAGATGATGGACAACTATAGTAGTGCATGCTTCTAATGTAGTAATGAAGATGATGGACAACTATAGTAGTGGTCCCATGCTTCTAATGTAGTAATGAACAGATGGATGGACAACTATAGTAGTGGTCCCATGCTTCTAATGTAGTGATGGACAACTATAGTAGTGGTCCCGTGCTTCTAATGTAGTGATGGACAACTATAGTAGTGGCCCCATGCTTCTAATGTAGTGATGGACAACTATAGTAGTGGCCCCATGCTTCTAATGTAGTAATGAACAGATTGATGGACAACTATAGTAGTGGCCCCATGCTTCTAATGTAGTAATGAACAGATGGATGGCAAGTAGCTGTATTTATAGCAACAGATAAAAATAAAACTGAAGAAGCTCTTAAGGAATCATCCAGTGAAGAAGAGAGAACAATCAACATCGGGCAGGCAAGTAAACATTTCTAGAATGTTCTAAGGTTTCTTTCAAGAAATTTATTTGTGTAGTAAAACTCTTCTTGTTAGATATGTTGTCAGATTTCTCTGTCCAAATGTTTGACAATATCTCTGTATAAAATCATTGTCAGTAAAAACTTATTTCAATCCTTTATCAGCATTATCATCATGATCATCAAGATCATCACCATTATCACATGATCCCATCATCAATATCATCACCATTATCACATTATCCCTTCATCATCATCACTATCATTATCACCCTTATCCCATGATCCCAGCATCATCAACATCATCACCATTATCACATTATCCCATCATCATCATCAATATCATCATCCTCATCATTTAGTTGATTGATCTCTCCATAACTTTATCACCATAACTGTCTTCCAATTAATCTCCTCATAGATCAGATGACCTTTATATGTCTCTGTTTCTGTCATGTTCAAATAATCTACAACTCTATATATCAATCTGCTCATGATCATGATGAGTCCTTTATATGTCTCTGTTTCTGTCATGTTCAAATCATCTATAACTTCGTATATATCAATCTGCTCATAGATCAGATGACCTTTATATGTCTCTGTTTCTGCCATGTTCAAATCATCTAAAACTTCTTATATATCAATCTGCTCATAGATCAGATGACCTTTATATGTCTCTGTTTCTGTCATGTTCAAATAATCTATAACCTCTTACATCAATCTTTTTCTTTGTCTACCTCTTTCCCAGAATGATTTTTTAAATTAATTTATTTTTGGTTTAAAATCTTCTCATATACTCAAAATACTTTACTGTTCTGAATATTATTTTTCTAAATAGTTACTTTCTCCAGTTTTGAAGTTTTTTGGTTGGATAAATCCAATTGTTCTGTATTGTATCTATATCGTTGCAAGTTAAAGTTTTATCAGACTTTTGTTAGTATCCAAATTTCTATTCAAATAATTGTCAATATCCCCATTCGTCTGTCAAAATTATAGACACTGTCAATGTATCTTTGTCCAATTACATCCAATATCAAATTTGTTTCTATAAAAATTGTGAATATTCAGATTCCTCTAAACGCGTACATACTTTAAGAATACCAAGGACGTGCATTCTCATATTTGGCAACACTCTTTATTCCATATATTGTTCTCCGTGTGTCAGTATTATTTCCCTTGGTGAAATTAAAAGTTATATAGCATTGGCTCTTATCATTTTTCAGCTGGCGCCTCCACCTCCTCATCGAAGATGAGGTAAGAGACCCACGAGCTGCACAATTTTCTTCTCATCCTCCAGTTGAATTCATTGTAATTTCCAAAAAAGGAGACGGAGAAAGGAGATTAAATGTTTCTCACGCTGAGCTTCATAACAGCAAAATCTAGCAATTTTGAACATTAAGTTTTATTGAAAATATGTTTTTGTTGACTGGAAAAACAAGTTAGTATAATAACTTATTAAAACTCCAAGTCCACAAAATATATATAACGTTTCATGCCTCCCCTGATACTTCCTCGCGTCTTCCTGGAGATGCTCTCCTCCCAAGTTGAGAACCACTGTTCTTTATGGATGGTATCAGTATTGAATATGATCAGTAGTTGTGACACAGTATCGAGACGCATATATCTGTACTTAATTAATGATATGAAGTGTCGCATCGGTATCGATTTGGTTTCCCGTCTGTCAAATGCTTCACCGGTGTTCTAATGCAATGTCATTTGTTGTCTTTTCAGGAGCATCTAATTATTTTTATACATGATATAAAATTGAGAATCTGAGAGTATCACATCATCATCCCAAAACTAGTGGCACACACTGTGGGGCAAATATACATACACTGTATAGTTGTGCTTATACATGCTGGAGATATTCCCTAAAAAATGTTTCAGAAGTTTCCTGTAAATTGTAAGCCCAAATACGATAGCAAATGTAAGAGCTATTAAAACGAACAAACATTGGAGACCATCATTAAAAAAAACAAGGGTAGATGGAGATGGATTGGTTGTATGCTAGCAGTGGCATTGGTTAGACAGCTTACGTGAACATCTGATGAAAGAAAGACGTGTGACGCGATGATACCCTGATCAAGGAAACATAAGGTGAACATCTGATGAAGAGAAGACGTGTACAGTGAACGCCCAAAGAAACATTGGCATGAGTGAGTGCGATCATCGATGGGAAGAGAAGACGTGTACGAGTGAACGCCCAAAGAAACATGATACATCTGATAGGGTGGGAACATAATGAACATCTGATGAAGAGAGAGAGACGTGGATGCCCAAACATAAGGTAAATCTGTGAAGAGATTCGGCCCAAAGAAAACATGAAGGTGACATCTGATGGGAAGAGAAGACTGTACGAGTGAACGCCCAAAGAAAACATGATGGTGGACATCTGATGGGAAGAGAAGACGTGTACGAGTGAACGCCCAAAGAAAACATGATGGTGGACATCTGATGGAAAGAGAAGGCGTGGATGTCCAAAGGAAACATGAAGGTGAACATCTGATGAAAAGAGAAGACGTGTACGAGTGAACGCCCAAAGAAAACATGAAGGTGAACATCTGATGGGAAGAGAAGACGTGTACGAGTGAACGCCCAAAGAAAACATGATGGTGGACATCTGATGGAAAGAGAAGACGTGTACGAGTGAACGCCCAAAGAATACATGATGGTGGACATCTGATGGAAAGAGAAGGCGTGGATGCCCAAAGGAAACATAAAGGTGAACATCTGATGAAAAGAGAAGACGTGTACGAGTGAACGCCCAAAGAAAACATGAAGGTGAACATCTGATGAAAAGAGAAGACGTGTACGAGTGAACGCCCAAAGAAAACATGATAGTGGACATCTGAGGGAAAAGAGAAGACGTGGATGTCCAAAGGAAACATAAAGGTGAACATCTGATGAAAAGAGAAGACGTGTACGAGTGAACGCCCAAAGAAAACATGAAGAACGGTGAAAATAAAGTTGAAAGATTGTATCCTGACGTAGGAAACAAGAAACAGATAGGTGACAGAACGGCAACAATGATAATCTTGTATGGAAGCCTTGTGTGTCAAACTGAGCATGAAGAGAATGTACTGGAGATAAATATAACTCTGTCACAGACTCTACTTCAAACATAAAACTTAATAGTTTCTCTCCAATTTAAATATAGAACTGTTATCTCCATCTCAGATTGTCACTATTTACCACACTCCATCTCAGATTGTCACTATTTACCATGAACTCTTGATTTCTCGACTATTTTCTCAAGCTCATGTGACTGCTAACGGCGACATGTATAAAGAAATAAATGTGCAACCGTTTCTATAGCATAATAACCCAATCTTCGCTTTACAATGGCCCTGTCATTCTATACTTCAATCTCTGGAACGATGTTTGGCATAATCAGGTCAGAACAGATGCTTAAACTCCAGAGTAACAATGCCTCTAAAATTGAATCTTTTCTCATATTTGTCTGTTACTTGACCTCAGGCTAGTAACATTATTTGGACCTTCTTTGTTCCGGGTTTTCTTTCGTAATATCAAATCAAACTGTGATCCTGTATTTGAGAAAACGCACTTGAACTGTTACTTACTTACTGACTTCTTCCTCTCCTCGTGGAGCATAGGGTCTCAACAGTTGTTCGCCACTCTCCTCGGTCTCTGGCTGTTTTCTTTATAGTCTCCCAGGATAGTCAAGCACTCTTCAGTTCCTCAAGAAGACTTTGTCTCCAGGTCTGTTTAGGGCGACCTCTTTTTCGTTTTCCTTGCGGGTTCCACTCAAGTGCTTGTCTAGTGACACTCAACTGTGTCTTCCGTAGGGTATGACCGAGCCATCACCCTTTTCTTTTCTTGATGCCTCTGGGTTCTGTCGTTCTATCACAGTTGTATGTTGAATTTCAACTCCCAGTCTATGTGCTCTATCATATCCAGTCTGAAATCCACAGGTTGTGTGTTTGTAACTTTTTATCATATCATCCATCTGAGTACAGTGTATGTTTGTAACTCTATCATATCATCCCAGTCTGAGAATCCACAGTTGAGGTCAAATCTAGTCTTGTTTGTAACTCTATCATCATCTCAGTCTGAGATCACAGTGTGTGTTGTAACTCTATCATATCATCCCAGTCTGAGAATCACAGTGTGTTTGTAACTCTATCATATCATCCCAGTCTGGAATCAGGGTAATCACAATCTGTTTGGTATCAATCATCCGTCTGGGATCTCGCACTTAAAGGTCTAAATCTTATTTGGATTTAACTTGGTGACTCACCACGTTTCTGAGCCATACAGCAACACAGATTTCATATTTGAGCTGAATATCTTGAGCTTTGTTCTCGTGGAGATAGCAGGGATTTCCACATGTGTGCAGGATATACAAAGGCTTGTCGTGCTTTCCTAATTCTGGCATTAAAGTCATCATCTGTACCTCCTGATTTGCTGATCTTGCTTCCAAGGTAGATACATTCACCAACATCTTCTATGCCCTTTCCTTCAAACAATACTGGGTGTTGCTGTACATTGTTGCTTCGCAGTATTGTTGTCTTCTCTTGACTGATTTTAAGACCGACCCGTTGTGTCGTTTCCGTCAGAGCATCCACTTTTCCCTGCATGTCTTGTAGCCTGTACGAGAGCAAGGCAAGATCATCCGCAAAGTCCAGGTCTTCTAATTTTGACACACTGCCCCCCTCCTGAATGCCTTCTCCGGAGCTGAACTGTTACACTTGAAGAAATTATTACTATTTTATTTGTTCTTCTAGTTTCCTAGCGATCAATTTTTCTGCTACTACATTACTTTTTTCCAGTGAAAGAAATAAGTAACAATAGTTATAATGTTACTTATATAGCCAGTTAACTAACCATAATGTTACTTGTGTAGCCAGTTAACTAACCATAATGTTATACTTATGTAACCAGTTAACTAACCATAATGTTATACTTATGTAACCAGTTAACTAACCATAATGTTATACTTATGAAACCAGTTAACATAACTAACCATAATGTTATACTTACGTAGCCAGTTAACTAACCATAATGTTACTTGTGTAGCCAGTTAACTAACTAATAAGTTATACATATATAACCAGTTAACTAACCATAATGTTATACTTGTGTAACCAGTTAACTAGTTGTTATAATGTGTCTGTAACACCTAAATCCATGCTATAATTAACTTTGTTCTCTTTAAATACTCTTTTATATATCTAGCTTACCTACCCTTGATTCTAATGTATTTTCGTATCTAACTTATCTACCCTTGATTTTAATGTATTTTCATATCTAACTTATCTACCCTTGATTGTTGTTTATCATGAATCAGTATCATGATTGATGTTTTCTAACAATCAAATGTCGTACATATTTTCTAAATATAGTCAGTCTTTGACACGGTCTCTCCACCGTTTCTTCTTCTTCTTCTTCTCCTACTTTCTCCTACTGTTCCCTTATATACTTGTCCTGTCTGGCTAAATGTTCTCCAATATATCATTTTCTGAAATCATAATTTCATCAATAAATGAAATATTTTCATGAGTTCCCAATAGTTCTATCAACCTTACATGCAATGTCCAGCGTCTAGTAAAGTCGTATCTGTTGAGACATTGAATCCTGATTTCCTGTGAGACATGCAACTTCAAAAAAGCTACTTTAATAGATTGCTCGTCCAAGCAGCCAGTGTTGAAGATTTTACTACACTGCAATTCTGTTAAGTTGGGAGAAATATTAAATTCCTTCACACTTACTTACATTGACAACTATTTAGACTATTTTCTCAGTGTATGCTCCGACGTAGCGTCTGACTAATATTAATTTAACTAATACATTCGGAGATATTAGAAATGTTGGTGCGCTCATGAAATGTTGGTGCGCGCATGAAATGTTGGTGCGCTCATGAAATGTTGGTGTGCTCATGAAATGTTGGTGCGTGCATGAAATGTTGGTGCACGCATGACATGCTGGTGCGTGCATGAAATGTTGGTGCGTGCATTAAATGTTGGTGCATTTATGAAATGTTGGAGCGCTCATGAAATGTTGGTGCACGCTAGAAATGTTGGTGCGTGCATTAAATGTTGGTGCGCTCATGAAATGTTGGTGCGTGCATGAAATGTTGGTGCGTTCATAAAATGTTGGTACGTGCATGAAATGTTGGTGCATTCATGAAATGTTGGTGCGCCCATGAAATGTTGGTGCATTCATGAAATGTTGGCGCGAGCATGAAATATTGGTGCATTCATGAAATGTTGGTGCGTGCATTAAGTGTTGGTGCGTTCATAAAATGTTGGTGGCTTTAAAATGGTGCCTAAAGAAATGTTGGTGCATTCATGAATGTTGGTGGCCATGAAATGTTCTGCATTAGAAATGTTGGCGGCATGAAATATTGGTGCATTCATGAAATGTTGGTGAGTTCATTAAATGTTGTGGTGCATGAAATGTTGGTGCATTCATGAAATTTGATGCGCTCATGATATGTTGTGTGCCTATGAAATGTTGGTACGTGCATGAAATGCTGATGCGTGCATGAAATGTTGGTGCACTCATGAAATGTTGGTGCGCCCATGAATTGTTGATGCGTGCATGAAATGTTGGTGCGCTCATGAAATCTTGATGCGCTCATGAAATGTTGGTGCACGCAAGAAATGGTAGTGTTTGCATGAAATGCTGATGCGTGCATGAAATGTTGGTGCACTCATGAAATGTTGGTGCGCCCATGAATTGTTGATGCGTGCATGAAATGTTGTTGGGCTCATGAAATCTTGTTGAGCTCATGAAATGTTGGTGCACGCAATAAATGTTGGTGCGTGCATGAAATTTTGGTTGCGCTCATGAATTGTTGGTGCGTGTATGAAATGTTGGTGCGCTCATGAATTGTTGGTGCACTTATGAAATTTTGGTGCGTTTATGAAATGTTGGTGCGCTCATGATATTACATGCTACACAGGGTAAGATGTCTAAAATCTGAACAGACTTTCAGTTTGTCTGATTGCGTCATAAATTGCAACGGTTCTCAGACTATCTTAATCATGACCATTTCCAAACTTTATATTCATATCCGTTGAAGATATATTTCTCTTACAGTGATTGATTGATTGATTGATTGATTGATTGATTGATAAGACAATCAACATTGCACTTCGGTGAGTAGTGATGTGTGCTCCGATCTCTTTCTCACACAGAAAGATCTCAGCGTCAGTGCACGAACTCCCTAGCACCGCCAAAGTCTCCGATGTAATTTAGAAAATGGTTAAAATATTTTGAAGGAATTTTATTTTTTTAAATCTTTCTAATGAATTTGCCCGAGCAGCTTTTTACAGCTTTTTCTTCTCGATTCTAAACTGCTTTTTTACTTGCTCAACCTGAACACGGGGCCTACGTTGTATAGTCTGTCTCTGATAGGACTAGAAACTTGTTCTCACTTACATTGAGATCTCTCTCTTTCTCTCTCTCTCTCTCTCTCTCGATCGTTCTTTTTCTCCCATTGTTATTATTCTTATTGTGATAATAAACAACCTTTGCCAAGAACGTTTGTTTTACGTCACAATCTTCAGTACCATTTGGAGCTCTAGTGCTTGTCCTTCGGTGACGTGTCCGATTTCAATCAGCGTTTCCTGGGTTCGCTCTCCATCAGCCTTTGACGAGTTCCCAGCCAATCTGCAAGGCAGCAAAGCAGGTTGCTATTTTCTTTTAGTGAGCGACCCTTAGATGACCTACCCTCCCGGGTTGTTGAGCGTCATCTGCCTAGGTTGCCGGACTTTTTTTATGGACTACTTCGTTTTCCTTCCGTCCAGTTTGTGTGACGGTTTTCTCCGCTAGCCTTTGATTGTTCCCAATCTAACTACAAGACAGTAGTAGTTCCATGGGAGCGTAAACGCGCACTGGAATCCTCTGCTGGACTTTCCAGATTTTCTTCACATTTGGGTTGTTCGCTCACCCATAAAGCCTGCCGCGCACTCTCTTCGCCACACCATCGGCGACGTGCACGTCTGCCCACCCGTGCATCTTCGGCATGCGTGCTCGCTCTGCCCTGGTGCCTGCCCACTATTTCCATCAGTTCTCACCGTCCTCACATTCACCATGTCTCTAGGCTGTCCGGACACGGGCTCAACTCGGCCCCACCTCAGGGCTCCGAGTTTCGCCCTATGTGGGCCAACGTGCAATTCATCTCGGGCCAAAGTTTTACTCCACGCGGCCTGCGTCTTTTCGTTGGATGTACCCCCATCCTTGTTGTTTATCCGCTCAGCTTTTCCCATCAGCTGGGAGAGACGTGCATTAGTAGTCACTCTGGGATTCCGCTCGTCTGTGTTGCGAGCGGATCTCATCCAACGTGACCACGTCTGCATCCCTATCCATACCAGAGTAGTTCTCCGTCGATCCCTACTCGCTTAGCCAGACAGGAATCAATGTATGTTTCCAGGATCACCACGTGGAGGTGGGAAAGATCTTGGCTAGTGCCAGCTCATCAATCCTGGCTCGACGTTGTCCCTATGTGCCTTTGACCCCAAATTGAGATCCAGGACCGCTGGAACAATATCTCGATGGCTTCACTAGAGTGAACAAAGAAAGATAATTGGTCATCTGTTCTTTGTATCTACAGACATCAAATGAACTATACTATCTAGTCACATATAATGACACAGGTTGTGAAGTGTTGTAAAGCTCACATTACTAACACTTTTACCATTTTGATATGAGATGATCAGTTTTAAACAATTCAATATATTTCTTGCACGACGTATCTGTTAATATAGAATGACTAGACATATATTAACTTCTACTATAAAATTAATTAAATATAACATATGTTGTAGAAGGACTAGGCATATATTAACTTCTACTATAAAATTAATCAAAATATAACATCTGGTGTTGGTTTGAAATCTGATGACAGTCTGCTCAGAAAGATCATAAGAAATGATTTATGAACAATCTACAAAATATTCAGGTAAAAATGCTATAGCAAATGGAAAGCTTTTAAAACAAATAAACTGGACATCATAAAAAACCGAAGATAGAGGTGGATTGGAAATGTATGTCTCATGTCAGTAGGGACATTGGCTCTGATAGACAACGGATGGAAAAAGAAGGTCTGGACGTCAAAGAGGAAAAAACATTGAGAAGAACTGGAGAAAGATAAAAGAACGAGTGTGTCCTGATGTGAGAAACAATTGGTAAAAAAAAGCCAGCAGAACGGCAATAATGAAAATATCTTGTGGAAGGCGTATATGTCAAAGGAACATGAAGATAGTTTTAAATATATTGATATTGAGAACAGTAATCACAATAAGAATTGAGAACAATTATTCATGATGTATTGATACAGAAAGTTTAGCAAGACGTGTTTATGTGCTATCATCATGTTACTGGTATATATGTATATGTTACTGGTATATGTTATTGGTATATGTGTATATGTTACTGGTATATATGTATATGTTACTGGTATATATGTATATGTTATTGGTATATATGTATATGTTATTGGTATATGTTATTGGTATATGTTATTGGTATATGTTACTGGTATATATGTATATGTTACTGGTATATGTGTATGTATGAAGATATTCACAAACATATTAAAGGAATGTCAGAACTACATATCATTAGAAAATCATACACAATCTGCATATGTGATGATATAGTACAGTTGGCTGGAATAGGTCAAGAACTGTAGAATTAATGGGAAATTGAAGTAGTAGATATGATTAACAAGGATTAAAGATTAATCTTAATGGATGAACTGTGATATTAAGAAGGTCAAGTCAGAAGTCAATATTAGACATGTTATTACCGCTCGTCCGCAAAGAAATCACGCGTTATGTTATGTTATGTTATATTATCTTATATTATGATATGTTATGTTATATTATATTATATTATATTATATTATGTTATGTTATGTTATATTATGTTATATTATATTATGTTATGTTATATTATGTAATATTTTGCTATGTTATATTATATTATATTATATTATATTATATTATATTATGTTATGTTATATTATATTATATTATGTTATGTTATATTATGTTATGTTATGTTATATTATAGTTATATTATGTTATACAGTCGACGTCAAGCGTAGTCACGGCGTCTAATATGAAACTTCTGACCGATTTCTGTTTGATTTCCTTATCACTGGTGTGCATTGTCTGTTATGTCAGTCTTACTTCTACTTCGGTGGTACTTTGAATTTAGATTTCTAATAAACGATCTAGGCGTCTGTAGCTTAAGCTCACAACCCATGAGTACCTGGTTTAAACTCCGCGGCCGGATATTTGGAAGCAAATTTGCACAGTGGATTTTGCAAACGGTAAAAATAAACCTCACTTTCATAAAGCAATGAAAAACTCGTGTACTGTCGGTGGATGGTGACGTCATGTAAAGGAAGTATCATGATTTTCATCAATAAGTGATCTTGATGTCCTGAAGTTCAACCGCGTAGTATGCGCATCGAAAATGTTTAGCCCAATCTGCTGGGCTGGAACCCAGAATTTCCACAGCCTGTGGTCACTAGCACAACGTGTTATCAACGTGGCTAACGGCGTCCCAATATTAGACTTATCAATAGCACAACGAGTTAAAAACATGGCTAAAGACGTCCCAATGTTAGACATATCAATAACACAACGAGTTATCAACATGGCTAACTGCGTTTCAATATTAGACATATCAATAAATAAAGAAGAACTTAACAAGTAAAAAGTATCTTTTGTTTATAATAACTGAATATGTGAAACCGAGATGAGAAAATAATAGTTATGATGAAAACTGTATTCAGAAATATAAAACAGATCTTAACTTCCAAATAGAGCGGCAGTAGCGTAGTTGTTAGTGAACTCGCTTCTTACGCTAGTGGTCTTGGTTCAATTTCACAGTTGGTGTGCAGGATTTTTCTGACTGTAACAGCTCTCAGGTCGACCCAGTCTCAATAGGGTACCAGGAAAAGCACTGAGAAGTAAAGGCGACAGACGTGATGTTGACCACATCACCCATTGTGTCAATGAAAAATATAGGCATAACACCATATTACATTATAAACTTCCAGGTATAAAATGGATTTTTTTTTAAACATCAACACAAAAAGCTATATATATATATGTATATTCATGGATTTTCTGCTGCACACAAAATAACAGACACTGAACAAGTAGCTGACCGACCGAAAGCATTGCAAGACAGGCCCTGTTTTGGAACCCGCAGGGAAAGAGGAGTAGGGGAAGGCCTATACAGACCTGGAGAAGAGAGCTGGAAGCTGATATTAAAAGGATAGGTAAAACATGCAAAGAATTGGAAGGGATGGCAGGAGAGAGGAAGAGCTGGAAGAAGTTTGCTGAAGACCTGTGCTCCGTTGGGAGTCGAAAGGTGAAGAAGAAGTAGCTAGAACATAAATTAACAGATTTGTGTTGTGTGAATTGATGTCAATAATTGGACTTATTTCATGATTATAAAACAAAGAAATAAATACGTTTTGAGAAAGCTAGGACTGAAGATAGAACTTAATCAAGAATATCAAAGAAATAAATACGTTTTGAGAAAGCTAGGACTGAAGATAGAACTTAATCAAAAATATCAAAGAAATAAATACGTTTTGAGAAAGCTAGGACTGAAGATAGAACTTAATCAAAATATCAAAAAGAAATACTAATCTGTTATTTGAAATGTATAAAGAAACATGACAGTAAACTAAACAAATTAAATACTTGAAGAAACGGTTGATGGTCGGATGAGAAAAACAGCAATATAATTGACAAGTAAATATTAAAAGAAGTGCAATGACCAGACAGACAGATTATATCTCCATCAGTGGCGGCTCGTGATAATTTCTGATGGTTGGACCAGACAAACATTTTTGGAAAAATCGTGGTTCTAGGTTAAGTTATATTTTAATTTATAAAACAATAAATACACGTTCACATTACTTTTGGTGGGGCCCGTCCACGCAGGTCCTTAATGGCGAGCAGCCCCTGATCACCAGGATACAAGACCAGACGTGTTGGAAGTAAACTATGGTCCAACATTGATATTCAGTATATATATATGGAACTGCAGTAAAACTATTTGATTGGCAAAACACGTAATTACAAAGTACTGTAGTTTTACAAATTACAAAAACAATGACAAAATACAGCAACGTTTGACCAACAAGGCCTTTATCAAGCAAACGAACAAACAGGAGTGACAAATTAAAATGAAACACAAATGGACGACCAAATACAAACGTATCTAAGGAAAATCTGGAATAAAAACGAATAACGAAATAAATGTAACACAAAAACACACATAAAAACTAGAAATAGAAAGGAAAAGAAACAATGAAACATCTAGTAAATATATAACTTGAATACATGCAACATATACCCATATAGATTACAAAGCATGGGAAGAGAAAGTACTAAGAAGCATAAGAATGGAATATAACATGAATACATGCAACATATACCCATATAGATTACAAAGCATGGGAAGAGAAAGTACTAAGAAGCATAAGAATGTAATACGTTGAGCCCGCGTGGTCGCAAGGTACCATACAAAGAAATCAACCGATTTTCCAGAGCAAATCGACTGCGATCATCCGAGGAACATGATCGGATGGCTGTGACCTGGACATCGTGAGCACCTAAATGGCCAGTGAAATGGGTGGCTACAGGGGGCACAGAGCATTGGCGTATGTCGCGTAAGTGTTGGGCGAATCGGTCACTGAGCCTCTTGCCTGTCTCGCCGATATAAGCCTTGTTACACCGCTTACAGATAATGGCATAGATAAGATTACGGGACTCGCATGTGAACCCATCGTCAATAAGAAACGTGCCTAAAGGAAAAGATACAGTACGCGTCTGTATCACATAAGCACACGTGTTGCAACGCCGACGACCACACTGGACAGTGCCAAAATGAGTCTGGATATTGGACTTAAGGCGACTGTGTACCAACATATCCTTAAGACTTCTGTCCCGTCTGTAAGACACCAAAGGATAGTTGGGAAGACAGAACGGGTCTCAGGATCTGATCTAAGGAGAGACAGATGACGGAATAAAACATTTTTCACCAGGGAACTATGGGTGTGGTAAGTTAAGATAAGTTTTACTCTGTCAGAGTTAGTAGTCCTATGCTGACTGGTAAGGGCCTGCTGGCGAGTGATTTTCTGAACTCGATGCATAGCCGAGACAAGCACCCTCTCCGGGTATAGGCGCCTACGAAAGAAATCAAGCATCTCGCGAGCTCTCTCAAGAAAATCATCGTCCTCACTACAAAGGCGACGAAGGCGTAAGAGCTGCTAGAATGGCAAAGAGTCACGACAAGCCCGGGGATGGGAAGAAGTATAGAGGATAAAACTATGTGCATCAGTAGGCTTGTAATATACTGATGTAGTGATAGCGGATAGGCGTAAGGTGATAGTAATGTCAAGAAAGTTGACACAAGTAGTGGAGATGTGAGAAGTAAAACGAATAGAAGGGTTGAAAACATTAATGAAATTAATGAAGCGTGACAAATCGGCTTCAGGCATATCAGTGATGCCAATACAGTCATCAATGTATCTGTGATAGACAGACGGAAGGGGCCATCATATGTAGTCCATACTAGGTGTTCAAGATAACCCATGAAAAGACAAGCATAACTAGGTCCCATTTTAGTACCCATGGCAACCCCACTAATCTGCTCAAAGAATTGGTCATTAAACTGAAAGGAGTTAAGAGTGAGAACTAGTTCCGCAAGACGAAGGAGAGCAGAAGTTGACACAAGTGGATTAGTTCTCCTATTGAGAAAGAACTGGAGAGCTATAAGGCCGTCAGGATGAGGTATAGAAGTGTACAATGAGCTAAATTTGATACGAAGATGGCGCCTAATCAGGTAGTAGTAGTAGTAGTTTCTTCTTCATCTTTGCGTTCGTTCTTTACGATCAATTTTAATCACTCTTTGTGATATGTTTGATCTTTGCCAAGAACGTGTATACGTTGCACATTGTTTTGGTAGACCCCTAAACGCATAGATTTCTACACGTTTAGGACATGTGCATCCGATGTTAGCCAAACCTCTTTAGTCGCCTCTTACGACATGCATGGCAGGTAACAGTGGTTCTAATATTCACACCCGAAATTTTGGGCCCCGGTAACCACTCGGGCGTATAATAGTAGTAGTAATAGTAGTAGTAATAGTAATAGTAGTAGTGGTAGCAGTAGTAGTTATAGTAGTAACTGTAGTAGTAATGATATAAGTAGTAGTAGTAGTACTAGTAGTAGCAGTATTAGTTATAGTAGTAACTGTAGTCAGTGGCGGCTCGTCATTAAGGGCCAATGGGACCGGGCCCCACCAAAAATAAAATCTAACATGTATTTATTATTTAATAAATTAAAATATAACCTAACCAAAACATCATGGTTTCCCCGAAAATGTGTGCCTGGCCCCACCAACAAAAATGATCACGAGCCGCCACTGACTGTAGTAGTAACGATATAATTAGTAGTAGTAGTAGTAGTAGTAGTAGCAGCAGAAACATCATTAGTTAAGTCGAAGGAACATGAAGAAACTTCAATGTATCGAGTGATAAATTCTGCATTAAATATTAGTTGCACCGGCGCAACACATCTGCATAATTTCAATGCTGTTTTCTTAAAATATAACTTTCTAACGAAGTTACAGTCTCCTATAACATGTGAACAAACAAATCGGTATATTTGAACTATCATTTGAAACACATATTTCCAAGAATTTCATACTTACCAGATTTCTTGAAAATGTCAGACAAAAAGTGTTTCTAGACATTGTAATCCAGAAATGTAGTCAATAAAATACATCGATAACTTCTAGTTCGTGTTGTTATCGGATATAAAGTATAAGTGAAATCTCACACTATCTGGGCAACGGTTAGTGGCAATATATGTAAAATAATAACGATTTAAGAGATTCGGTAATTGACAAGAAGATGCTATTTTACAACGCTTATGGAGCCCGTTCTGTGGCGCATTCCCACAGATAGCGGTGTTTGGAATCTGGTCGTAAATCTTCGATCCAGACTCTGATTAAACTTTCTGGAAAATATGTCGCTGTTAAATAATAATGCTTTCACTATATTGATTCTTTCTATTTGAAGATGTTCATTTGCAGAAATGTATCACATTTGTAGACTAGAGAAATCTTTCAAATCTAGGCAAACAAATTATAATGGATATTGAATAATATTAAATTCTATTAATGAAGATAGAAAAACATGGACAGACAATATCAAGACCACACTAAATACACACGGATATAACACAACAAGGGCGACTCATCTAGCCCTAGAACGCAAATTAAATTCTATTAATGAAGATAGAAAAACATGGACAGACAATATCAAGACCACACTAAATACACACAGATATAACACAACAAGGGCGACTCATCTAGCCTAGACGCAAATTAAATTCCCACCCCTACGCAACGGCAGAGTAAACAACCAATTCCATCATCCACCTGGGAATAGACAATAGATGAAGTTAGAAAATAAAATATGTACTAGTTTTGTCTATAGAAAATAAGATATACACTAGTTTTGTCTATAGAAAACAAGATATGTAACTAGTTTTGTCCATAGAAAACAAGATATACACTAGTTTTGTCTATAGAAAACAAGATATGTACTAGTTTTGTCTATAGAAAACAAGATATGTACTAGTTTTGTCTATAGAAAACAAGATATACACTAGTTTTGTCTATAGAAAACAAGATATACAATAGTTTTGTCCATAGAAAACAAGATATACACTAGTTTTGTCCATAGAAAACAAGATATACACTAGTTTTGTCTATAGAAAACAAGATATACACTAGTTTTGTCTATAGAAAACAAGATATACACTAGTTTTGTCTATAGAAAACAAGATATACACTAGTTTTGTCTATAGAAAACAAGATATGCACTAGTTTTGTCTATAGAAAACAAGATATACACTAGTTTTGTCTATAGAAAACAAGATATGCACTAGTTTTGTCTATAGAAAACAAGATATACACTAGTTTTGTCCATAGAAAACAAGATATACACTAGTTTTGTCTATAGAAAACAAGATATACACTAGTTTTGTCTATAGAAAACAAGCTATGCACTAGTTTTGTCTATAGAAAACAAGATATACACTAGTTTTGTCTATAGAAAACAAGATATGCACTAGTTTTGTCTATAGAAAACAAGATATACAATAGTTTGTCTATAGAAACAAGATATGCACTAGTTTTGTCTATAGAAAACAAGATATACAATAGTTTTGTCTATAGAAAACAAGATATGCACTAGTTTTGTCTATAGAAAACAAGATATACACTAGTTTTGTCCATTGAAAACAAGATATGTACTAGTTTTGTCTATAGAAAACAAGATATACACTAGTTTTGTCCATAGAAAACAAGATATACACTAGTTTTGTCTATAGAAAACAAGATATACACTAGTTTTGTCCATAGAAAACAAGATATACAATAGTTTTGTCTATAGAAAACAAGATATACAATAGTTTTGTCTATAGAAAACAAGATATACACTAGTTTTGTCTATAGAAAACAAGATATACACTAGTTTTGTCCATTGAAAACAAGATATGTACTAGTTTTGTCTATAGAAAACAAGATATACACTAGTTTTGTCCATAGAAAACAAGATATACACTAGTTTTGTCCATAGAAAACAAGATATACAATAGTTTTGTCTATAGAAAACAAGATATACACTAGTTTTGTCTATAGAAAACAAGATATACACTAGTTTTGTCCATTGAAAACAAGATATGTACTAGTTTTGTCTATAGAAAACAAGATATACACTAGTTTTGTCCATAGAAAACAAGATATACACTAGTTTTGTCCATAGAAAACAAGATATACAATAGTTTTGTCCATAGAAAACAAGATATACACTAGTTTTGTCTATAGAAAACAAGATATACAATAGTTTTGTCTATAGAAAACAAGATATACACAAGTTTTGTCTATAGAAAACAAGATATACACTAGTTTTGTCCATAGAAAACAAGATATACACTAGTTTTGTCCATAGAAAACAAGATATACACTAGTTTTGTCCATAGAAAACAAGATATACACTAGTTTTGTCCATAGAAAACAAGATATACACTAGTTGTGTCCATAGAAAACAAGATATACACTAGTTGTATCTATAGAAAACAAGATATACACTAGTTTTGTCCATAGAAAACAAGATATGTACTAGTTTTGTCTATAGAAAACAAGATATACACTAGTTTGGTTTTGTCCATCGATATATTTATGAATGCAGTTCTGGTTCATATTTTGTGTCTTTCGCTTGTGGACATAACGTGTCTCACTGTCTTACTGTACGTGAAGAATTGAAGTCTATTACAGTTGGACCTCTTACTGTACGTGAAGAATTGAAGTCTGTGACAGTTGGACCTCTTACTGTACGTGAAAAATTGAAGTCTGTAACAGTTGGACCTCTTACTGTACGTG
The DNA here is from genome assembly GCA_020796225.1 of Arion vulgaris. Lineage (NCBI taxonomy): Eukaryota > Metazoa > Mollusca > Gastropoda > Stylommatophora > Arionidae > Arion > Arion vulgaris. The sequence goes on from CM036756.1 coordinate 86,340,714, forward strand.
AAGAATTGAAGTCTGTTACAGTTGGACCTCTTACTGTACGTGAAGAATTGAAGTCTGTAACAGTTGGACCTCTTACTGTACGTGAAGAATTGAAGTCTGTTACAGTTGGACCTCTTACTGTACGTGAAGAATTGAAGTCTGTGACAGTTGGACCTCTTACTGTACGTGAAGAATTGAAGTCTGTGACAGTTGGACCTCTTACTGTACGTGAAGAATTGAAGTCTGTAACAGTTGGACCTCTTACTGTACGTGAAGAATTGAAGTCTGTTACAGTTGGACCTCTTACTGTACGTGAAGAATTGAAGTCTGTGACAGTTGGACCTCTTACTGTACGTGAAGAATTGAAGTCTGTAACAGTTGGACCTCTTACTGTACGTGAAGAATTGAAGTCTGTTACAGTTGGACCTCTTACTGTACGTGAAGGTGAAGTCTGTAACAGTTGGACCTCTTACTGTACGTGAAGAATTGAAGTCTGTGACCGTTGGACCTCTTACTGTACGTGAAGAATTGAAGTCTGTAACAGTTGGACCTCTTACTGTACGTGAAGAATTGAAGTCTGTTACAGTTGGACCTCTTACTGTACGTGAAGAATTGAAGTCTGTGACAGTTGGACCTCTTACTGTACGTGAAGAATTGAAGTCTGTAACAGTTGGACCTCTTACTGTACGTGAAGAATTGAAGTCTGTTACAGTTGGGCCTCTTACTGTACGTGAAGAATTGAAGTCTGTGACAGTTGGACCTCTTACTGTACGTGAAGAATTGAAGTCTGTAACAGTTGGACCTCTTACTGTACGTGAAGAATTGAAGTCTGTTACAGTTGGACCTCTTACTGTACGTGAAGAATTGAAGTCTGTTACAGTTGGACCTCTTACTGTACGTGAAGAATTGAAGTCTGTTACAGTTGGACCTCTTACTGTACGTGAAGAATTGAAGTCTGTTACAGTTGGACTAAAGATGTTCTTGCTCTCTTTGATGGTATTAAATATTGTGTTATCAAGGTTCTCGGAGAAAGATAAGTTCCCACAATTATATTTCCAAGTTCGATTAAACCAGTCTGAGAATTGAACCTTATCTAATTTTGTTCTCATGTCCCTCGTGAAAGAACATATTTAGCAACATCTTCAGACTTTTCTTTTTTTCACATATGTTTTCACAATAGTAGCTCTTGTTTTCCTTCCATAAGGACAAGCATTAGCAAATGTCATCCAACAATTCACCTCCAACAAAATACGGGGTCTTTGTCAATTATGATCTAGAGATTTCTGCAGCGTACAGGTTGGTATGATCTAGAGATTTCTGCAGCGTACAGGTTGGTATGATCTAGAGATTTCTGCAGCGTACAGGTTGGTCTGGGCCTTTCGTTCCAAAGTAGCTTGGTTTTGCTCCCTCGTGGAGCGACGGGAGTATTTTCCAGAGGTCCTGATCTAGGAGATGAGTCAAATTCTATTCCTATCGGAGACGATAAATGTCTATCCCGTGTCAGTTGAACTCTTGGCAGTTATCATAAATAAGTTTTACACGATAGTCAAGCTATTTACAAATCGATAAGATACAAGCTATTTACAAAATCGATAAGATAACAAGCATTTACAAAATCGATAAGATACAAGTATTTCAAAATCGATAAGATACAAGCTATTTACAAATCGTAGATCAGCTATTTACAAAATCGATAAGATGCATTTACAAAATATAGATCAAGTATTTACAAAATCGATAAGGTATTTCGTAAGTCATTACAATCGAAAGTGTCAATCAAAGATCAGCTTTTACAAAATCGATAAGATACAGCTATTTAGTAAGATCCTATTACAGAATCGATAAGATGTATTAAAATCGATTCACTATTCAGAATCGATAAGATGCTTTTCAGAATCGATAAGATACAAGCTGATTTACAAAATCGATAAGATACAAGCATTTACAAATCGATAAGATAAGCTATTTACAAAATCGATAAGATAACAATTTTACAAAATCGATAAGATACAAGCTATTTACAAATCGATAAGATGCAAGCTATTTACAAAATCGATAAGATAACAAGCTATTTACAAAATCGATAAGATGCAAGCATTTACAAATCGATAAGATAACAAGCATTTACAAAATCGATAAGATAGCAAGCTGATTTACAAAATCGATAAGATGGCAAGCTATTTACAAAATCGATAAGATAAAGCTATTTCAAATCGATAAGATACAAGCTATTTACAAAATCGATAAGATAAGCTATTTACAAAATCGATAAGATACAAGTGATTTACAAAATCGATAAGATACAAGTATTTACAAAATCGATAAGCAAGCTATTTACAAATCGATAAGATAGCAAGCTATTTACAAAATCGATAAGATAGCAAGCATTTACAAAATCGATAAGATACAAGCGATTTACAAAATCGATAAGATGCAAGCTATTTACAAAATCGATAAGATAGCAAGCTATTTACAAAATCGATAAGATAGCAAGCTATTTACAAAATCGATAAGATGGCAAGCGATTTACAAAATCGATAAGATGGCAAGCTATTTACAAAATCGATAAGATAACAAGCTATTTACAAAATCGATAAGATAACAAGCTATTTACAAAATCGATAAGATGGCAAGCTATTTACAAAATCGATAAGATAGCAAGCTATTTACAAAATCGATAAGATGGCAAGCTATTTACAAAATCGATAAGATCAAGCTGATTACAAAATCGATAAGATACAAGCTATTTACAATCGATAAGATACAAGCGATTTACAAATCGATAAGATAGCAAGCTGATTTACAAAATCGATAAGATGGCAAGCGATTTACAAAATCGATAAGATGGCAAGCGATTTACAAAATCGATAAGATGGCAAGCGATTTACAAAATCGATAAGATGGCAAGCGATTTACAAAATCGATAAGATGGCAAGCGATTTACAAAATCGATAAGATGGCAAGCGATTTACAAAATCGATAAGATGGCAAGCGATTTACAAAATCGATAAGATGGCAAGCGATTTACAAAATCGATAAGATGGCAAGCGATTTACAAAATCGATAAGATGGCAAGCGATTTACAAAATCGATAAGATGGCAAGCGATTTACAAAATCGATAAGATGGCAAGCGATTTACAAAATCGATAAGATGGCAAGCGATTTACAAAATCGATAAGATGGCAAGCGATTTACAAAATCGATAAGATGGCAAGCGATTTACAAAATCGATAAGATGGCAAGCGATTTACAAAATCGATAAGATGGCAAGCGATTTACAAAATCGATAAGATGGCAAGCGATTTACAAAATCGATAAGATGGCAAGCGATTTACAAAATCGATAAGATGGCAAGCGATTTACAAAATCGATAAGATGGCAAGCGATTTACAAAATCGATAAGATGGCAAGCGATTTACAAAATCGATAAGATGGCAAGCGATTTACAAAATCGATAAGATGGCAAGCGATTTACAAAATCGATAAGATGGCAAGCGATTTACAAAATCGATAAGATGGCAAGCGATTTACAAAATCGATAAGATGGCAAGCGATTTACAAATCGATAAGATGCAAGTATTTACAAAATCGATAAGATGGCAAGCTATTTACAAAATCGATAAGATGGCAAGCGATTTACAAAATCGATAAGATGGCAAGCGATTTACAAAATCGATAAGATGGCAAGCGATTTACAAAATCGATAAGATGGCAAGCGATTTACAAAATCGATAAGATGGCAAGCGATTTACAAAATCGATAAGATGGCAAGCGATTTACAAAATCGATAAGATGGCAAGCGATTTACAAAATCGATAAGATGGCAAGAGATTTACAAAATCGATAAGATGGCAAGCGATTTACAAAATCGATAAGATGGCAAGCGATTTACAAAATCGATAAGATGGCAAGCGATTTACAAAATCGATAAGATGGCAAGCGATTTACAAAATCGATAAGATGGCAAGCGATTTACAAAATCGATAAGATGGCAAGCGATTTACAAAATCGATAAGATGGCAAGCGATTTACAAAATCGATAAGATGGCAAGCGATTTACAAAATCGATAAGATGGCAAGCGATTTACAAAATCGATAAGATGGCAAGCGATTTACAAAATCGATAAGATGGCAAGCGATTTACAAAATCGATAAGATGGCAAGCTATTTACAAAATCGATAAGATGGCAAGCGATTTACAAAATCGATAAGATGGCAAGCGATTTACAAAATCGATAAGATGGCAAGCGATTTACAAAATCGATAAGATGGCAAGCGATTTACAGAATCGATAAGATGGCAAGCGATTTACAAAATCGATAAGATGGCAAGCGATTTACAAAATCGATAAGATGGCAAGCGATTTACAAAATCGATAAGATGGCAAGTGATTTACAAAATCGATAAGATGGCAAGTGATTTACAAAATCGATAACATGGCAAGCGATTTACAAAATCGATAAGATGGCAAGCTATTTACAAAATCGATAAGATGGCAAGCGATTTACAAAATCGATAAGATGGCAAGCGATTTACAAAATCGATAAGATGGCAAGCGATTTACAAAATCGATAAGATGGCAAGCGATTTACAAAATCGATAAGATGGCAAGCGATTTACAAAATCGATAAGATGGCAAGCGATTTACAAAATCGATAAGATGGCAAGCGATTTACAAAATCGATAAGATGGCAAGCTATTTACAAAATCGATAAGATGGCAAGCGATTTACAAAATCGATAAGATGGCAAGCTATTTACAAAATCGATAAGATGGCAAGCGATTTACAAAATCGATAAGATGGCGCTATTTAAAAGTCGATAAGATGGCAAGCGATTTACAGAATCGATAAGATGGCAAGCGATTTACAAAATCGATAAGATAGCAAGCGATTTACAAAATCGATAAGATTGCAAGCTATTTACAAAATCGATAAGATGGCAAGCTATTTACAAAATCGATAAGATGGCAAGCGATTTACAAAATTGATAAGATGGCAAGCGATTTACAAAAATAAAATTCCTACAAAATGTTTACCATCTTCTAAATTATATTGGGGACACTCGCCGGTGCTACGGAGTTCGTGCACTGCCACTGAGATCTTTTTGTGTAAGAAAGAGATCGGAGCACACATGGTTACTGATCGATGTGCAATGACGATGGTCCTATCAATCAATAAATCGAACTTAATTTGCACGAGCAGGCTTGTGTAGAAGTCTTAAAGGGTTTTAAAGCCGAAGGATTGACTTCATTGCATCGGGTTTTACCCCATATGGCTCGGTCCCTCTCCGCAAAATGGCACGCCACCTACCGAGAGTATTGCACAAAGCACGAACTCCGTAGCTCCAGCAACAATCCTAGGGTCTCTGGAAAAAACTGCACTCGTGAACAGAAGGTCGCGGTCCGGAGATGTCTTATTACTAAGAAATAGAAGATAACTGGAATGAGAGGGAGAGGGAGGAGGATGAAGAGAGAGAGAGAAAGTCGAGGATGGAGAGAGGAGAGTCGAGATGGAGAAGAGTCGATGATGAGAGGAGAGGAGTCGAGGATGGAGAGAAAGAGTCGAGGATGGATAGGGAGAGAGAGTCGAGGATGGAAGAGGAAAAAAGAGTCGAGGATGGAGAGAGAGAGAATGAGGAGGAGAGAAGAGTCGAGGATGGAGAGGGAGAGAGAAGTCGAGGATGAGAGAGGGGTGAGAGAGAAAGAATCGAGGATGGAGAGAGAGAGGATAGAGGAGAGAGAGATCGAGGATGGAGGAGGGAGAGAAAGTCGAGGATAGAGAGAGAGAGTCGAGGATGGAGAGAGAGGAGAGAAGAAGAGTCGAGGATGTAGAGAGAGAGAGTCGAGGATGGAGAGAGAGAGAGAAAGAGTCGAGGATGGAGAGAAGTCTAGGATGAGAGAGAGAGAGAAGAGAGAGAAGATCGAGGAGAGAGAGAAGGTCGAGGATGAGAGAGAGAGAGAGAGAATCGAGGATGGAGAGAGAGAGGAGTCGAGGATGAGAGAGAGAGTCGAGGATGGAGAGAGTCAGATGGAAGGATGAGGGGGAGATCGAGATGGAGAAGAGTCGAGGGTGGAGAGAGCGAGATGAGAGTCGAGGATGGAGAGAGAGAGTCGAGGATGGAGAAGAGCCGAGGATGGAGAGAGAGAGTCTAAGATAGAGAGAGAGAGAAAAAGAAATGAATGATACATTATAAATGAGCAGTATACAAATTTGATAATAACATTATTCTCTGAATATTTCGGAACACTGAAAACGCACATTCTACTGACCACTAAAAGATTTCTTGAAATGTGCAATTTTATTCTATATTTCTTCATATTTTATTATGTCTTTGTTGTCCTTCAAAGAAACTGTAGCTTTCATGTTTGGGTAAAAAAAAAAGTGGTGTTTGATGTTGTATTCGTATAAAACAGACACACATTTTCATAAAAAATTCAACATACAAAGTTATCGTGACACAGAATAAAGAAATAATACGCAGTCCATCTTTCCTAGAAAGTACAACATTCTTTGTCAACTTTTCATTGCTTGTTGGATATTGCCATTGTATAAGTTGTGACAACTGATTAGCAGTTCTACACGGCTACCTTTTGCATGTACCATTTACTTCCACCACCACACGTTCCGCTCTTTTACCATTTACTTCCACCACCACACGTTCCGCTCTTTTACCATTTACTTCCACCACCACACGTTCCGCTCTTTACCATTTACCAACTGCACAGACAAAACAACACCCCTATTTTGAAACTAGACGATTAATTGAACAAAGACATGTATTTACAATATTAAATAAGTAATGAACAATTGATGATTAAATCTTTTGAACTAGAGAATTGTCGCAAGTCAAAGATACATCTTTCCTCCATGTCTTGTTATTAAGGATTACTACCACAGACTCTTGTGTCTGTATCCGCACTCCATCTATGCTTGTTACCACAGACTCCTGTGTCTGTATCCGCATCACCATATGTGCTTGTTACTACAGACTCCTGTGTCTGTATCCGCACCCCATCTATGCTTGTTTCCACAGACTCCTGTGTCTGTATCCGCATCACCATATGTGCTTGTTACCACAGACTCCTGTGTCTGTATCCGCACCATCATCTGTGCTTGTTTCACCCAATATGTATTTTGCTTAAACATGTATTTTTCTCTTACGAATAACGATTTTAGACACAGACAGGTATATATATTATCACATCAGCAGGCAAGAAATGAATAATTAAATAATAAACATGACAACATTTATTTTGTAATTATTCATTTCTTGTTTGCTTATATAATACTATATATATATATCTGTCTTTGTCTAAAATCGTCAATTTACTTAGTATTACAACAGCCTCCCCATGGTTTTCTCCAGATCTGATCTGATCAGTCTGATCACCTCAGATGTGTAGGTGTCTGTACATCGTCCCTTACGATTAGAGTCGTTATTACCCAAAAATTTCACAGGCAGCTAAGAAACAAATGATCAACAGCATTTTTATACCTACTTTGTGTTACCAGAGCCAAACATGGACATTGAGCAAAGCGCAGTCACAAAAATAACTACATGTGAAATGCGTTGCCTGAGAAAAGTTACCAACAACACAAGAAAAGACAGAATCACCAACATCAGCATAAGAAATAAAGTTGGCACAAAACCGTGCTTGAATTATATAGATAAACAAAGAATGAAGTGGTTTGGCCACTTAATAAGAATGCATCCAAACTCCACAGTATACAGAGTCTTCTACAACAGAACATCGGGAAAGAAGGCAAGAGGAAGACCACGGAAAGATGGTTAGATGGCGTGGCAGCATCCTGTGAAAGAGCAAAGATAACAATCACACAAGCCACCAGAACAGCGCAAGACAAAAACAGAAAACCACGACACTGGGCAACAACCCGGTAGCAGTGTGACGACAAAAGAAGAAGAAGAAGAAGATTACCTGAAGAAATATGTACATCGTCCCTTACGATTAGAGTCGTTATTACCTGAAGAAATATGTACATCGTCCCTTACGATTAGAGTCGTTATTACCTGAAGAAATATGTACATCGTCCCTTACGATTAGAGTCGTTATTACCTGAAGAAATATGTACATCATCCCTTACGATTAGAGTCGTTATTACCTGAAGAAATATGTACATCGTCCCTTACGATTAGAGTCGTTATTACCTGAAGAAATATGTACATCGTCCCTTACGATTAGAGTCGTTATTACCTGAAGAAATATGTACATCGTCCCTTACGATTAGAGTCGTTATTACCTGAAGAAATATGTACATCGTCCCTTACGATTAGAGTCGTTATTACCTGAAGAAATATGTACATCGTCCCTTACGATTAGAGTCGTTATTACCTGAAGAAATATGTACATCGTCCCTTACGATTAGAGTCGTTATTACCTGAAGAAATATGTACATCGTCCCTTACGATTAGAGTCGTTATTACCTGAAGAAATATGTACATCGTCCCTTACGATTAGAGTCGTTATTACCTGAAGAAATATGTACATCGTCCCTTACGATTAGAGTCGTTATTACCTGAAGAAATATGTACATCGTCCCTTACGATTAGAGTCGTTATTACCTGAAGAAATATGTACATCGTCCCTTACGATTAGAGTCGTTATTACCTGAAGAAATATGTACATCGTCCCTTACGATTAGAGTCGTTATTACCTGAAGAAATATGTACATCGTCCCTTACGATTAGAGTCGTTATTACCTGAAGAAATATGTACATCGTCCCTTACGATTAGAGTCGTTATTACCTGAAGAAATATGTACATCGTCCCTTACGATTAGAGTCGTTATTACCTGAAGAAATATGTACATCGTCCCTTACGATTAGAGTCGTTATTACCTGAAGAAATATGTACATCGTCCCTTACGATTAGAGTCGTTATTACCTGAAGAAATATGTACATCGTCCCTTACGATTAGAGTCGTTATTACCTGAAGAAATATGTACATCGTCCCTTACGATTAGAGTCGTTATTACCTGAAGAAATATGTACATCGTCCCTTACGATTAGAGTCGTTATTACCTGAAGAAATATGTACATCGTCCCTTACGATTAGAGTCGTTATTACCTGAAGAAATATGTACATCGTCCCTTACGATTAGAGTCGTTATTACCTGAAGAAATATGTACATCGTCCCTTACGATTAGAGTCGTTATTACCTGAAGAAATATGTACATCATCCCTTACGATTAGAGTCGTTATTACCTGAAGAAATATGTACATCGTCCCTTACGATTAGAGTCGTTATTACCTGAAGAAATATGTACATCGTCCCTTACGATTAGAGTCGTTATTACCTGAAGAAATATGTACATCGTCCCTTACGATTAGAGTCGTTATTACCTGAAGAAATATGTACATCGTCCCTTACGATTAGAGTCGTTATTACCTGAAGAAATATGTACATCGTCCCTTACGATTAGAGTCGTTATTACCTGAAGAAATATGTACATCGTCCCTTACGATTAGAGTCGTTATTACCTGAAGAAATATGTACATCGTCCCTTACGATTAGAGTCGTTATTACCTGAAGAAATATGTACATCGTCCCTTACGATTAGAGTCGTTATTACCTGAAGAAATGACATCGTCCACGATTAGACCTGAAAAATTTTTTAAAGACATTGCTAAACATAAAGGGATATTTAGAACACATTGTGACAACCGGTAAAAACCGGCAATAAGGATAGACGGTTAGGAAGATACATGATTACTTAAGTTATCAGGTCTGTCACTTAACGATGGTAATGAAACATAAGTGAGTGAATCTGGTATCATATTTCTAATTTGATTTAGAGATATCTTAGAAAGACATGACTAATTTTGGCTTCCCATTTTAGATGTTTAGTTGAACACACATGTTAGCTTTTTTGTTATTTGTGGCGAGGCTCAGTGATTTTCTTGTCCATGTTCGATTCAGATTGATTTTCTTTCTATTAATGATTCTTGTTGTTTCTGAAAAGTTGCATTCATATGTCTTATCTTTTTTCTTTTGTCTGTCATTCATTATTATCTCCACTCTCGCAATTCCAGCAATTTCCGAATTCTAGCAATTCGTCTTATCTTACATCTTCAAATGGGGAATGCTATAAAAGAAATGAAAAGAAGGTTGAGCATTGCTTTGCAAAAACTCAAAAAGCTAACTAACCTATGGAATGGAGCCTACGTTTTTACCTTTACAACATGGACCATTGATAAAGCGGCGGAGAAGATCATTAATGAATTTGAATGCAAATGCTACAGAAGAGTATTTAAAATATCACGGACAGAGAAAATAACAAATGCTTCTGTTCTGCAACTGCTTGATATTAAAGAGAGTTGGCTATTGAAGAGTATAACATCAAGGAAAATTAAATATTTAGGACATCAAACGAGTGCCAAGAGAAGATAATTTTGGAGGGAATGCTGCTTGGAAGAAGAATGAAAGGAAGACCTAGAAGACGATGGGTGCAAGACGTCATTGAGGATCTGATAATGACCGTTGCTGACGCCGGTCAGCTTGCACAGAGCAGAGAGTTTTTCAGGACTGTTGTCATGGGAACCAAGTTCCAGAAGGGACAAGCTACTTGATGATGAACATGTTTAAGAACCTAGTCTCGGAATGATACCAGCGACGACTAGATATTTTCTCTGACTGTCATATCTTGTATAACACATATAATCAAGATGTTTAACATATGTTTTCTCTGTCTGTCATACTTGTATAACATATAATCAAGATGTCTAACATATGTTTTCTCTGTTGTATATCTGTATAACACATATAATCAAGATGTCTAACATATTTTCTCTGACTGTCATATCTTGTATAACACAGTGGCGGCTAGTGATCATTTTTGTTGGTGGGGACAGACATACATTTTCGGAAAAATCAAGGGTTCGGTTAGGTTATATTTTAATGTGTAAAATAATAAATACACGTTACACCTTACTTTTGTGGGGCCGCCCCACTGGCCCTTAATGACAAGCCGCCACTGGTTTAACACATATAATCAAGATGTCTAACATATGTTTTCTCTGTCATATCTTGTATAACACATATAATCAAGATGTCTAGCATATGTTTTTCTTGTCATATCTTGTATAACACATATAATCAAGATGTCTAGCATATGTTTTCTCTGACTGTCATATCTTGTATAACACATATAATCAAAATGTCTAACATATGTTTTCTCTGACTGTCATATCTTGTATAACACATATAATCAAAATGTCTAACATATGTTTTCTCTGACTGTCATATCTTGTATAACACATATAATCAAGATGTCTAACATATGTTTTCTCTGAGTGTCATATCTTGTATAACACATATAATCAAGATGTCTAACATATGTTTTCTCTGTCATATCTTGTATAACACATATAATCAAGATGTCTAGCATATGTTTTCTCTGTCATATCTTGTATAACACATATAATCAAGATGTCTAACATATGTTTTCTCTGTCTGTCATATCTTGTATAACACATATAATCAAGATGTCTAGCAGATTTTTGTATCGAATAAATCAATCGAATAGAAGACAGGCTTCAAATTATTACCGTGCAATGCTACCTCGGGGCAGATTTGATCATATTAACTCGAGTTGCATCCCCTTACATAATCTTGATTGATCGATAGAACCATCATCATTGCACTTCGGTGAGTAACCATGTGTGATTCGATCTCTTTCTTACACAGAAAGATCACAGTGGCAGTGCTCGAACTCCGTCGCACCGGCGATGGTCCCGAAGTAACTTACAAGATGATGAAAATATTTTGTAGGAATACTTTTTTGTTTAATGTTCAATGAATTTTTCCCGGGCAGCTCAATTTCAATTTTGAACTGCCAACAGACATGAGATAAACAAAAACATGCACGAAAAGACTAGAGAATAGTGTTACATTAGATGAAACTAATATACAACATAAAAGCTAGAGATTTGTTTTCAACGACGATCAACAATACTAGACAGCTTGTTATGAATGCCAAGACGTCAAACAATTTAAGTTACAACACAACGACAGACATAAAGTTGTGCAGTTTGATGATTTCCTGCGCCAGTTGGTATAACACTTGATGAAAAAACAGAATCGTCTCTATAATTTTCTCAAAAGTTCGTATTGCGATATTAGTTCGCGCGGTAAAACGCGTTATAATAAATGTACATTTTCCCACCATTTGTATTGAATATATAGAAGAAATAATGAATTATAACCCGATTATAATGAGCATTACTTCACTGAAGTTACCCCATAGGTGCACAGTGTTGTAATAGAAGCCACTTTAATCAGACCGTCCCATAGGTGCACAGTGTTATAAAAGAGACCAATTGAATCAGACCGTCCCATAGGGGCACAGTGTTATAAAAGAGACCCATTGCATCAGACCGTCCCATAGGTGCGCAGTGTTATAAAAGAGACCCATTGCATCAGACCGTCCCATAGGTGCACAGTGTTATAATAGAAGCCAATTTAATCAGACTGCCACATAGAGGCACAGTGTTTTACATAATATCACTACCTTCAGATCGTCTTAAAGGTCTTCAGTGTTAGAATGGTGGTCACTCAACTAATGCAGTCCTATAATTGTTTAGTATCTTATAGCTTATTGAAAGAGTCAGTAGCTGAGCACTCACATGGTAGCACAGGCGACGATTCAAATATTTCTCTGACCTTATATAGCCGAATATTCATAATCATCAAGTACGAAATATGTCAAATAAGGAATTGAACCCTTCTATGTTGGTGACTGAATCTATAGCACTAACCACAGTACAAATCCTCGCATGAATCAAAATGGTCTAAAGCTGCACGCAAAAATTGTTTATTTTCCCATGAAACATTATTCATGTAATTTGGTGTTTGTTGATGGTGTTTGTTATTTTATGAATGAACAATTTAATACGCGTGGGAAAGTTGCACAAGAGATCCGATTATTTCTTTCTAATTATAGAACGACCACACTAAGGTCCGACAACTTCATAATTTACAAGAACTAGTTCAAGAGAAACGTGTCCCTGCTTCCGGATATCCTCTTAAAATGAAACTTACGAACAGGAAACGTCTTCAGACAGTATCTACTGTTCAATAAATTTAAACAAATGCGGAACTGCGAAGTCGTATGTAAAATTTGGTGAAAACAACCCCCGACCAGCGGGTTACATCTGGACCGCGTGGATTTCTATCCGACCTCCGAAGGTGTACAAATCTTAACACATTTATGTCCAGGAATATGTTTATCGCTACCTTCTGCATGTTAAGAAAAAGGAAAAACATCACATCGACACCAAATTTACTTAAAAAGGAAAGTTTAGGAACAGCTTTTTAATTTAACAATAAAGAAACTAAAACATATCTCAAAACCTTGTTCGAACCATCAAGATACGTGCACACACAAGGAAGGCTGTGTGGGATCTATTCCTGTTTGTATTTTATGGCAATACAAATTTAATCTACAATGTGTTTTGTTCCTGGCTTTGCATCCAACAGAGTTGGGGTCAGATAGCCATTCCAATGAAGAGCAAAAAATGAAAATTAGTAGCCTGTTGATAACCCGTAGACCACACTAGCCAACATCATCTACCAATAGTGTAAACTGGGAAACTTTGGTCAAGGAGAACGGGATCAAGCTCGTCTAGAGTGATGAACCCCCAAGGTCAGTTTTTTTCCCTATTGGACGTGATGTAGAGAGGCTAACCGAATAAAAGCATGCAGCAAAACCTAATGATGGTATTATAGTTGTCTAGCTTTCACAACAAACTCACGCTTTAAGATGTCAATCACATGCACACAACAAACTCACGCTTTAAGATGTCAATCACATGCACACAACAAACTCACGCTTTAAGATGTCAATCACATGCACACAACAAACTCACGCTTTAAGATGTCAATCACATGCACACAACAAACTCACGCTTTAAGATGTCAATCACATGCACACAACAAACTCACGCTTTAAGATGTCAATCACATGCACACAACAAACTCACGCTTTAAGATGTCAATCACATGCACACAACAAACTCACGCTTTAAGATGTCAATCACATGCACACAACAAACTCACGCTTTAAGATGTCAATCACATGCACACAACAAACTCACGCTTTAAGATGTCAATCACATGCACACAACAAACTCACGCTTTAAGATGTCAATCACATGCACACAACAAACTCACGCTTTAAGATGTCAATCACATGCACACAACAAACTCACGCTTTAAGATGTCAATCACATGCACACAACAAAGACTGGCTTAGCAAGTGGTTCATTTGAAGCGAACGAACAAGAAAAATAGTTATTTATATATATATACATAAATAGTAAGTATAATGAATGATGTATAGTAATATGTGATACCTATCGTTTCAGTTTCCTTTTGGAATATCTTCATTGCACTCCGGACATGTCCATAGGTGCTCCGATCTCCTTCGCAATATCTCCAACAGCGTCCAGCGACTGACCATACCAGTTCGATTTTGATTGATAAGCCTACTCGTATACCTGTTGTACCGTTCTTTTCTTGCCACACCAATCTCAAACCCAGTTCTCGCAATCTAGTAGTTGACGTGGATTGGTTTAGATGAAGGTCTTCTCTGCGGCCACGCTCTATGATACCTATCGTAAACAATGTAAACACCAAATCATGTGTGACTAGAACGTCAGCGTCATAACTTAAACAAGGTCGATTTAGGGAAATGTCGCTCCGTGAAGAAGGTCTATTATGCACTTTCTAGAAAATGCTCTTCTGTCGGTCTAGTTCATAGATTCCCAAACTTTTTCGACCCACCGTCCACTTTGCACAATATAAACTTTGTAAAGCACCCTTCCCGTTATAAAAGTTTGCCAACGCCCCCCTCCCCATATATACATGCTCTATTTTCTCTTTGACATTGAAAATTGATATATATTTCTGTCATACATGGTCAATTTTCAAATGATTATTGATGATTATTGAAAAGAAATAGAAAATTGATGAAAAAATAAATCGCGAAGACGGGCATAAGAGGAATTAAAATACAGAATTCAAATTTTAAATGATTATTCAATCGCAAAATCCTGAAAATAATTTATTTTAAAATATTTATTATTAATTTCTTCTTTAAGGAGCCACCGACCCGTAATCGTTTGAACACCACCAAATTCTTCTCAACCCACTATCGCCCCCAGAACGCTCCAGCGTCCACTGGGGGCGGTACCGCCACTTTGGGAAACGTTGGTCTAGTTGGTTCTCTATTTTAGTCAAAAGTTGTCCTGTCTTGTCTCTCATTGACCTGTTCGTATTATGTGTTCCTATGACTAGACAAGTACCAGGTTATAACAAATATATAGAACAGAATTGTGGCTTTACTTTTTGTATCTCTAACGCTTATGTAAACAAACTGGTCTTCACTGTCAGATAAAAACATGTTTGGTCTCACAAATCTGTTATATATGTAAAATATTATTTGCATGTTTATTGATTACGATTTCAAATAAATTAAAAAAACTAAGATAGAAGATATGAACTTGTTGATAGAACTGCTTTAAATTACTTAATTTATTTTAAGACTTGTTGACACAAAAAAGATTCATTATTTTGTTATTTTCCATCTTCTCTACGATTTTTTCACTTAAGCCAGTTAATTGACAAGATCAGGCACTGTTAATAAAAGATTAAAAACGTTGATGACATGCAACCTCTAAGAAAAGCATGTAATTTTTTTAATGAGAGCGTGATGTACATCAGGAGATATTCTACTTCTTCTTCTTCATTTTTGTTCTATCTAGATCATCATTCATGTTTAAATAGATTGATTGATAGGACCATCATCATTGCACTTCAGTGAGTAACCATATGTTCTCCAATCTCTTTCTTACACAGGAAGATCTCACTGGCAGTGCACGAGCTCCGTAGCATCTGTGGGGTCTCCGATGTAATTTTGAATTAATCGCTCTTCCTGAGTTTAAACTGTCAATGGTTCTTTCACGGGCTAACTTGAACTACGGACCTACATTTTACCGTTCAGTCTCCGATAGGACTAGGAACTCGATTTCACCTACACTGAGATCAGGAACAATATGTGCTCAATATGGCAGATTAACCGCAGTAAATCAAAGTGCAACGTAGTTCTACTAATTTTCTCAGCTCACAAATGGGAGTTTATACTTTTGTATTCTAGAGTTAAACGAGGAGGAAGAAACTGAGGCCATCATGTTTGTTAATTGTGAAGTTATCAGCATCATCTAGATTCAGCATCATCATCAATTGCGTTGCTATGGTGACATCACTAAGTCTGTTGCTATAACATCGTTTCTTTGGTGACATCAGGTTTGTTGCTATGAAGCCATCATCAAACGTGCTGCTATGATGACATCATTAAGTTTGATATTTTGGTTACATTATTAAGCTTGTTGCTATAACGACATCATCAATACATACCTTCCATTTAAAACTACCAGGTCGGCGATACGAATCAAACAAGAGAGACCGTTAGAAACAAATCTGAGTGGTTGGAGAAAATTAGAGCCCCTGCTCTGAGTGAAGAAACCAATTTAACCCCATTGTTAGTGATTGCTGTATGATTGGTTCTTATCAATCAAGTTAACCCCATCGTTGTGATCTGCTGTATGATTGGTTCTTATCAACCAAGTTAACCCCATCGTTGTGATCTGCTGTATGATTGGTTCTTAACCAAGTTAACCCCATCGTTGTGATCTGCTGTGTGATTGGTTCTTGTCAACCCATCTAACCACTTTTTGTAATCTTTGTGATCTGCGTGTGTTTGGTTTTTTTTCCCCCGATCCAGAAGCACTTGAGCTTACAGCTCTTTGGCTCGGTGCCATAGATATCGTAACCCTTCGGTGCCACAAACACTTACCACTCTTTGTGATCTGTGTGGATTGTTCTTATCAACCAAGTTAACCACTTTAAAAAAAATGTGTTATCAACCAAGCTATCTACACTTTATGATCTGTGTGGTTGTAGGGAGAATACTAGCACATTGCATCCACGTTAGGCTCCTAGGGGATCTAAAACATGCAAATTCAAATTTTGGACAAAATGTATGCATTCAGTTTCAAATATCTTGATTGCACTCTGGACATATCTCTTACAGCGTTGAGAAACTAACCGTGCCAGTTCAATTTTGATTGTTGAGCATACTCATACACCTGTTGTGCTGTTCTTTTCTGGCCACTCTAATCTTCTAATCAAGACTTGCAATCTAGCAGTTGATGTGGATTGGTTTAAATAAAAATTATTTTTGCGGCCACACTCTATAATATAAGGGTGTTCAGAATGTCAGCTCTATTCATTGGCTGAACCCGATATGGTGGCAGAGCCAGCCAGCCAGCTCTATTCATTGGCTGACCCCCGATATGGTGGCAGAGCCAGCCAGCCTGTCTGCTCTCTCATTGCCATCAACATCCCTGCGCCCCGGAACGAAGATGAATTAAGTCTGCAAACTGTTGACGTTTGTAGTGATGCAGTTCATTGCCTGTGCACCGAACAAGACTCCATCTTTCGGATCACACTCAATGAATCATTCAGAATACACAGATGAGTAGTTTAGTAACTCCAGCCAGAGTAGTTCCTCAGTCACAGCCAATACTTCCATTGTCACGCATATTGTCCAATGAGATACAAACTTGTACAGAAGGGTAACTAAGATTTGACAAACAGAAAAACTTCACTTGAAAGTACCACATCTGGAGTTATACTGTAGTATGGTATCAGATCTGATTGGGTGTCCATTAAACCTGACTCATGCCAAGCATTTTAGTTATCTTGACTTTCTTCCTCAATATTCAAACCTTATTGACGACTCTTGTTGTTTCCTTCTTTCATTCATTCTGACTTGGCTTTCTTCCTCAATATTCAAACCTTATTGACGGCTTTTGTTGTTTCCTTCTTTCATTCATTCTGATAACTTCTGTTCATTTTCTGTCAACAATTCTGTGTCATATCCACTTGTTAAACCACTCTTTGTGATTTGAGCTTAAGAGCATTTGTACATTGTGCCAGTTATGTGCCTACTAGTAGGCCAGCACAGCCAATTTCTGCAATGCATTTTATTTACTAGGGTAACTTCCCTAGGCCCCTACCTCAGTCGTCTCATACGACATGCCTTGTAGGTTGCAGTGGTACTTTTCTTTGCTTCTCTTTTGTGCCCCGACGATCTACATATCTGAGATTGTTTATGACTTTTCCCATTGATGTTTAGTTCCGCTGTTTATTATTTTTTCCACCGAGCGTAGTTCTGATATAATTTCTTCTGTTTGACTTACAATCAAATCAGTGTGCACAAAATGAGATGGATGGTGTAGCAAAAAAAGAATTGAACAAACAAATAATAAATGCATACAATGAATAATTCAACTTATAATTTGCTGACAGAAAACAATAGATACAAAACACACACTTGTAGAATTTGCTGACAGAAAACAATAGATACAAAACAAACACTTGTAGAATTTGCTGACAGAAAACAAAAGAAACAAAACACACACTTGTAGAATTTAGTAACGGTTAAATCAATCATGTTTTAAAATTAGACACATTCTTGTTGATACAAGAATCATTTAATAAAACAAAAAAGATTAGAGCAACATACAAACTATATACTACATACTTGGACAACAAGAGAGCAAGTACTTTGTAAGAATTAAGTCAATGCATGCCAGAGATGATAATAGAAAATATTCAACATTATTTTCTCAAACTTTAAAACGTCCAAATCTGAAAGATTGACTTCATTGCATCTGGTTTTTACCCCATGTTGCTCAGTCCCTCTCCACAGAAATGGTATGCCACCTGCTGAGAGTATTACACAAAGCACAAACTCTGTAGCTCCATCAACAATGATAGTGGTCTCTGGAAAACAATTCACTTGTAAACAAAACGGTGCAGTCCAGATTTGAATCCACAACCTCCGGAACACAAGGGCTTAACCACTTAGCCAGAGAACTCCGATCATTGTGTGTGTGTGTCTAAAGAAATTTATAATCAATAATAAACTTTATGCTGCATAAGAAAATTGTTATTCAAAAAGTGAGGCCAAAGAAAACAAGTTTGGGAACCCCTGATGATAAACTCATCACAAAGGAAGCTAATTAAAGCTGGAGTGAAAATCTGACGTCAACTAGTCAGTTCAATGAGACAACAAGATGTAATCTGACTTCCGTTACTGTCAGACTCAGACCTCTCACCCAATCATAACACTTTTACATGTAAAGATTATGACACTCATGGATCAGCACTCCCATCATCAGGTGATATCATTATTTACACTAGTGGGTCTGTCAACTGCAGAACCAGATCAGCGTGGGCTTATTCAGCACAACAAAATGGAAGCACACTTAATGAGAACTGTGGCATCTTCAAGACAACAACATCGAGCATGATTATATAGATCACCGCTGCCTACAGGACTCTTGTGGGTGGCTGAACAATAAGCCATACTTACGATTATCATATCAGACTCGATGAATGTGCTTCAAAGAATTGAATCTGGAAGTCTGTGTGTGGAATGGGTGAACAGCATTCGGAGGTCACATCTTAAGACAACAAATTTGGCTGTACACACCTGGACGTGCTGGTGTGCAGCGCAACAAATGCACTGACTAGCTTGCAAACAATGACTCTACTCAAGCTGGCATAAGTATGGACAGAGCCAATGTCATCAATGTGGTGCACGCTCATTTATGTGATATGCAAGAGTCTCAGCCACTTGGACGAATGCGAGAATTAGGAGTTAAGTTTGGACAGGCCAGACAGTGCCGTCGTCGTAGTAGAGAAAGAAGATATGCTAATCAACTTCTCATGGGTATGTTGAGCAAGTAGACTTTGGGATGACTGCTGCAGCAGAGGACAGAGCATGTATGGGACCAATGTACCACGACCTCGATGGAATAACATAAAGTTTACAGTCAATCAATCATACCTATACTAAACATAAACAGGACATACAAACTTAACTACAACCATGCCGTCGATGGAATAATATAACGTTTACAGTCAATCAATCATACTGATACTAAATATAAACAGGACATACAAACTTAACTACAACCATGCCGTCAATGGAATAATATAATGTTTACAGTCAATCAATCATACCAATACTAAACATAAACAGGACATACAAACTTAACTACAACCAGACAAATTCAAATCAAGTGGATTATTGAATAAATAAACAAAGCAAACCAGCATCCTGGCATCAACAAACAATTTCTACATCTAAAACATGCAAAACAAGCAATCAAAGACTACCATCAGGAAACGACTACTTATCTAACTACAGTAAGTTCTCTATTGCTGCATGAGAATCACAACTGATAGGACACACCTAGTAAACTGATGCTATTTATCAATATGTTCTAATCTTCAGATCATCATCAACAAATAACTTGTACTGAGCAGAACTTTGCCAACCTAACAGTCCTTTGTAATTTCTCTCTCTCATAGACTTTTGCTGTCACTATGCTCAAAACATTAGTTACATCCCGACTCTATCATCTCTGGTGTCTTTCCCTTCTCTTAGCAGGGATGCTTCATTTTTTAAATGATCTTCTCCAACCCTTCGCGTCCTTTCAGATGTCAAAATTACTTCAATTTTCTCATTCTTATTTGTAGCATCAGACAGTTTTACTTGATTGTAAGTTCTTTCTGGATAGAACAATTCATTCTCTTCACTGTCCATGGTATACAGATGACTTTACTGTAAAACTTATATTCAAAAGTTTATATACACCAGACCACACATACTTAACAAATAACTTTTATTAAGGCCAGATAAGTTCCACATTTTCAAATGCAATTATTCGAAAGCTTTAAAAATGACCAGAATGTTTAAGTAAACCAGAACATAATAAAAGACTTGTATATCTTAATGAGAACATGTTCTTTGGCTGGAGAAAATGATAACACTAGCAAGTTCTCATTAGTTCTCAAGAATCCATCAAGACTTAGTGTAAATTTGAGGTAAATGGATATTCTAAACAATATCTAATCTCATTTGATGACATTATGTATCACTTCAACAGAGTCACTCAAGGAATTACTCAATCTGGCATGCAGGCGGATGAATGTGTGGAATGGATAAAGCTGAACATCAGAATGCTACGTTGCTCTGGATAACATTGTTGTTTTGGATTTTGCAATTTCTGCAGCTTTCCGGGTTGTTTCTTTGATTGTGTTACTTGCCAAGAGAGGGTGATGTTTAAGATGGTCTAGTCTGAACAAACGGGTCAACACAAAATCAAAACCAAGAGACGCTTTCATTGCATTTCTGCAAAATCTTTGGATTCCAAACATCTCAATAGCACTTCCAACACCAAATAGTCTAGATGATGCCCAAGCTGATTTCTCACATACAGTCCATGATGGATTTTCACTGCTAACTCTGTAGACACATTTCTCTTCTAAGCTCTGAAGTAAAAAAATATGAACAAGTTTATAACAATGGCTGCAATAGAAAGATTGTGTTATATGTTGAATTGAACAGTCTAGTGTCAGTATTTACAAAGAGAGGTATTGAGCCACAACCATCAATTCAGAAGTTGTTATTCACATTCACTTGGTAATTCCAACACATTTTCCATATCTTTCAAAACACTAATAAAGAAAATATGTCACATATTTTTAATATCTTAGCTCTATAACTAACAACAATGGAGATTGTAAGAAAGAAGTTAACAAAGTCTAAATAAAATATGGAACTGCAAGTTATATAGTATTAAAACTAAATTACGAATTTTCAATTCAAATGTTGTATTAATCCTAACATATGAAGCAAGTTGAATGCATTTGAAAAAAGATGTCTGCAAAAAATAATGAACATAAAATTAAACAAATTTAGGAGAAGTGATGAAATCAGAGAAAGGTCTGGTCAACCACTCGTAATAATTGTTATAAGAAAGAGAAGATGGAGATATGTTAGACATAATTTGAGAAGAAATGATCAAAGAATATCAAAGCAGGCATTGAAGTGGGATGCAAGAGTTCAAGAAAGAGAGGAGGACCTAAGGAAACCCTGAAACAAACTTTGCTGACAGAGGCAAGAAATATCAGTCTCAGTTCCATGGAGAAGATTGAGCAAGTTGCCCAGGATAGAGCGGTATGGAGAAATTGCTTGCAGTCCCTATGTAAAGTATAACAGTACGAGAGGAATTATTATTATTGTGATGAAAATGACGTTCTACTACTTGCGCGAAGAATATCAAACACATTGTATATTCACATCAAGCTACTGGTATCAGTGGATAATCATGGTCTTTCTCTTCAGTTTTCTGCAACTGTCAAGCTAGCTGCCTTGTGGGTGGCTCGGGACGTAAACTCCAGATAAACATCAGGTGGTATGACAAAATAACCAACTCTGAAGTACCGCAACATGCTATCTTGAAATCCATCATGTGAATACTCAGCATTAAAAACTCAAATGGATGAGACCTTGGGAAAAAACGAGAATAGCCACATACCCCAACAGATGTTATTCTGTGAACTTTCAGAAGGGAAGAGACTCTAAAGCAAGACAACTGCTCAGGTATAAGGATATCTACAACATCTCGGGAAGAGACTCTAAGGCAAGGCAAGACCACTGCTCAGGTATAAGGATATCTACAACGTCTCAATGAAGGAACTGAAGAAATAGGAAAAAACTAGCTGATGACCGAGCTACATAGCAAACAATATTACAGAAAGGTGCATAATCTTTTGAAAAGAAACTTAGGAGTGAGCTTGAAGGCAATAGAAACAAGAGCAAACTCAGAAGTTGTGACAGTAACACAAATGACCTTCTGTAAAAACGAAATAAAGGTCATGTATCGCCAGGTAATCAAATTATATAGCAATGATGACATTAGAAAACTACACCTGCTAATTTTAACTCTCATAAATATATTTGAATTATTTAAATATATATATATATTTCATATACTTCTTTACTTTTCACTTGTATATGTTTACACCAATTTTATTCACATTTTGTGATATGTTTGAGACTTGTCAAGAAACCTGTAGTCTACGATCTGGCAGTAACAGTGGTCTTCTTGACATCCCAAACCCATACACTTCTACATGTTTTAGGACATGCATCAGCCTGCTTCAAGTCCAAACCTCCTTCAGAATGACCTCTTGATCCTGTCTCGTACTCCAGGAACCAAACCTTCCATTACCATTCTCTCCAAATATTAACTGTGATGTTTAATGTGGCCAAAATATTTCATCTTCCGAGACATGAGATTATTTATGATCCAATGCTCCTTGATAAGCAGGTCTTGTAGGATGTCTTTATTTTTTCTCATCTCTGTCCAGGATGTTCTAAGAACTTTTCTGTAACACCTGGTTTCAATGTCTTTAATTTAAGAGACAACTGGATGATAAACATGCTCGCCCGAGCGGTTATCGAGGTCCAAATTTGGGGTGTCAAGAATAGAACCACTGTTACCTGCTACGCATGTCGTAAGAGGCATCTAAGGAGGTTTGGCTGAAATCGGATGCACATGTCCTAAACATGTAGAAGTCTATGCGTTAAGGGGCCTACCAAACCAATGTGCAACGTATACACGTTCTTGGCAAAATCAAACATATCACAAAGAGTGATTAAAATTGGTTGTAAAGAACAAATGCAAATAAGAAGAAGATAAACATGCTGTGCTGTGATATGAATCTGAAAAAATATTTGTAACTGAAAAACAGAGTCCAACAATTGATGTACCTACCATAACTTTCTGAAGTCCCAAGTTGTGTGTGTATGTTGTAACAGTCTTCTCTTTGGGGTCTACCACAGATTCTTCTATAATCAATATATTTTTATCTTGTCCAACAAAACGTGCACCCCATTTTGGAATTTTGTTAGTTTTTGTGATAATACGTAGTGACACTAATTTCTGTCCATCTATTCGCCTGGACAAGACATCTTCTGTCAAGACATGAGTGCTGAAACAATAATCAGATATTTTATCAAACACACTCTTTGGAGGGGTTTCTATAGCAAATTAGTTAAGACATTTGTCCGTGTTCTAAAAGCTATGGGTTCAAATCCAGACCTAGTCATGTATACTTCTTCTTTAAATGGTCCATATCTGCCACTTTTTAGACCACTCTTTGTGATTTGTATGTGATCTGAGCCTGAGTGATTGTACGTTGTGCCAGTTATTCGCCTACAAGTAGGCCGGCACACCAGATTTCTGAGATGTTTTTCATTTACCAGGGTAGCTTCCCTAGGCCCCTAACTCAGTCGCCTCTTATGACATGCCTTGCAGGTCGCAGTGTTACAATTCTTTGCTACCCTTGCAGACCCAGGCATCACACGGGCGAAACAGGCAGCAGTACAATTATTTAATGGAATTCTTAGGATTGTTTCTGGAGCTACGGAGTTTGTGAAACACTCTCGATAGATGGTGTGCCATTTCTGCCGACAGGGACGGAGTCATATGAGGAAACTTGGTGCAATGAAGTCATTCCCTCATCTGTAGACCTTTGATAAAAGAAACTTTTTTTATTTGAAAGCATCAAATGCATAGTGGTTACCACATGGTCTTCGGTCTCTTGGCAAGCGCCTATTGGTACAAGCCTCATAATACCTTAACACCTAGTACAGACTTTCCCAACATACAACAGTGAACAGAGACACATATGGCCACATCCTTTCTCCCTTTATGAAATATTTTACAGCAATATGGGTAATCTATTGCTGTGATTGCAACCTTTGTTAGAGAAATTAAAATAGTAGTCTGAAAATGAATAAGGAACATATACTAACACACTTTTGGTACGAGTCAGCTCTGATGGCATCCCTATGATCAATCAGATTTAATACCATACTGCAGTATAACTCCAAATGTGGTACTTTAAAGTGGGGGGGGGTTTCGGTTTGTAAAACCTTAGTTACTCATCTGTACAAATGTGTGTCTTGTTTTACAATATGCGTACACTTTGGTCGAAGCTTGGATGTGCCTGTCCTGCATGCTGTATGGGTCTTAGCGAGGATGAAATTTACGATGTTTTCCGAAACCACATAGAATGGTTAACTTGGTTGATAAGAACAAACACAAACAAACATAACACACTTTTATAAACATACTTCTTCAGCTGGAAATGTTGAATATCAAAGATATGCAGAGGTATCTTACGACATATCGCACAATCTTCATAATTTGTGTATTATTTTTGCTATGTTTCTTCTTTGTTCTTCTTGTCACTGACCCCCAGAGACCTCTATGAGGAATGTGTACATTTTTGCCATAAGTCATTTTTTCCTACATATTTAGCCAGACTGCAGTGATGCAGCCTGCTACCAGATAAGTAGAACTGTATTTTGATAAGCTCTTGTTCATTGACCAATACACTGACTTCTCATTCACCAAATCTGATGTCCCAAATTATGCTTAAACATGCCTTTTTTCTTCGACTTGAAGCTTGAGATATTAATGCTTGTGTAATGACAGTTTTGTTTACATAGTGTCAGCAACAGAATATATGAACATCATCATCCAGAAGAGATGCTGGAGATGGACCAGACATACAATACGCAAAGAGACTAACTCAATCAGGAAAACTGCACTGAGATGGACACCAGAGTGCAAACTAAAACGAGGGAAACAATAGAACAAGAACTGAAAGAAATGAATCACAGCTGAAACACAATATAGAGGATGGCCAAGAATAAAGAAGAATTGTGTGCCTTTGTTGCTGCCCTAATCACCAAGGACATCCCAGGCTCACCAAGGACATCCCAGGCTAGAGAGAGGAAGTGTGTCAGTTTTACAATGAATTAATCAAATGTTTCTGTTTGCCAAAGCTATTTTGCAATACATGAATTACATTATAAGTACACAAAACTAAACAGATAAAATGAGTTAAATTACCTGTTTGGATTCGGATATCTTTGCCATAAGCCTGCAGCCACCTGGTCCCAGCTGAACTTAAACACACTGTTCATTGTGACATACTTCACCATCGTGTTCTGCACAAAGATACCAGCTGTTTTAATACAGATCAATAGTGACTTGTTCTAACAAATGAAAAACTATATTTCAACTACAGTTTAAACCTTCTGTGATAGACACTGATCCTATTGTGATGTGATAACAATATGGCACAAAATAGTAAGCATGTCAGGTTCGTTACTATATTTACCTCTGAAGTCAGCGTAAGATTTGCCTGAATGGCGAGGGATAATGATGACAAGGAAAGCAAACCATCATGCAAAAAATTAGTCAGAGGTGCAATATTATGCGCTCTGAATATGTCTGAATTAATAGCGGTGAAAAAAAATACTATTTGTTCAATTGTAAAACTAATCTACTAGCCAACACAGACTGAATAGATTATAAAATTAATTTGTTTTATTCTTGTCAATAAGTGATTATGTTTCCAGAGGGATTGGGGAAGGGAAGGGGGAATGGAGACATGTTTACACTGGTTGTTCCCTGTGTCCGGCTATTTGTAAATACTATTCCCCCTGAATAAAGAATTCTCTGGTGATATATTTGAATGGGTAGTTTTTTCCATTCACTTGCCTTTAATTCAGGCCTAGTCATGACGCCTAATATGACCTCTCTGAATAATTTTTAGCAAAGACTTGCTTTCCTTATCACCAGCGCCCCTCACCAATCAGACGAGCCTTACTCTGACATCAGAGATTCTGGTTTCATAAAACAATTGTAGTTAGAACTCACTAACATTCACGTTATAGGAAGAGTGAAGTATATATTTGCATTATTTGTGAGTGTAAGAAAGTTTTAACATGTCCTAACCTGTCAATAACAAGGTTCTAACCACTGCATCAATTGATTATAGGATTGTTGTAATCCGGTTTATTGATGTCAACTAACAAATGAAAGAAAAGATAAAATTAAGCAAAATGAAACAAGATAAATACAGTGACAAAATGAATAAAAGGTACAAAATGTATGATTAATATTGCATTGGATGTTTGAAAATTATTTATTCAGTATACATCTTGCTTCTTTCTTTCGCTTATTTGTATATTAAATGCAGAGTATGCATGGAAGCTTGAAGGGGGCAGATGATCGATTATTGGACAGAAAAAATGCTTTAACATGTCTATAAAATGCTTCAATATAGACAACATGTGCTGGGAATCCCTTGGGCAAGATCGCCAAATGTGGCACTGTAGCAACACAAGAGGAACTAGCATAGCTGATAATTGCTGTACGGTTGATACGCAGAGGAAGTGAGCTGCACGAAAAGACAGAACACACAACCCCCACATGATCATGTATGCCCTACCTGTGGTAGCGAATTGTTTTCCAGAATTGGAATAGCCAATAGTCTATTTTATAGCCACCTCTGCGCACACCAGAGAGGTACATTATCATGACAACACACCTCTGATGCTTATGTCCTCATCAATGGATGGCAATTATTATTACATTAAATGCTACACATACAATTCAAATATATATAATATACAATAAATGTTTGATATGGCAATGCAGTGACAAGAAGAATGGTAACTTCATTGTAAGTGCAAGGCATGTACTCAACTGAATTAATTCCACATATTTAACAAGTTAGGATTATGATTCTAGAAATGTAGAAACAAAGTTGTCTTATTTACTTTAATAGATATATTTTAATAGTTGCTTTATTTTATGTGGATTATATACTATTATTATTTATTTATTATGTTATACTGCATATTTATAACATACATCTGCAAAATAAACTATACTATTATAGTACTAAGTCTATTACTATACTTAACTATTATTACTCACTGTTGGTTGATTGGGTTTTTTTAAAGGAAAGTTGTATTTTTTTAAGTGGAGGAACGCCACTGTCAGCCTAAGAACTAGTAAGATAAACGATTCGTGTATTTTATTGGCCCTCTCAAATCGTAATAATAATACTAATATAATAATTAACAAACGTAAACAATAAATAAGTATAAGACAAGACAATTAACTAATAACTTAAATAACTTCCTGCAGAGAATGATATATTGTGTAAAAAACAAATATAGACTATGGAAAATCTAGTAGTATAATATAACCAATAAGTAGGTAAGTTACTATAAAGTATAAACCACACTTTCTTATCGCGACTTGCGTATTTAGATAACATTAATTCATTAAATAAAGAAAGAAGAAAATAATAAGGAGCCAGCCGGCATGCGAGCAAATGACAAAGTTCACAAAGTGTCACAAAGTTGATTATGATATCATTGCAACAATTTAATGGGCTTAAAAGATTTAAGTTATCACACGTATAGCTCAATCACTCAAGAAACATCTTAGATTATACTCGAACGAACCTAAATTAGTGTTTGTCTTACACAGTGTAGATTTAACTACACGTATGTGCTCTTCCACACTTCGAGTTGAAGGTCTAAGAAGCAGCCGGAAGTTGGGTACAAAGAAAAAAACCATTATAAATAACGAAACTTGGCAAAATATTACATAAGCTTACTTCTGTGTCTACTGTCTGTGCTGAGAACAAACAGTAGCAAATACAAGTTGAAAACAGTTACTCTAAAGATAGTTACATAAAAATAATGAGGCAGGGATTTGTCATGTCACCCAGTCTAGTTAACAGCTACACTACACTTAACATCCGTTGCACATGAAAATATAAGGAGAGTGAATGAAATAGGTTAAAAAGAGGACAATCTTGGATGGGTCAGGACGAGGACTGTTTTCAACAGGTGTGTTCACTTAAAGACTTTGGAGAATGGATACAAACAGTGGCGGCTCGTGATCATTTTTGTTGGTGGGGCCAGACATAAATTTTCGGAAATATCATGGTTTCGTTTAGGTTATATTTTAATGTATAAAATAATAAATACACGTTACACCTTATTTTGGTGGGGCCCGGCCCTACTGGCCATTAATGACGAGCCGCTACTGGGTGTACAAGTGCCAACAGGAATCAATACACTACCTTCAATATGTATGTAAACTTGATAGAGAATGCAGACAAGAAAACCAAGTGGTCGTGGAGGCAGAAGTTCATGCTTTGATTAGTGAGAACTCGGCTGGGGGCGATGTAATAATTTACAGATGGGTCAGTGGTTCGGCACGTAAGGAGGTCATAGTCTTTCACTGCTCATGTCAGTGGGGATGTTATGAAGGAAGACAGTTGTGGTTTTGCTGTGACTACAAATAGTCTGCTTGACTGATTCATAGAGAATGATCCTGAAGGTTGAGACTAGTGCAACGCGCAGAAAATGGACTTAATCATTGCAACGGTCAATAATTTACAGAATTACATTCATTTTTGTTTCGGGACACATGAGTATCGATGGCAATGAGAGAGTCGACAAGCTGACTGGTTCTGTCATCGTATCGAGGGGTCTGGCTGGTTCTGTCATCGTATCGAGGGGTCAGCCAAAAGGATAGAGCTGACATTATGAACGCTCTTACAGAGCATTGTCACAATTAGGACTTTCAAATAAACTAATCCACATCAATAGAGTGCGAAAGCTTGGATTGAAGATTGGAATGGCTTGACAAGAAGAATAGCACAACATACTATGCGAGTGTGTTCATCAATCTACATCGAACTCTTACGTTTGGTAGCTGTTGAAGATACTACAGAGGAGATCGAAGCATCTATGGACATGTCCGAAGTACAATGAAAATATTTCAATCTGAAACTAAAGAGTAAGTAAAATCCGTCCCGAGTACTAGCTTCGAAATGTGTTTTGTTTGAGATTGGTATTAATTTCTAAATGTGTAATAGCTTATATTAATGTCTACAATATCTATATGATTTGTTGAATGTTTAGGATTTAAAACGAGAATGAGATTTATGAGCTAATTTGTCCTAATGACCCTTACATATGCAAATCAGATCAGAGATATGAGAAGGGATAGGTCTCCTATTTATTGCATGTTATAAAACAGAATGTTTGTGTGAACTTGGACAACATTGCGAACAAAATGGATGAACATGAGATAGGTTACTAGACTTTGTAATATTATAGATACAGTGGTGGCTCGTCATTAAGGGCCAGTGGGGCCGGGCCCACCAAAATTAATGTACAATGTGTATTTATTATTACCTAAATTAAAATATAACAACCCAAAAGCATGATTTTTCCGAAAAAAATGTCTGGCCCCACCAATAAAAATGATCACGAGCCGCCACTGTATATAGATAACCAGCAGAGAACGGAAGCTCTATTACTGTAATCTTGGATTCTCCAAAAGGAGTTAATTCTTATTCTTCATGTTTGTTGGCCTACACACTCTGATATAACCAATAAAAGGTTCGCCTTAGGTTGAAAGTGGCGCGCCTCGGCTTAAAGAGACTTTAATCCTCTACTAAACAAACAAACAACAAACAAACGGAAGTTCTAAAGACATTGTCGAAACACAATGAAAAACAGGCTTAAGGGGAGATTGGAACAATTATGAATTTGTTTAATGTGCGATAAAGGTAAACTTCACATAAACAAATGAACACATATTATATATAACACGCAACGAAATCAAGATAGCTATAACTTTTCTACATGCTTATTATATCAGGTTCGTAGATACGACTTTTTTAAGAAGAAGGGTTATATACATTATGGGGTTTCAACTTTATAAACTAATTTTGCTTTTCTTTCCTTATCTTAAACATTTCTTTGTGAATTCAACACAGACGAAACATTGGTTTACTTTCTGTAAATAACATTTGTCAAAGAATATGGATGCATACTTTCTTCTAGATGATATTTCGAGTGTTCATGTTTCCAGAAATATTTCCTTTATTTGTTCATTTATCCAGATATATGGTTCATGTTTCATATGCTTTTCTTCATGTTTAGAAATATGCTTTTTTGAGTATTTCAGTGTTCATGTTTGAAATATTTCTAGATGCTAATTTAGTTGTTTCGATCTTGTTTCAATACCAGTTAGGTTCATGTTTAATGTTTGAAACTCTTCATAGTTATGAGTAAATATGGCTAGTTGTTTGAGTGTTTGCCAGTTCTGGTTGATAAGTTTAATGTTCGTAGTTATGGGAAATATGTAGTTGTTTGATTGTTTCCAGTTCTGTTGATAAGTTAATGTTCGTAGTTATGTAAATATGGCTAGTTGTTTGAGTGTTTGCCAGTTCTGGTTGATAAGTTGAATGTTCGTAGTTATAGTAAATATGGCTAGTTGTTTGAGTGTTTGCCAGTTCTGGTTGATAAGTTTAATGTTCGTAGTTATGGTAAATATGGCTAGTTGTTTGATTGTTTGCCAGTTCTGGTTGATAAGTTGAATGTTCGTAGTTATAGTAAATATGGCTAGTTGTTTGAGTGTTTGCCAGTTCTGGTTGATAAGTTTAATGTTCGTAGTTATAGTAAATATGGTTAGTTGTTTGAGTGTTTGCCAGTTCTGGTTGATAAGTTTAATGTTTAACCTCTTCTACCGCTTACCGAAATAATAAAACCATATTTTATACAATCATTCACCTCCACGTTTAAAATAAATTAACCTTGAATATTGTTGTATTGAGTTGAAACGATAGATTATTCTGCACTTTGAAAATGAAAATCGTGGCATATCCTAAAGGACGTAGCCATCAACTACAGTAAACAAGTCGTTGATTTTCTAGGCACCATTTATACATTCAGTAGTTTGCCATTGCTTTCTGAACGGTGAGGTCTATTTTACCTTGTAAAATTCCACACGAATTGCTTCAAACTTGTCCACCGTGGGGTTTGAAGGTTCGTGATCGAGCTCACTACCGCTTGAGCTACAGACGCTCACATTCTGTACTTTACCATCATTGAATTTCTAAAGATTTGTTTTTAGAATTCTGCAGAAATCGTTTTTAATGAATAGAATAAGGTTACCACTTTATATGATCACTTGAAACTGCCCTATACTCTGAAATATGAAATTATAAATAGCAAGTTTTCTGCTTTATCATCTAGAATATCCGTTAGTAAACTACAATAGCACGTAAAGGTATCTAATCAATCAATGGATCATATGTATCATTTATCGATATTTACACTAGACATACTTTCGCGTCGTTTAGCATACATTTACAGAAAACTGTTTAGCATACATTTACAGAAAAGCACAGAAAAATGTTTAGCACTTTCCTAGTTTCTGTTTTCGATTATATGTATGTCTTTCTCTTACCCTTATTAATTAGTGTGGGGATCATCAACACAACACTCCGGACAAGTGCTCCAATCTCCTTCCCCATATCTCTACCAGAGTATAACGACTAATCACACTATTTCAATGTTGATTAAGCAAGTGTCTCGTGCCTCTAACCAAGTATTTGTGTCTAGTATTTCCTATTTTGATTCTCATCTCCTTCACTCTGCGTAGAAATGAATAATTATCAATGTTTTCAAAGTCATCTATATTACCTGCTTCTCTTATTTCTTTGATATCTGCACTATCATTGACTGTCCTTCCTCGACCACTGCTGTATCAGCCAGGTGATTTTACCTTTTACTGTTCACTGTTGCCTGTGTGTTGCCGGGCCCCTTAAGGAGAGCAAAGAATAGTAACATTGCGACCTACAAGGCATGTCGTAAGAGACAACTGAGGTAGGGTCCTAGGGAAGCTACCCTAGTAAATAAAAGCGTTGCAGAAATCGGATGTACTGGCTTACTTGTAGGCGCATAACTGACACAACGTACAATCGTTTTTAGGCTCGGATCACATACAAATCACAAAGAGTGGATTGAGAACAAGGAGTTCTTTTGCAAGAATACCAGAGGAAGCAACGGAAGCAAAGAATATGATCAACAAATAAACAGTGTACAAGTATTAAGGGCTTCCAAAAAAATAAATAGACAAACTCAGGATTCGAACCACTTACCCTCATTTCTTACAACCATCGCCTAGCCTAGCAATACGAGCGTCCTTACGAACACAACCAGATGTTTATCTATTTGTTTTTTCGGAAGCTCTATACTTGTACACTGTTTATTGTTAGAATGGCTCACTAGTTGTGCTCATAAGAACGCTCGTATTGCTAGGCTAGGCGATGTTGTGTTCATAAGAACGCTCGTATTGCTAGGCTAGGCGATGTTGTGTTCATAAGAACGCTCGTATTGCTAGGCTAGGCGATGTTGTGTACGTAAGGACGCTCGTATTGCTAGGCTAGGCGATGGTTGTCGTAAGAAATGAGGGTAAGTGGTTCAAATTCTGTGTTTGTCTATTTGTTTGTTTCGGAAGCTCTTAATATTTGTAAACTGTTTATTTGTTAATGAAAGAGTGGATTAACAAGTGGTCGATATGGAGCGTGCGAAGAAGAATTATTATTAAATATATTTTTCCACTATTCTTACTCTTTTCTTAACTTCTATTTAACTTCTTCATTTGTTTCTTATTTTTCCGTTTAGCAGTTAGAAAATGCGTGTTTTTATCTGTCGCATTAATGACGTTTTACAGATGTATTTTCCCTTCCGAAGAATGAGACAATACGTAAGCTAACAGAATAAGGCAGTACTTTAGTTATGTATTTTCCCTTCCGAAGAATGAGACAATAAGTAAGCTAACAGAATAAGGCAGTACTTTAGTTATGTATTTTCCCTTCCGAAGAATGAGACAATAAGTAAGCTAACAGAATAAGGCAGTACTTTAGCTATGTATTTTCCCTTCCGAAGAATGAGACAATACGTAAGCTAACAGAATAAGGCAGTACTTTAGTTATAACAGAAAGTACATACTAAATAGTAAATTGGTGTAAATGAAGTTTTTGTGTTTTTTTTTGTTATTTAATCGTGCATCACTATTTTCAGTAACATTGTAGTAAGTATGAGATCGTGCATCACTATTTTCAGTAACATTGTAGCAAGTATGAGATCGTGCATCACTATTTTCAGTAACATTGTAGCAAGTATGAGATCGTGCACCACTATTTTCAGTAACATTGTAGCAAGTATGAGATCGTGCATCACTATTTTCAGTAACATTGTAGCAAGTATGAGATCGTGCATCACTATTTTCAGTAACATTGTGGCAAGTATGAGATCGTGCATCACTATTTTCAGTAACATTGTAGCAAGTATGAGATCGTGCATCACTATTTTCAGTAATATTGTAGCAAGTATGAGATCGTGCATCACTATTTTCAGTAACATTGTAGCAAGTTGTGTGTGATGTCAAAGGATCCAAACTGTTTCGACCGTCATAAACGTGAATGTATCAACATTTTGAAGAAAGAAAAATAGAAAAAATGAAGCACACTCCAATTTCATTTCTTCTTGGCATATTTTTCAAATTAATAGTGCTAGTTCTGTTCCTGATCAATCAAATTCCTTTCCACCTACATCCCTGACTATATTTTGTTTTAAAAAATGAATTTACATTTCAGAACAACAATATTTAAAAAATAAGAAGACTGGTTCAATTAGTCTAGTGCATATAAACCAGAGGTCAGAGGATCTTCATCAAAGACTTATTTATTGATTGATCATTATTGATCACATATTACTGGTGTGACGTAACTCAATAACCTTGACCTTAGTGTGTAAAATCAAGGAATATCTTCTGTTTCAAACAAGACATTTTTCTATAAATGCAAGGGAAGTAACCGCGATTAGCTTTGCCGTTTTATTATGGTTATTTCTCTTTCATCATCTTGCCATTTGAGCGTCTGCGGGCGTTGGTGATCATGATTCTCCAAACTCCTCTGTCTGCAGCATTGGCAAATTAGATGAAGTTCTGACGGTTTTCCATGAAATTATGTTAGGCTGCTCAGTATCTTCTCTCTCTGTCATTCTCTATTTCTTTTCCTATCACTTGTCCTGGTTGTCATAACATGTTCAAGCTACATGTACGGCACAGACTAGAGATACATTGTG
The DNA here is from genome assembly GCA_020796225.1 of Arion vulgaris. Lineage (NCBI taxonomy): Eukaryota > Metazoa > Mollusca > Gastropoda > Stylommatophora > Arionidae > Arion > Arion vulgaris. The sequence goes on from CM036756.1 coordinate 86,375,470, forward strand.
TGCATTAGTTGCTGCCTTAAGCGACAGGGGGGTCACAGGCTTGAGAGAGTAGGCTACAGTGAGTAGAAGAAAAGTCTAAAGACGACATTTTGTGAGATTCAGTGCCATGTTCGTAAACTCTTTGACCAACGTCGAATAGACCTTGTAGTATGAATAAATATCTCCTCGAATAACGGTATCTTATAGATATAGATAGATATTTCTCTCATACGTTATACTTACATAGAGCCTGAGAGTAATTTCTCCATACCGCTCTCTCCCTGTAAGTATCTAACTATCTCTGATAACTCTGAAAGTATCTGAGAGTAATTTCTCCATACCACTCTGTCCCTGTGTTTGACTATTTCTGATAACTCTGAAAGTATCTGAGAGTCTCTGAATAAACATAGAATTAAACAGCAATCACTCCAAAATAAAACAGATACAAAATGTGTAGTGTTCCGTTCGGATAACATTTACTGGTAAAAAAAAAATCCTGGTAATTTACTGGTAAAATAGTAAAAAAACTAGGTTTATGAGGCGTGTTTCGCGTGTCCATTTCTTGATAAATTCTTTTTGCTGAAACATATATATATATATATATATATATATATATATATATATATATATATGTATCTGTACCTCGTTACATCTCAATTACATCGTTTTGTTTATGCTTTCTCCTGTTAATTAATGATACCAACACCTCATGGAGACATGCCTCAACTGTAGTTCTTCATTTTCCCTGATCTCTGTCCATTTTCTTCTATGTTCTCCCTGAATAATCCAAAATCTTTCAGCTCCATTAGAAGGCCTGTTTAAGGACCCCTTTACGTCTCTTGCAGGTACCACTCTAGTGCCCATCTAGTGGTACTTGACTGTGTTTTACGACTGACCAACGCAATTTTGTTCCTCTTTTCTGTCCTCTCAGACAGAGAATCTTTACATAAATCTGTGTTTGTTCCTCCTTTCTGCCCTCTCAGACAGAGAATCTATACATAAATCTGTGTTTGTTCCTCTTTTCTGCCCTCTCAGACAGAGAATATATACATAAATCTGTGTTTGTTCCTCCTTTCTGCCCTCTCAGACAGAGAATCTATACATAAATCTGTGTTTGTTCCTCCTTTCTGCCTTCTCAGACAGAGAATATATACATAAATCTGTGTTTGTTCCTCCTTTCTGCCCTCTCAGACAGAGAATATATACATAAATCTGTGTTTGTTCCTCTTTCCTGCCCTCTCAGATAGAGAATCTATACATAAATCTGTGTTTGTTCCTCTTTCGTGCCCTCTCAGACAGAGAATCTATACATAAATCTGTGTTTGTTCCTCTTTCGTGCCCTCTCAGTCCTAGAATCTATACATAAATCTGTGTTTGTTCCTCCTTTCTGTCCTCTCAGACAGAGAATCTATACATAAATCTGTGTTTGTTCCTCCTTTCTGCCCTCTCAGACAGAGAATCTATACATAAATCTGTGTTTGTTCCTCCTTTCTGCCTTCTCAGACAGAGAATATATACATAAATCTGTGTTTGTTCCTCCTTTCTGCCTTCTCAGACAGAGCATCTATACATAAATCTGTGTTTGTTCCTCCTTTCTGCCTTCTCAGACAGAGAATCTATACATAAATCTGTGTTTGTTCCTCTTTCGTGCCCTCTCAGACAGAGAATCTATACATAAATCTGTGTTTGTTCCTCCTTTCTGCCTTCTCAGACAGAGAATATATACATAAATCTGTGTTTGTTCCTCTTTCCTACCCTCTCAGACAGAGAATCTATACATAAATCTGTGTTTGTTCCTCCTTTCTGCCCTCTCAGACAGAGAATCTTTACATAAATCTGTGTTTGTTCCTCTTTTCTGTCCTCTCAGACAGAGAATCTATACATAAATCTGTGTTTGTTCCTCCTTTCTGCCCTCTCAGACAGAGAATCTATACATAAATCTGTGTTTGTTCCTCCTTTCTGCCCTCTCAGACAGAGAATCTATACATAAATCTGTGTTTGTTCCTCCTTTCTGCCCTCTCAGACAGAGAATATATACATAAATCTGTGTTTGTTCCTCCTTTCTGCCTTCTCAGACAGAGAATATATACATAAATCTGTGTTTGTTCCTCTTTCCTACCCTCTCAGAAAGAGAATCTATACATAAATCTGTGTTTGTTCCTCCTTTCTGCCTTCTCAGACAGAGAATCTATACATAAATCTGTGTTTGTTACTCCTTTCTGCCTTCTCAGACAGAGAATCTATACATAAATCTGTGTTTGTTCCTCCTTTCTGCCCTCTCAGACAGAGAATCTATACATAAATCTGTGTTTGTTCCTCTTTCGTGCCCTCTCAGACAGAGAATCTATACATAAATCTGTGTTTGTTCCTCCTTTCTACCTTCTCAGACAGAGAATCTATACATAAATCTGTGTTTGTTCCTCCTTTCTGCCTTCTCAGACAGAGAATATATCGAAGATATTTTGTTAAACAACTTGTTTTTACTTTCTGTAACTATCATTTTCTTAATGGATGTGTAGTTAATCCACCGCACAACCCCAACCTAAAGAACCAGTACGTCTCCTTTGACCTCTCCGGCTTGGATAAACAATGTCACAGCCGACATAGCTCTCCAGGTCATTGAATCACCAGTAGAGGCCTCACCACTATAAAGTAATGTCCTCACGGAGGAGAGTGTCATTCGTTTGTTCTGCTTTCAACAAAATTATTCAGTTTGACTGCAGTCAAGCATTCAGATATTTGTATTGAGAGTATCAAGATTAGCGACTGGATTACCAAGATGGTATTCAGAATAATGTCCAGCAGCATTCCACAACAATTGATCTGTCTCTCTGGGAAGAAAGTCAGATATAATAAGAACATGGTGAATTAAGTTACCCCAAATGGATGCCAAAGATAACGAGATTAGACTTGGGATAAATACCCTGTCACTAAAACTTTTCTCTACTCTCTCTCTCTATTTTGTTATATGAAGTTAGTGAAAGATTACTCAGTCTTCTTGTGGTTGTGCCCAGTTCAGTAAGAAGGATCTGTGCGAGATTGAAGTCATCGTTTTGAATGGGGGCACAGAGTTCCAGCAAGATTAAGTACAGATTGATGAACTTTTGTGCATTATGTCGACAGATTTCCAGCCCGTTTCGATGACGCGTAGACGACACAAGATGAAACTGAGGAAGAAAGGAATAAATAGTGGAAATATGAATAATTGGAGACAGTAAAAAGTTATTTATATGCTGAATAGATTGCGAGAGAGCGAATATTCTTTACATTGAGCATAAACATGAGGGGGCTGGGGTCACGCTTACATAAACTTTTTTTGGGGGGCGGGCTCACGCACATAATTCTTGCATGGAAAGTCGATCGTTTATTAAAGTTTGAGAATATATTACATGTATTTGATGCAAAGAGTCATTGTGAGTCAGTGATTGTGTGAGTGATTATGTGTGTACGTGCGAGGGAGTGAGTGTGTGAGGAAGTGGTTCAGTGATTTAGTGAGTGTGGGAGTGAGGGATTGAGTGTGTGTATGGGAGCGAGTGAGTGAGGGATTGAGTGTGTGTATGGGAGCGAGTGAGTGACAGAAAACTTCCCAAGTAGATCATATTATTAATCAATATCACTACAGATATACATATATCGTGATATAGTGTATTTGAACTGTGTATTTGAACTGTGTATTTGAACTGTGTATTTGAACTGTGTATTTGAACTGTGTATTTGAACTGTGTATTTGAACTGTGTATTTTTGTTACGTAGCACGTATTTTGTACTGACATTTTTCCTGAATGATCTTCGTGTTAACTTCTGTCAGATCGTTGTACTGTATCATCTTTTAATGAATGCTACTTACACTATTGCTGGTCCGCTCTATTTGTTGATATTAAGTAACTTCTTTACCTGGTTCTCTCTCTCTCTCTCTTTTCTTGTTCATTCCACTATTCATTGAATGACTTAGTAAGTCTTGTAGATGTTATCATATGTTCATACCACAACAGTTCATTTCTTCTAGAGAACAAAAGTCCAGATCTAGGCATAAGTCAGCTCTGGTGGGCTTCCCTAAATCCATCATATCTGGAACACCGGTAGAATATCTTTCATAAGTTGGTCATATACATTTTGACTTCATTTGCATAAAGCTTACCTCTAATACCCTTTATAAAGTTTACCACCAATATTCTATATTAAACGTACCGCTTATATTCTATATACAGTTTACCACCAATATTCTGTATAAAGTTTACCACCACCAATATTCTGTATAAAGTTTACCACCACCAATATTCTGTATAAAGTTTGCCACCAATATTCTGTATAAATTTTACCACCACCAATATTCTGTATAAAGTTTACCCCCAATATTCTGTATAAAGTTTACCACTAATATTCTGTATAAAGTTTACCACCAATATTCTATATAAAGTTTACCACTAATATTCTGTATAAAGTTTACCACTAATATTCTATATAAAGTTTACCACTAATATTTTATATAAAGTTTACCACTAAGAGCTTTGGGTGTTGTGTTAAGTTAATAACTCAAATCTTTCAATTGACTCTGACGGCAAATGCAATGAAAAAAATAATAACCTGACATTTCTATTAGTAACGATGAATTAATAATTTAAAAACAACTAATATAAAAGTATTCGTGAAAATTTGAAGCATTAAATTCTATTGGAAACGAAATAAATAAAAAAGTAGACAATAAATGGTCCAAGTTTCTAAACAGTAAGTTTATGAATTGTCCCTCCTAAATTCTTATCTTATCTAATCCTTAGGGGAGGGAGGGTTGAGTCTCTGTGGCTAAAAGGTTAAACCCTTGTCTTGCGAATCTTCTTCTTCTCTTCTTCTTCCAACGTTTTCAGACATCGATTTGTATACTTTTAAAGTAGTTAGTGGTCAACGGAGTCCATGTACATCTCCGTATAGCTTGTCTTGGACTGATATGGGGATTGGCCATGTGTTTTTCTCTGTTCCATGTACGTTGGACATTCTTGCAGTATGTGTGTCTCTGTCATCTTGCTGGTGCCACTTGTACATATGTCAGATGGGCCTATTTTATACTTGTTAAACAGATGGTACCTCAGTCTATTGTGCCCTGTTCGTAGACGAAAAATGACAACCTGTTCCTCTCTACTTAGTTGGTGGTAAGCATCGTCCTTTTCATGCCCTGGGTGATCTCTCAGCCATTTGTTCTGTAGGCCATTTTTATCCGTACTTTTGCTTCCTCATATGTCATACTGGTGTCTGTCTGTGGTAGCCTGCTTCCTGCTTTTGCCAATATGTCTGCAATCTCATTTCCAGGTATTCTGCAGTGAGATGGTATCCACTGTATTACCACTCTAGAGAAGATGTTGCATACTTGGTGTAGTGATGCTTGCAGTTCCTTCAAGTTGTTATCGTCTTCATTTTTAGAGCAGTAATTACTGACAGGGCATCAGTAAGAAATACCAGGTTTTCATTTACATGTTCCTCTGACACTATGGCTTCTGCTGCCGCTTTTAGGGCCTCTGCCTCTGCTCTGTAATTGCTGGAGAACCTTCCTGTCGCTAATTTTAGCTTCCTGAGTTTCATGTCACTGAGCACTATGAGGGCTCCTCCTCCTCCATTTTCAGTTGCATTTGCTGCAGACCCATCTGTGTATACATGGGTCCACCTGCTGTTAGGAAAGTGTTCCTTTAGGTACTCGTAGCCAGGAGTTTTCTTTCTTCACTTGTTTGTTGGTTTCCTACTATCCCTGTGATGTTCTCATTCAGCTCTGGGAATTTTGTATCTTTCCATATCTGTCTTGTGTTGGTGTATTTTAGTGGTTTGGGGTAACTTCAGCACATGATGGTTGTTTGCTCATCATCATCTTGGTTGTCGCTGCAAAGTTGGTTCGTTTTAGTCTGCCCCTTCCTAGCCCATTCATTCTGTGGTACATTGGGTGATCTTCTAGTCTCTTGAACTTTTCTGCTTGTTTTTGTGCTCTGCTGTCTCTTATATCCTCCATTGGTTGTAGGCCGGTGGTCTTCTCCATTTCCTGTATTGGAGTAGATCTCATTCCCCTGTAATAATTCTCATAGCTTGGTTCTGAACACGGTTGATTTTATTGAAGTTGGATTGGGCTACAGTTGCCCATGCAGAGATTCCATAGTCCAGTGTCGGGCGAACATATCCCATATAAAGCTTCTTTAAAACATTGTTATCTGCCCCCAGGTTGTGCCAGCTAGTTTTTTCATGATTGCCATCCTGGATTTTGCTCTGGTTTTGTTTTTTTCAATCTGAGCATGCCATGTCATTCGCTGGTCGAAGGTGATTCCAAGGTATGTGGGGTTTTCTCTGGGAGCAATATATGGTTATTTAGTAGGAGCTTGGACTTTGGGGCTTTGTTGATAGGAGAAAATCGTATATGTCGTTTCTTTTCATTGGCTTTGATCAGCCATGTATTGGACCATTGGTCTAGGGATGTGAGGGCCTGTTGTATTCTGCTTGTTGCAGCGGTAATGCGCTCCTCTGATGTCCACAGGGCCAGGTCATCCGCATACAAGGCGTGGTGGATCCTTCTGGGTATGTTCTCGGTTATGTCATTGATGTATATGAGGAACAGTGTTGGCGACAGTACTCCACCCTGAGGAACTCCTTGTTCTAGTGTTGTTTTCCTGCTGGTGAACTTTTGCACTTTAGCAGTTCTTTTTCTAGATACTGTGATATCCATTTGTACATTCGTCCTGCTACTAGGTTTCTGCGCAACTTCACTTTTAGGCCAGCCTTCCACACTTTATCAAAAGCCTTCTCCAGATCTACCCATACTGCTAGCGTTTGTTTTCCCTCTTGAAAAGCATCCTCTCCTGGGCGATGTATGTCACTTGATCTTCTGTAGATCTGTGTTTTCGAAAGCCTGCTTGTTGGGGGGAGTAGCAAGCCCTTTTCTTCCAAATGCCACATTAGTCTGGTGTTGATCATGCGCTCTAGCAATTTTCCTACGCAGCTCAGTAGGCTAATTGGTCTATAACTGCTAGGATCTGTGGGATCCTTCCCCGTCTTTTTTTCGGTATCAATATAGCTTCCTTCCATTCTTTGGGTATAACGCCACTTTTCCAGCTACAGTTAAATATTTCTAGTAGCTTCTTTTTCGCTTGTCGTCCCATTTCTATTATCATTTCATTAGTTATCCCATCATTGCCTGGTGATTTTCTTTTCTTTAGAGAGCGTAATGCTTTTTCTAATTCATGTATTGTGAATTTAGTTGTCATGTGCTCCTCCGGGGACCTTGAATGAGGTCGTGGGCCATTAGTTCTTCTTTATGGTTTCCTCCTTTCTTCAGGAACATCTATATGATTTACTTGTAAAGTGCTCACTAAGGATATTGGCAGCTTGTTTCCTGCTTAGCTGTTCATCATTCTGTTTGATGGTGATTGTGTGCTTGTATTTATTTTCTTGGTTTAGTGCCTGGCTAGTTTCCACAACTTATTTCCATCTCTGTCTAGGTTAAGGCTTTGTGTTTTTCTATCCAGCTGTTTCTAGCATTTTCGTTTAGTGTTCGTTTGTATCTTGCCGAGGTGGCTTTAAGTTTAATGTTTGCTTCTGTTGTTCTTTCTATTTCTGCAATGTTTCTTGCTTTCGTTAGTTCTACTTCTAGTTGTTCTAATTCGTCCGTCCAGAATGGGCTGTAGTTTGGTCTCGCACCTCGAGGGATGGACTCGGTGGCTGCTTTTTGGAGGGCTTTGTTGAAGTCTGCAACCCCAGCTTTAGCATACTCTGCGTATGTTTAGGGGTTCACAGTATAGGTCTGTCAGAGTGCAAATTTCCCCAGTCTGCTCGTTTGTAGTTCCATCTTGGTAGCAGCTTTGGTTGCTGTGGGAGTATGCAACATTTACGGCCAGCTTTACCGGTCTGTGATCACTTCCTGCGAGTTGGTCCAGCACCATTCTGTCAATTTTGTGGTGGATGTCACCTGTGCTAAAGGCCAGGTCTGGTGTGGAGGTGGTTTTCCAGGTTCTGGAGTAGTAACTAGGTTTATCCTCAGCATTGTTGATTAAGTGTAGGTTGCTGTCTATCTCCCAGTCCTCCACCTCATCACCTCTGTTATTTGTATCCTGGTAGCCCCACCGCTTGGAGTGACTATTAAAGTCTCCTACTACTATGCAGTTTGTTGGTATTATGTTCATGTTCTCCAGTACTAAGTCTTTGTTTGGAGGGCAGTAGATGTTATAGATCCGGGTGCTCCCAATTGGGGTTGTTGCGTCTGTCCCTACAATTTCTGACTGTCTACTAGCACATACTGTTATTTCTTGACATGCAATCTCATTTCGGGCGAGGATCAGGACTCCACCTTTGCGTCCTTCCCTGTCTAATCGGAAGGTCTGATATCCTCTAATGGAAAATCTGTGGCTAGAGTTTAGGTGCGTCTCTTGTATGCATGCTATGTCTATCTGCTCCTGTTGTAGATATTTTGTTAATGGGACCTTCTTCTTTAGTACTCCCTCTGCATTCCACTGCATAATGTTGAATGTTCTATGATTTGCTTCACTAGTGTTTGTCCCTGCTAACTGTCCCCTGGCTCGGCGGTGTGAATCGATCATTCCTGCCGTCTGTCGAGACTTTGGTTGACCACTACTCTTTTTTTGTATACTAGTCGATGTCGTCGTAAAACGAATTGCGCTACACATTGTGCACCCGTCTTCTGCGGCGTTTCTGTCAGGCTGCCCACCTTTAGCCTTAATTTATTAACCTACAAGGCAGCAGGTTGGACTCGCACTTAGCCCATCGCCACGCGTTGCGCTACCTATCGATAATAGGTTACGCTATTCTCCGATACGGCGCCGGCACGCTCAGGGCCACAATGTACGGTCAGGCGTTTGCTCTGACCATACATACACAAACACGGACACTAATCAACACGTTTTATCCGCTTTTAGTAGCCAGAAACCGCGTAAATCACACCGCAATCACAAGAAATCGCGCACAGTTTATCCGTTAGGAATTTTCACACCCGACATGTTGGCGACCGGAAATCGAGTCGTCTTGCGAATCGAAGGTCGTGGTTTCGAATCCGGACCGCGCCGTTCTGTTCCCGAGTGCATTTTTTTTTTTTCCAGACACCCTAGGATTGTTCCGATCACTGAAGGTGGCGTACCATTTCTGCGGAGAGGGACTGAAGCCATATGGGGTAACAACCGGTGCAATGAAGTCAATCCTTCAGCTTTAAAACGCTTTAAAATGTAATCCATATCGAATTTAATCCATATCGAATTTAATCCTTATCGAACTTAATCCTTATCGAATTTAATCCTTATCTAATCTAATACTTTAAATATCTCCTAAGTGATTCATATTGCTTATTTATAATCTTATACAAACAAACTGACGCTTCTAAGAACACTTTCAAATTGAAAACAGTATGCATATATTATTTACATAAAAGCGTGTTCATAAAGCTATGCTTTCTTTGTATATGTTTGCCTCCTTCATCTTTAACCACCTACTGCTTGGTTATATCCTAGAACATACAAAGACTTTCATATCGTGCTCCCATGCACACATTGAAAGTCATCTCACAGGGTCAAACAAGACGCGGGAAGCTATTGTACACGGATTTCACTTCCAAGTTCATCAAGTCATACATTTCTCATACATAATCTACAGACTTTATCAAGTGCACTGTGTTTGACTTTCTTGTAATGTCAAAACGGATTAAATAAATTAAGAAGTACAAGACAAGCTTTCATCAAGTTAATGCAAATGAAAACAATATATTCATGAGAACCCGTGCAGTGGAGACTAATGTGCTAGCAATATGCGCATGTTTTCGATATGATTTACTGTACATATACGCTCAGTGGGTGAACGATATCCCCACGTACACTCAGTGAGTGAATGATATTCCTTTGATATGTTTATACAATGTTCTTTGTGATTCTAACAATAGTGAGAATTGCTGCTTTAAGCGTAAGCTGATAGTCGCGATTAATCCACTCTCTTGCTACAAAATCAAAGAAAACTGGCTGATGCTACAAATAAGAATGAGAAAATTGAAGTATTTTGGACATATAAAGAGGCTCAAAGGGTTGGAGAATACCATCATGGAAGGATGCTTACCGGCAAAGAGAAAACGAAGTCACAGAGAAGATGGATTCAGGATGTAACTGATGGTTTGAACATGACGGCTGCAGAGGCGGGACAACTGGCCTATGAGAGAGATGAATTCTGAAGGACTGTTGGGGTGGCAAAGTTCTGATCAGGACAAGTTATTTGATGATGATGAGTCTTAAATGTTTGTTATAAAATATTTAAAAAAAAATAGATTATCAATTGAAACAAACAAATGATAACTTCTGTTCACCATTGGTAATTGCTTTGCAGGTGCAAGACGTACTGCAGGTATGTGCGGTTGCACACCTGTATTAACATTGCATGCCACAGCAGGTATACATCATCTTATCACCTGACACGTAGCACTGTTTCTCTTTCTGAAATCAACATCTTTATTGTGTATCTATGAAGAACTAAATTGTTGTCACATTTATGAAATACTTGTTACGTCAGTGTATTGTCGGAGCTCGCAAGAAGAGCATAGAATAGTAACACTGTGACCGACAAGCCATGTCGTAAGAGGAAACTGAGGTAGTGGTCTAGGGTAGCTACCCTAGTAAATAAAAAGCGCCGCAGAAATCCCATGTGCTGGCCTACTTGTAGGCGCATAACTGGTAAGCGCATAATCGCTCTAGGCTCAGATCACATACAAATCACAAAGAGTGGTTTAACAAGTGGTCGATGTAGAGCGTTCGAAGGAGAAGAAATATTTCTTAGAGACTTTCATCAGTTTGGAAGAAAGAAATATTTATAGAGACTTTCATGAGTTTGAAGAAAAGATATATTTGTTAGAGACTTTCATGAGTTTGGAAGAAAAGATATATTTGTTAGAGACTTTCATGAGTTTGGAAGAAAAGATATATTTGTTAGAGACTTTCATGAGTTTGGAAGAAATGAAATATTTCTTAGAGACTTTCATGAGTTTGGGAAAAAAATAAATATTTCTTAGAGACTTTCTATGAGTTTGGAAGAAATGAAATATTTCTTAGAGACTTTCATGAGTTTGGAAGAAAAGAAATATTTCTTAGAGACTTTCATGAGTTTGGAAGAAAAGATATATTTGTTAGAGACTTTCATGAGTTTGGAAGAAAAGATATATGTGTTAGAGACTTTCATGAGTTTGGAAGAAAAGATATATGTGTTAGAGAATTTCATGAGTTTGGAAGAAAAGATATATTTGTTAGAGACTTTCATGAGTTTGGAAGAAAAGATATATTTCTTAGAGACTTTCATGAGTTTGGAAGAAAAGATATATTTGTTAGAGACTTTCATGAGTTTGGAAGAAAAGATATATTTGTTAGAGACTTTCATGAGTTTTGGAAGAAAAGATATATTTCTTAGAGACTTTCATGAGTTTGGAAGAAAAGAAATATTTGTTAGAGACTTTCATGAGTTTGGAAGAAAAGATATATTTGTTAGAGACTTTCATGAGTTTGGAAGAAAAGATATATTTGTTAGAGACTTTCATGAGTTTGGAAGAAAAGATATATTTGTTAGAGACTTTCATGAGTTTGGAAGAAAAGATATATTTGTTAGAGACTTTCATGAGTTTGGAAGAAAAGATATATTTGTTAGAGACTTTCATGTTTGGAAGAAGAAGATATATTTGACTTCATGAGTTTGAAGAAAAGATATATTTGAGAGACTTTCTGAGTTTGGAAGAAAAGATATATTTGCTAGAGACTTTCATGAGTTTGGAAGAAAAGAAATATTTCTTAGAGACTTTCATGAGTTTGGAAGAAAGATATATTTTTAGAGACTTTCTAGTCTGAAGAAGAAGATTTATTTGTTAGAGACTTTCAGAGTTGGAAGAAAAGATATATTTGTTAGAGACTTTCAGAGTTTGGAAGAAAAGATATATTTGCTAGAGACTTTCGTGAGTCTGGAAGAAGAAGATATATTTCTTAGAGACTTTCATGAGTTTGGAAGAAAAGATATATTTGTTAGAGACTTTCATGAGTTTGGAAGAAAAGATATATTTGCTAGAGACTTTCATGAGTTTGGAAGAAAAGAAATATTTCTTAGAGACTTTCATGAGTTTGAAGAAAGATATATTTCTAGAGACTTTCATGAGTCTGGAAGAAGAAGATTTATTTGTTAGAGACTTTCATGAGTTTGGAAGAAAAGATATATTTGTTAGAGACTTTCATGAGTTTGGAAGAAAAGATATATTTGCTAGAGACTTTCGTGAGTCTGGAAGAAGAAGATATATTTGTTAGAGACTTTCATGAGTTTGGAAGAAAAGATATATTTGTTAGAGACTTTCATGAGTTTGGAAGAAAAGATATATTTGTTACACACTTTCATGAGTTTGGAAGAAAAGATATATTTGTTAGAGACTTTCATGAGTTTGGAAGAAGAAGATATATTTGTTAGAGACTTTCATGAGTTTGGAAGAAAAGATATATTTGCTAGAGACTTTCATGAGTTTGGAAGAAAAGATATATTTGCTAGAGACTTTCATGAGTCTGGAAGAAGAAGATATATTTGTTAGAGACTTTCATGAGTTTGGAAGAAAAGATATATTTGTTAGAGACTTTCATGAGTTTGGAAGAAAAGATATATTTGTTACACACTTTCATGAGTTTGGAAGAAAAGATATATTTGTTAGAGACTTTCATGAGTTTGGAAGAAAAGATATATTTGTTAGAGACTTTCATGAGTTTGGAAGAAAAGATATATGTGTTAGAGACTTTCATGAGTTTGGAAGAAGAAGATATATTTGTTAGAGACTTTCATGAGTTTGGAAGAAAAGATATATTTGTTAGAGACTTTCATGAGTTTGGAAGAAAAGATATATGTGTTAGAGACTTTCATGAGTTTGGAAGAAGAAGATATATTTGTTAGAGACTTTCTATGAGTTTGGAAAGAAAAGATATATTTGTTACAGACTTCTATGAGTTTGAAAAAGATATATTTCTTAGAGACTTTCATGAGTTTGGAAGAAAAGCTATTTGTTAGAGACTGTCATGAGTTTGGAAGAAAAGAAATATTTCTTAGAGACTTTCATGAGTTTGGAAGAAAAGAAATATTTGTTAGAGACTTTCATGAGTTTGGAAGAAAAGAAATATTTGCTACAGACTTTCATGAGTTTGGAAGAAAATATATATGTGTTAGAGACTTTCATGAGTTTGGAAGAAAAGATATATTTGCTAGAGACTTTCGTGAGTCTGGAAGAAGAAGATATATTTGTTAGAGACTTTCATGAGTTTGGAAGAAAAGATATATTTGTTAGAGACTTTCATGAGTTTGGAAGAAGAAGATATATTTGTTAGAGACTTTTATGAGTTTGGAAGAAAAGATATATTTGCTAGAGACTTTCATGAGTTTGAAGAAAAGAATATTTGCTAGAGACTTTCATGAGTCTGGAAGAAGAAGAAAATTTGTTAGAGACTTTCATGAGTTTGGAAGAAAGATATATTTTTAGAGACTTTCATGAGTTTGGAAGAAAAGATATATTTGTTACACACTTTCATGAGTTTGGAAGAAAAGATATATTTGTTAGAGACTTTCATGAGTTTGGAAGAAAAGATATATTTGCTAGAGACTTTCATGAGTTTGGAAGAAAAGAAATATTTCTTAGAGACTTTCATGAGTTTGGAAGAAAAGATATATGTGTTAGAGACTTTCATGAGTTTGGAAGAAGAAGATATTTGTTAGAGACTTTCATGAGTTTGGAAGAAAAGATATATTTGTTACAGACTTTCATGAGTTTGGAAGAAAAGATATATTTCTTAGAGACTTTCATGAGTTTGGAAGAAAAGCTATTTGTTAGAGACTGTCATGAGTTTGGAAGAAAAGAAATATTTCTTAGAGACTTTCATGAGTTTGGAAGAAAAGAAATATTTGTTAGAGACTTTCATGAGTTTGGAAGAAAAGAAATATTTGCTACAGACTTTCATGAGTTTGGAAGAAAATATATATGTGTTAGAGACTTTCATGAGTTTGGAAGAAGAAGATATTTTTCTTAGAGACTTTCATCAGTTTGGAAGAAAAGAAATATTTCTTAGAGACTCATGAGTTTGGAAGAAAATAAATATTTCTTAGAGACTTTCATGAGTTTGGAAGAAAAGAAATATTTCTTAGAGACTTTCATGAGTTTGGAAGAAGAAGATATATTTGTTAGAGACTTTCATGAGTTTGGAAGAAAAGATATATTTGTTACAGACTTTCATGAGTTTGGAAGAAAAGATATATTTGTTAAAGACTTTCATGAGTTTGGAAGAAAAGAAATATTTCTTAGAGACTTTCATGAGTTTGGAAGAAAATAAATATTTCTTAGAGACTTTCTTGAGTTTGGAAGAAAAGAAATATTTCTTAGAGACTTTCATGAGTTTGGAAGAAAAGAAATATTTCTTAGAGACTTTCATGAGTTTGGAAGAAAAGATATATTTGTTACACACTTTCATGAGTTTGGAAGAAAAGATATATTTGTTAGAGACTTTCATGAGTTTGGAAGAAAAGATATATTTGTTAGAGACTTTCATGAGTTTGGAAGAAAAGATATATGTGTTAGAGACTTTCATGAGTTTGGAAGAAGAAGATATATTTGTTAGAGACTTTCATGAGTTTGGAAGAAAAGATATATTTGTTAGAGACTTTCATGAGTTTGGAAGAAAAGATATATGTGTTAGAGACTTTCATGAGTTTGGAAGAAGAAGATATATTTGTTAGAGACTTTCATGAGTTTGGAAGAAAAGATATATTTGTTACAGACTTTCATGAGTTTGGAAGAAAAGATATATTTCTTAGAGACTTTCATGAGTTTGGAAGAAAAGCTATTTGTTAGAGACTGTCATGAGTTTGGGAAAAAAAGAAATATTTCTTAGAGACTTTCATGAGTTTGGAAGAAAAGAAATATTTGTTAGAGACTTTCATGAGTTTGGAAGAAAAGAAATATTTGCTACAGACTTTCATGAGTTTGGAAGAAAATATATATGTGTTAGAGACTTTCATGAGTTTGGAAGAAAAGATATATTTGCTAGAGACTTTCGTGAGTCTGGAAGAAGAAGATATTTGTTAGAGATTTATGAGTTTGGAAGAAAGATATATTTGTTAGAGACTTTTATGAGTTTGGAAGAAGAATATATTTGTTAGAGACTTTATGAGTTTGGAAGAAAAGATATATTTGCTAGAGACTTTCATGAGTTTGGAAGAAAAGATATATTTGCTAGAGACTTTCATGAGTCTGGAAGAAGAAGATATATTTGTTAGAGACTTTCATGAGTTTGGAAGAAAAGATATATTTGTTAGAGACTTTCATGAGTTTGGAAGAAAAGATATATTTGTTACACACTTTCATGAGTTTGGAAGAAAAGATATATTTGTTAGAGACTTTCATGAGTTTGGAAGAAAAGATATATTTGCTAGAGACTTTCATGAGTTTGGAAGAAAAAATATTTCAGGACTTTCATGAGTTTGGAAGAAAAGATATATGTTAGAGACTTTCATGAGTTTGAAGAAGAAGATATATTTGTTAGAGACTTTTATGAGTTTGGAAGAAAAGATATATTTGTTACAGACTTTCATGAGTTTGGAAGAAAAGATATATTTCTTAGAGACTTTCATGAGTTTGGAAGAAAAGCTATTTGTTAGAGACTGTCATGAGTTTGGAAGAAAAGAAATATTTCTTAGAGACTTTCATGAGTTTGGAAGAAAAGAAATATTTGTTAGAGACTTTCATGAGTTTGGAAGAAAAGAAATATTTGCTACAGACTTTCATGAGTTTGGAAGAAAATATATATGTGTTAGAGACTTTTAGAGTTTAAGAAGAAGATATTTTTCAGAGACTTTCATCAGTTTAAGAAAGAAATATTTCTTAGAGACTCATGAGTTTGGAAGAAAATAAATATTTCTTAGAGACTTTCATGAGTTTGGAAGAAAAGAAATATTTCTTAGAGACTTTCATGAGTTTGGAAGAAGAAGATATATTTGTTAGAGACTTTCATGAGTTTGGAAGAAAAGATATATTTGTTACAGACTTTCATGAGTTTGGAAGAAAAGATATATTTGTTAAAGACTTTCATGAGTTTGGAAGAAAAGAAATATTTCTTAGAGACTTTCATGAGTTTGGAAGAAAATAAATATTTCTTAGAGACTTTCTTGAGTTTGGAAGAAAAGAAATATTTCTTAGAGACTTTCATGAGTTTGGAAGAAAAGAAATATTTCTTAGAGACTTTCATGAGTTTGGAAGAAAAGAAATATTTCTTAGAGACTTTCATGAGTTTGGAAGAAAAGAAATAGTTGTTAGAGACTTTCATGAGTTTGGAAGAAAAGAAATATTTCTTAGAGACTTTCATGAGTTTGGAAGAAAAGAAATATTTCTTAGAGACTTTCATGAGTTTGGAAGAAAAGAAATATTTCTTAGAGACTTTCATGAGTTTGGAAGAAAAGAAATATTTGTTAGAGACTTTCATGAGTTTGGAAGAAAAGAAATATTTCTTAGAGACTTTCATGAGTTTGGAAGAAAAGAAATATTTCTAAGAGAATTTCATGAGTTTGGAAGAAAAGAAATATTTCTTAGAGACTTTCATGAGTTTGGAAGAAAAGATATATTTCTTAGAGACTTTCATGAGTTTGGAAGAAAATATATATTTGTTACAGACTTTCATGAGTTTGGAAGAAAAGATATATTTGTTAGAGACTTTCATGAGTTTGGAAGAAAAGAAATATTTCTTAGAGACTTTCATGAGTTTGGAAGAAAAGAAATAATTCTTAGAGACATTCATGAGTTTGGAAGAAAAGAAATATTTCTTAGAGACTTTCATGAGTTTGGAAGAAAAGATATATTTGTTAGAGACTTTCATGAGTTTGGAAGAAAAGATATATTTGCTAGAGACTTTCATGAGTTTGGAAGAAAATAAATATTTCTTAGAGACTTTCATGAGTTTGGGAAAAAAGATATATTTCTTAGAGACTTTCATGAGTCTGGAAGAAGAAGATTTATTTGTTAGAGACTTTCATGAGTTTGGAAGAAAAGATATATTTGTTAGAGACTTTCATGAGTTTGGAAGAAAAGATATATTTGCTAGAGACTTTCGTGAGTCTGGAAGAAGAAGATATATTTCTTAGAGACTTTCATGAGTTTGGAAGAAAAGATATATTTGTTAGAGACTTTCATGAGTTTGGAAGAAAAGATATATTTGCTAGAGACTTTCATGAGTTTGGAAGAAAAGAAATATTTCTTAGAGACTTTCATGAGTTTGGAAGAAAAGATATATTTCTTAGAGACTTTCATGAGTCTGGAAGAAGAAGATTTATTTGTTAGAGACTTTCAGGTTTGGAAGAAAGATATATTTGTTAGAGACTTTCATGAGTTTGGAAGAAAAGATATATTTGCTAGAGACTTTCGTGAGTCTGGAAGAAGAAGATATATTTGTTAAAACTTTCATGAGTTTGGAAGAAGACGATATATTTGTTAGAGACTTTCATGAGTTTGGAAAAAAAAGATATATTTGCTAGAGACTTTCATGAGTTTGGAAGAAAAGATATATTTGCTAGAGACTTTCATGAGTCTGGAAGAAGAAGATATATTTGTTAGAGACTTTCATGAGTTTGGAAGAAAAGATATATTTGTTAGAGACTTTCATGAGTTTGGAAGAAAAGATATATTTGTTACACACTTTCATGAGTTTGGAAGAAAAGATATATTTGTTAGAGACTTTCATGAGTTTGGAAGAAAAGATATATTTGCTAGAGACTTTCATGAGTTTGGAAGAAAAGAAATATTTCTTAGAGACTTTCATGAGTTTGGAAGAAAAGATATATGTGTTAGAGACTTTCATGAGTTTGGAAGAAGAAGATATATTTGTTAGAGACTTCATGAGTTTGAAGAAAAGATATATTTGTTACAGACTTTCATGAGTTTGGAAGAAAAGATATATTTCTTAGAGACTTCATGAGTTTGAAGAAAGCTATTTGTTAGAGACTGTCATGAGTTTGGAAGAAAAGAAATATTTCTTAGAGACTTTCATGAGTTTGGAAGAAAAGAAATATTTGTTAGAGACTTTCATGAGTTTAAGAAAAAAAAATTTTTTTAGAGACTTTCTGAGGGGAAGAAAAAAAATTTTTTTAAGTTTCGAGTTTAAGAAAGATAATTTCCTTTCGGGGAAGAAAAAATATTTTTTTGAGATTTTTTGATTTAAAAAAAGAAATATTTTTGAGATTTATGATTTTGGGAAGAAAAGAAATATTTTTAGAGAATTTAGAGTTTGGAAGAAAAGAAATATTTTTAGAGACTTTCATGAGTTTGGAAGAAAAGAATTTTGTTAGAACTTTTTTTATTTGGGAAAAAAAGATATATTTGTTAGAGACTTTCATGAGTTTAAGAAAAGAAATATTTCAGAGATTTTCATGAGTTTGGAAGAAAAGAAATATTTTTTAGAGATTTTTTATGATTTGGGGAAAAAAAAAGAAATATTTTTTAGAGATTTTCCCTTTTTTTGGGGAAAAAAAGAAAATTTTTAGAGACTTCATGATTTAAAAAAAAGTATTTCTTTGAGATTTTCATGAGTTTGGAAGAAAAGTATTTCTTGAGACTTTATATTTAAAAAAAGAATATTTTTTAGAGATTTTCTAGTTTGGGAAAAAAAAATATTTGAGATTTTAGGTTTGGAAGAAAAAAAATTTTTCTTGGGGTTTTCATGAGTTTAAGGAAATTTTTAAATTTTCTGTTTAAAAAAGTTTTCCTAGACTTCATGAGTTTGGAAAAAAAGAAATCCCAAAGAATTGTGTTAAACTTTTCTTGAACTTCCATATCGACTACTCATTAACCACTCTTTGTGTTTTTATTGATCCGAGCCAAAAGCGATTGTACGTTTCCTTTAGGGTCTACAATTTGGGCCCCAAACTTATTTCTGAGATGCATTTATTCCTTGGGGCCCCAAAAAATACATGGGCAAAATTTTTGTTAAACATTAATGTTCCCCGAAGAACATTTCGAGCATTCTTCGCCTGCGTGAATGACGTTGTTTTTTTCTAGCTAACCAATTAGTAAACAAAAAACAAGAAAATATTATAAAGGAAACTGAGATGATGATGTTAAATTAGCACTGCCTATTAGTGAGTCGCCGATAGCGAAGTTGATAACAAAGATATGGATCGGTAGTTCGTCCCTGAAGTCCGCATTGACCTTCTCAGCAAGCCGACGGGAAAAGGAAGGGAAGAAGGGTGCATTTTGATGACAATGGAAGAACTGGGGGGGGACAAATTTTTACCACTGGGGTCAAAAACCACCCACATTTTTTAATGCAACAGCTGAAAAAATAAAATGATTTGAAAATAGGGAAAAAGAAAAATTTTTAAAGAAAAAAAATTAAAAGTGATTTTTGGACAAAAAAGCAGACAACAGCCGAGGAGAAAATTTAGGGGGGAAAGGGAAAGGGGAAAACGAGAGATGTGGGGGGGAAACTTTAAAAAAGGACGGTTACAGCGGGTGTGTGCAAACTAAGACAAAAGACAGAGGATTTGAGATTTATTGCAGCCAACTTTTGTGGAGACGGACCGATGATGACGAAAGGTTGAAGCTGGTTCGGTGCGCAGGCAATGGACTGAATCACTACAAGCGTCAACAATTCGCAGAATTACATTCATCTTCGTTTCGGGGCTTTGGGAGTCGTTGCAAAATAGAGATCATAAGGCGGGCTGTTGCCACCATATCAGGGGTCGCAATGAATAGAGTTGACATTCTGAATGCCCCATAGAGTGTGATGCAATGGATAGAGTTTATATTTACGAACGCCCCATGAGTGTAAAAATTTCGTAAAGAGGGATTTTATTGACGCAAATCCAGCCAATGGGTTGGAATTAAAGAGTTTGGAAATTGAAAAGGGTTTTTGGAGTTGATGATTTTAAAAAAGAAAAAGAAACCAAAAAAAAGGCAGTGCCCGAAAGGCCTCAGGTCATTTAGGGGTCAGTAGGGCCCAGGGCCCCAAAAACTAAAAAAAGGGTAAATCCCCCCGAAAGGAAAAAAAATTTAAGCTTTTCCCCGAATAGACAAATAATAGTAAATACTTCAAAACCATGATTTTTCCGAAATTTGGTCTTTCCCACCAAGAAAAATGATCACGAGCCGCCACTGACAACAGGTATATGAGTAGACTGATCTATCAACATCGAACTGGTATGGTTAGTCTCTAGGCGCTTGGAAACATTAAGGAGATCAGTGCACATATGACATGTCCGGAGTGCAATAACGGTATTTCAAACTGAAACTGAAATCTACAGACTCTCATTTTCCAGGATTCAAAAGTGCAAATGTAACCATGAGATAGTATATCGGGCTGTTTTACAGCGAAATAGAATCATTTTCACATGTAAAATTTTACAAATTTTCCATAACTTATAAATCATACTTATGTATAAGGTCGAACTTATTTGGTATGGGGTTGTTATAGTGTCTGATACAGTGGGGTCGTGATCATTTTGTTGGTGAGGCCAAAACAAATTTCCAGATAAATCATGGTTTGTAGCTATTTTTTAATTTATAAAATAATAAATACACGTTATACATTATTTTGGTGGGTCCGGCCCACTGGCCCTTAATGACGAGCCCACTGGTCTGATATTTCTAGATAGCATACCTGTTCTATAAAAGCATTAAAGCAGCTTTCATTTCAGTTAAATGAAACATAGCGGGAGATTCAAGATTTCATGATCCAGTTTTAGAAAGATAAGATCTTATCATGAAGGTAAAAATAACTCTAAGTAACCTACTGAGACGTTTTTGTAGTTTAAATATAACAAACTTTTTATTTTCTATTAAAAAATTTTTATGTTCATGTTTGGTTTGATTTTTATGACATCGTTAAACACGCTAAAAAGTAATACATGTTAACATATATTATCTTCATAATCAAGCTTTTTTCTTCAACCAACATTTTCACCTGTTGCAATTATCATGGGATAAACACAGGAAAATGTGTAAGGTAGGTTACAAAGTACACAAATAAGATAAAAGGTCGACCAAAATGTCTTTATCGAGCAAAGGATACAGAACAAACTGAAAAAACGACTATTGTCCTATGCACCTTACATCACAGACATGGACAATATATCAATATTTTCATTTGTGAAGGAATTTATCGTAAAGTTTGGGTCTGTGATGCCTGGTTTATATGACCATAGTTTTGACTCTTTTTTTCTGTACACTTTGTTTGATAAAGACCTCTTGGGCGATACGTGTTGTGTCTTGATTTTGTACTTTGTAAAAAAACCTTACTTCATTTTAGATATTTCCTTTTTTTCCACAGTTTTAGTGCAGTCTTTCTGTATTCGAACTTATTTAGAATGTTTACTTTGAGATATTCTTTTCTTCTTTGTCGTCCACTGCTGTTACCAGGTTGTTCCACAGTGCAGGCTTTTCTATTTTGTCTGCGCTGATCTAGTGTCTTGGGTGATGTAGTTATTTTTGTTTTTGACAGAATTCTGCTATACCATCCCATCCATCTTTTTTGTTGTCTTCCTTCTTGATGTTCTGTTGTAGAAAACCCCTGATACAGTGGAGTTTAGTTACATTTTTTTTAAGTGGTCGAACCACTTCCTCCTTTATTTTCAATGTAGTTCAAGCAAGGTTCTGTCCCAACTTTCTTATTTTAAAATAACTTTAATATAAAACTAGGGGAGGATAAGAAGATATAACACGCTGCCTTAGTGACCGACCACATGCCGTGGAAAATAGGGGGGCTCGAGGCCAACTGAGGTCTAAAAAAATTATCAATGTGCGTTTAAACTACAGGCTTCCTGAAACTTGACAATCTTAATTAAAAGTACATATGATGTTGGAGAAAGCTTTCCTGCATGGTGAGGATACTAGGGATAAAGAATGCAAGTCTTTCACGCAAAATTATTAGAGGGGCCATATTAGATATGATGATTATACCATCCTATGAAACGTATGCTGCTGATCGACCTATGATCGTCATATCGATACATTCAAAACTATACGACATCGAGATGAACTCCAGACAAAGTTTACTGCATCATTAAACACACCTGACGATAGAGTCATCCAATTAGCGGTCGCTGGAAGGAAAATCCCTTGACTACATCTAAATTCATATTAGACGAACGGAATAAAACAAAATGTGACAATTCAAATTATAAACAATAATAATATAAAAACAACTCCAAAATATTAAGCATTATATGTTTTTTTTTAATTTCATTAATATTTGATAATATATTTATTATAATAGCACATATACCAACAGAAAACATATAAGCTTAATAATCAAAATTTGTCCAACAATCCATATGTTTTATATTCATTGCATGTTGTTGTTAACATGGAAAAATGACAACATAAAATGGCATAAAGCATACATAAAGCACACAACTATACAAATAACAAACATTGCAAACTGCAAAGCAAATAACAAAATGGCTGGTGTATAAAATTAAAAAAGAAAACATGGATAGAAACGAAACACAGTTTCGAAACCATCTCGTCAGCTAGCTAAATTGATATGTCTAATTTGCAGTGATACATGTTTCCTGCAGTCAAATTGAAATAAAAAAGACATTCAGATTTAAAGTTGTCTGAATATTGGGCAGTAAATGAAAAAGGTGAAAACTAAAAAAAATGTATCTCACAGACAAAGTTTTTTTGTTGCTTTTAGAGTCAATAATGTGTAGTTGATTGGTTTGGGTTCTGGTGCATAATTTGCATCTGACAGGTATGATTCATAGAGTCAAGTATTTTTCTTACCTTCATGCTTTTTTTTTATATTCATTCGTTGATCTAGTTCGGGGAAGATAGTGGGAAAAAAAGATTTGACAACATGTACAAAAATGATTAGTGCTAGAAATACTTAGATCCATACAGAAGTACAGTTTTCATAAATTACTGACTTTGATTAATGTGTTCTACTGGGACGATCTTCAAATATTGTTTGCTGACATCCTCACCGAATTACTTCCATCTGATGTTGAAACGCTTCCCATCTATTGCAATATATTTTCTGCTGCCAGCATCTAGTTCTTTATTGTCACTGCTGCAGTAAAACTATTTAGTAAAGATTGAGACGGTCTAGTCTTGAAGATTGGAGTCTCCGAAGGGGTCTACACTGAAAAAAAAATAAGTTTTATATTTGGACAAGAGGACGCAGGCGTGAAGGGAATGACGCAGCGTGAGGCGAATGACGAGCGTGAAGCGAATGAAGCGGAATAGCGCAAGCGATGAGCAAGCGTGAAGGCATGAAGCGGAAAGGCGAAGACGCAAGCGGAATGAGGTTGATATTCTAAATTCCTGAAGTAGAGAGTGCATGTAAACGATTCAAAGAATGGAAGTGCATCTAAGCTAACCAACTGCAAGAATACGCAAATCAATAACATGGTGTAGCTAGATAAGAACACTATAGTGGAAGTCAAAGAAGGATTGAAAACCAACATAGATCTGATGTTGTTAGTTGTCACACGCTGAGTGACATATTGTTAGTTGTCACACTCTGAGAGACATACTGAAGAAAGGATAGAACCATGTATGACTAATTGGTTCCATGTGCAGTGATAATCTGACCACTACAATTTTAAACTTGAAGTAGGTGATTCTGATATCTTAAATTTGGCGTCATACTTTGAAAGTCTTATGTGTAATCTAAGTTGTTGGGTATGTATGTGCAGTCTTTCTGTCTGTTGTTTCTTGAATATGTTGTTAAAAGTGGGTCAGTAATGTGCTGTCATCGGTTGATATACATTCTCTGTGATATTCTTCTAGGTATATCCTCTGTGGTATTCTTCTAGATACATCCTCTGTTGTCTGTCTCATCGTCTATGTCAGTAAAGACAAGATTTTGGGTAACCGACAGCGAAGTTGATACCACGCTGCGCAAGTGACCAACTACCATGAACATTCAGGGGTTCAAGACCTGCATAGACTACTCGTTTTCGGTGTACACACAATACGCAGTACACAGAAACTCGGATACTTTACTTGGGTATCTCTCTTCGCCCGAGTGGTTACCGGGCCCAAATTTGGGGTGTAAAAATAGAACCACTGTTACCTGCCATGCATGTCGTAAGAAACGACTAAGGAGGTTTGGCTGAAATCGGATGCATATGTCCTAAGCGTGTAGAAGTCTATACGTTTAGGGGCCTACCAAACCAATGTGCAACGTATACACGTTCTTGGCAAAGATCAAACATTTCACAAAGAGTGTTTAAAATTGGTCGTAAAGAACGAACGCAAAGAAGAAAAAGACTTGGGTATCTAAATTGCAAGTATCTCTGAAGTTGGGGTAAGGCTTGTCTGAATGTCGATGGACACGTTATAAGGGAAGCAATCTTTCACGCAAAAATCAGCCAGAGGCGCCTTATTATGCACCATGACTACGTCCGAATTCAGAGGGCGAACGAAAGAAAAAATATTTGGTAGGAAGCACCTGTTTCACATTGTCGTTTTTCCTACAAACTAATAATTATTGAACCAGTTCTGCACATAGATTAGTATACATTCGTTTGATTACTGTTACTAATTTGCTGGACAACTACATAAGTTCCATGTTACAGGATAACTTTGACTGTTACTCACTACAAAATGCTGGACAAATTACAAAATATACATAAACATGTACACACTATATATATATACACACTTACATAATATATGCAGACATAAACATATGTTAATTATCTACAACATAAAAAAGTAACTGCATTCTGAAAAAAAAAAAGTATGTAAATTCACTCGTTTACCACCAGTCTTCAACATTCAAACCTTCCAGGACGCATACATTATTTTTTAAAAATAAAAAAAAAAACAGTATATCAGTATAAATAATGTACACACAAATGTGAAAAGCAAATAATTTCCTTGTAAATAAGATACAAAACATAAAATTTGTTCTAGAATTATTTTTATAAAAAGGAAAACATTTTGTGCTATTTTGTTGCTGGAATTGAACGGGTTTTTTTATTCACCGATTATTTATATTTTCTATCATGTGACACTGTATAAGATCACGTGACTAAGGTCCTCCAATCTGACTCATTCTCAAATGTATTCATAAGATGGGGCTTGGATCGTGTTTGTATGTCATTGTAACAGGTCTGCTAACATTCAAGGCTAGAGATTTATAGTCTCACTACCAAAAAGCAAACATTATGTATGGTTGCTTGTGTTGGCTAACCTAACATTATAAACATCTTTATGTTCTACGTCGGCGTAGCTTGATGGTAATAATTGAGTGGATTTGTATACCATCTCGTTCGAATGATAAATGTGTATTCAATTTTCTTTAATTATCACCAATGCTACTGTGTAAGTGCTCTAACGTTGACACATTTAGTTAATTGACTGAGCACGTGAGGCGCCAAGTTTTTGCATAGAAGTCAACTCTATGAAATTTAGCAAAGTCTAGACTTCAGGTACTCGACCACATAGACACCGATTCTAGGTACGGTTCCTACTGATTTCATCAGATAATACTAAAATGTAAGTTTCTTCATCAAGTATGACTTCTACAGAGCATCGCTTTCATGACAGACCGCCTGAAATATCACCATATCTCTTGCCATTTCCAGGTTTCCTTCATCTATCGTTCAACGTTTTTATAGTGTCTCGTTGCCCCCCTCGTTCCTAAGGAATAATATCTCCAGCTACTGCTTTCTCTCAACCACAGAGACTGTACAGTGTAACAACCAAAATATTTCAGTTCCTAATACATATAACACATTTGAAATGAGTCACAGTTCCTGAACGTCCACACACTGAATGATGTCTATACCTTCTCTTCCCCACTCATTTCTGTCCACGGCGCTCTACAAGTATTTCTGTAACACTTTCACTGTATACATGTAAGTTTGCTACATTGAGTACTTCTGTAACACTTTCACTGTATACATGTAAACTTGCACATTGAGTACTTCTGTAACACTTTCACGGTACACTTGTAAGCTGCTCATTGAGTACTTCTGTAACACTTTCACTGTATACCTGTATGCTTGCTACATTGAGTACTTCTGTAACACTTTCACTGTATACCTGTAAGCTTGCTACACTGAGTACTTCTGTAACACTTTCACTGTATACCTGTATGCTTGCTACATTGAGTACATCTGTAACACTTTCACGGTATACATGTAAGCTGGTTACATTGAGTACTTCTGTAACACTTTCACTGTATACCTGTAAGCTTACTACATTGAGTACTTCTGTAACACTTTCACGGTATACATGTAAGCTTACTACATTGAGTACATTTGTAATAATACAGTAATACAACTTTTCTCCAATTTCATTATTTTATTTGTTAAATGTTGCTTTGTTCAAACAATTACAATGTCTTACTGGAACAGTCTTCTTTATTTTTCTCTTATTTAACAACTAAAATTTAGCTTAATTTACCATCTAATATTTAGTATTATATTTAATATTATTTTCAAATAATCTTAGCATTAGTAAAAAAAAAACCCAGTGATGTTTGTTATTTCAGTAGTAACAGAAAGAGTGATTTTCGTCGTCAGAAATATAAATCACAATTATGTTGATATTACACGTACAAGTTATTGGAAGATATTTGTAAATATGTGTTTTACATTAGGAGCGGCTGGCCAGAGACAGGCATCATGGCAGTGAGGGTGGCTCAAAAGAGAAACAAACAGCATCAAATATGGAGGCTAAAGAGAGCGCAGAGTGCAGAAAGAACATTCTTTGTATCAGCTCCAGACTCCAGTTTCACCTGCAGCAACTGTGGAAACTGTTGCCACTCCAGAATAGGTCATTGCAGCCACAAGAAATATGATTCAGCACAGAACAAACTACGTGACTCAAAGCCTATTGTCACCTGAGACAAAGAGGCAAATGATGATGATAATGTGTTACACTCAACAATGCATCATCTAGTAGGGTATAGCTGTTACATCTGCTGCTAGATGGCACAGAATCACAGTCATCATGTCTACACATGTCCATGCATATTTTGTTAAGACATGACTTTATTAAAGTGCTACTGTAGTTCATCACTACCAGAAGGAGTCCACATGACTCACTAGCGTGCCAGGACAGGTTCACGGTATTCATCAAAACGGGTGAAAATAATTTACCAGGCTACCATATATTGTCCACATGTTTCATCGTCTTGTCGAATGAGCTGAGGGGCACACAAAATGTATAAACTTATTTAACATGATAGAACAAGGTATACAGATGTATATGGCTGTCGCTTGGCCAACAAATTAGCGCTTGATGTTGAAATCTGTAATTTAATATAGATTATATCTAACAAACAGACCAATAATTCTAGGCAGGTCGGTATAACAAATTTGTGAACTTGAAGTCAAACTTTTTAAAGTAAAAATTAAACAAGCAACCGACTTCCTAAATTAGAACAACCTGCTTTCGATTTTTATTTATTGGAAAAATTATATATAGTAGCTATAACATTTTGAACTCAAGAGAGATATAGTAGCTATAACATTTTGAACTCAAGAGATATATAGTAGCTATAACATTTTGAACTCAAGAGAGATATAGTAGCTATAACAGTTCGAACTCAAGAGAGATATAGTAGCTATAACATTTTGAACTCAAGAGAGATATAGTAGCTATAACATTTTGAAATGAAAAATGAAAATAATGGCATATCCTTTATAGAACGTCACCATCAATCACAATAAACAAGTCGTCGATTTTCTAGACATTACTTATACGTTCAAGTTGCAACTGCTTTCGAAGTGCTATTTACCATTCAAACAAATCACGAGAACTAATTTGCTTCAAACTACCATGAAGTTTGAATTAGTACTCTTGGGTTGCGATTGAGCTCACTACCACTATTTCACAGACGAACCACCTATTATGTGTAGAATTTATTTTAAATGGCGGCTAACGAAAATAACATGGTGTGGACGATATGTCTTGTTCTACAAGAAATCTTCCTGATTTAATAGCATAAGAAACTGGACACATAAAATATTGAATATGTGAACAGCAGAAGATGGGAAACCAAACCAAATGTTGGAGGAAAAACACAAACTGGTGCACATATCATAGAAAATAGGTCCCAAATTGAACATCGGGCAAGTTAGCACGTTAATCCGCATGTGTGTTGTTGGGACTCGCAAGGGAGCAAAGAATAGTAACATTGCGCCCTACAAGCCGTGTCGTAAGAGGAGCCTCTGGTAGGGACATAGGGACGTTACCCTAGTAAATAAAAAGCGTCGCAGAAATCGGATATGATGGCCTACTTGTAGGCGCTTAACTAGCACAATGTACAACCTCTCTTAAGTTCAGATCACATAAAGTGGTTTAACAAATATGGTCGATATGAAGCTTTCGAAGAAGAAGCTCGTTGATCGTGACCATGTCACAACTGTTTCTGAAATACGGAAGATATTTTAAAACACATGTCACGCCAACACTTTATGAAGGATAGCAGGAATAAAGTGGGCCATCTCTTTACATCCAGGCTTTATAAGGTACAAGAGTTTGTTAGTCTTAAACGATTAACCTTTCAATCAATGGCAAGGTCACTGTTAAACTATTTTGGTGAGGAATATACTTTTCAAGAATTGCATACAAACATGGATGTAGAAATATTAATTAAAACACTGGTTTCATTCATATCAAAAAGTAAAGCTTCGTAAAATGATAGAAAATACAACAAACATGTACAAAATACAACAGAACAATAGCTTCATCATATAGAAAATAATATACGAGGGCGCATTGAAAAGTAATGCCTCCAAGTCCATAACTTTGTTAATATTCATAATTTACAAATGAAACATACATTTTCAGAAAGCTTGAGATGTCCACACAATAGAGTCATTATTTTTCGACATAGTCACCTCCACGTTCCACACACACGCCAACGTCGAACTAGTTGTTGCATCCCGTCGAAGAAAAATCTGATGATTTTTCACGAAGCCAGGTACGCACATCTGCTGTCACATCCTCGTCAGAAGCATATTTGTTTCCCTTGAGATGTTCCTTGAGCTTTGGGAACAGGAAAAGTCACAAGGTGCCAAATCGGGGCTATATGGTGGGTGCGCTAAAATGTCGTCAAAATTGAGACGCTCTAATGCTGCCGCTGTTTGTCTACTGGTGTGTGGACGAGCATTGTCATGTTGAAGGACTGCGTGTTTTCCAGGACGAACACGTAAGTCTTGCCCGTAGTTTCTTCGTCGTTTCCACATACCGATCAGAATTGACAGTATTGACGCGTTCCAAAAATTCGGTGTGGATTACGCCCTGGCAGTCCCAAAAAATGGTCATCAAAACTTTCCCCGCTGACGCGACAGTTTTGAATTTTTTTGGGGTGGGTGAGTTTTTGTGCCTGTATTCTATGGACTGGCGCTTGTTTTCAGGGTCGTAATGATGCACCCATGACTCATCGCCAGTGACAATTCGGCAGATAAAGTCATCGCCTTCTCGTTCATATCGCATCAGGTGTTCCTGACACGCCTGATGTCATCAGATTTTTCTTCGACGGGATGCAACAACTAGTTCGACGTTGGCGTGTGTGTGGAACGTGGAGGTGACTATGTCGAAAAATAATGACTCTATTGTGTAGTGGACATCTCAAGATTTCTGAAAATGTATGTTTCATTTGTAAATTATGTATATTAACAAAGTTATGGACTTGGAGGTATTACTTTTCAATGCGCCTCGTATATAGCTTCATAAAACTGCAAATACAATAGAACGATAGCTTCCTAAATAGTAATGGCAATATTCTACATACATACATATATAGCTTCATCAAATAACAAATACAATATACCATAACATATTTAAAAACTAACAAATACAATGTATTATATATTAATATATATATATGTATCAAATAAAGCTATGTTACAATACAAGAATAATTTCATCAAATTAGCAAATTAAATAACTTCGTCAAATGAGTCAAATCAAGTGAACCAAGATATGATATGTTACTGATGCTGTTGGAAATGGAAGACTTTCACAATGAAATCATAACATAAACATCATCTCTAGAATGTTCTGTGAAACCTAGAGTTATCATAACATAAACATCTTCTCTAGAATGTTCTGTGAAACCTAGAGTTATCATAACATAAACATCTTCTCTAGAATGTTCTGTGAAACCTAGAGTTAGTTATAACATAAACATCTTCTCTAGAATGTTCTGTGAAACCTAGAGTTAGTTATAACATAAACAACTTCTCTAGAATGTTCTGTGAAACCTAGAGTTAGTTATAACATAAACATCTTCTCTAGAATGTTCTGTGAAACCTAGAGTTAGTTATAAGACGGTAGGTTATACCAGGCATGTGATATATGAAACAATTAATTGTTGATGTTTAAAGGTAATGTTTCAGGCCGTGAAGTAAAATAGTTTGACAATGAATAGAACTAAGATAAAACGACGACGTCGTCTCGACCAAAATACCATTATCAAGAAACGAAGATTTGTTTGTCGATACGTGGTTCCGGTCTAATTATGTGCCTATTTCGTGGTTTGATATTTTGTTTATGGTAGATAGTTTTGTCCAAGCAACATCAGATTTTAAAAGTTGAAATAAAATATGGAACTCCGCATTATATAGTTTGAAAACTAAATTCAGTATTTTCAACTCCAATCTTGTCTTATTTCTAACATATAGCTAAACACGTAAACACAAGTATTACAGTTTTACAAAATACATAAACAGTGACGATAAAGCAACGCTTTCGACAAAGGCCTTTATCAAGCAAATAATACAAAAAGAATGACGAATTTCGGGGAACACTAAATGGACGATTACAGTGGAAACATAAACCTATTTTCATAAACTTATTTTCATTAGATAGGTTTATGTTTCCACATGTAATCGTCCATTTGTAGTGTTCCTCGAAATTCGTCATTCTTGTTGTATTATTTGCTTGATAAAGGCCTTTGGTCGAAACGTTGCTGTTTATCGTCACTGTTTATGTATTTTGTAAAACTGTAATACTTTGTGTTTACGTGTTTAGCTATTTTCCAAGTTTTACTGCAGTCTCCACCTTTTTCTAACATATACCAGCGTGACTTGAAAAATGACTAAAGATATAGAGTAAGTTGAATCGGTTGGACTTCGGGTGACAAGCCCTCTGTGAGTGCGGGTTCAATTCCGCGGGTTGTCAGAAAAAGCCACAGATTCCCCAGATTTACGGTGTTCATGGCACCGAACCGAAGGGTTACGATGTCCATGACACCGAGCCGAAGAGCTGAAAGCTCAAGTGCTTCTGGATCGAAAACAAATGTTTTAGGGAACCATTAAAAATAACAACTTAAAAAAAAGATATGAGAAGTTTCGAACTAACTCCTAGAAGAGATTGAACCAGTTGCGCAGGATAGAGCGATACTGAGAAATTGCTGGCAGGCCTTATGTAACATGTAACGGTACAAGAGTAATACAATATAGTTTTACTTCAGTCTTCTTCAGTATCGATATTATAGTCTTTTATGGTATCGAAATTGTATGTGTTCACTAGATACTCAAAGTTCCGATTGATATGATGTCTTTTGTTTGGTGACCAATAGTGGTCAACGTAAAATATATATATCATGTGTCCAGTTAATATCATCAATGATGTAGAAGGGACATCGATGTGCCTACTTAATACCATCAATCAAGAATGAATGGCTTCTACAATTCATGACAAAATTTGGTTCATCGGTCTAGGCGGGATCAGAGTGAAAGAGAGAGAATGGCTCCTTCTCTATTGATTTCCAGATTTTATATCTGTACAAAATTACTCTAAGTAGCTTGTTCTTATATATCCTTATGCGTGTGAGTGTGTGTATGTGTTCGCTCGTACGAGCACTGCACATGAATACACACAACTAGAGAGAGCTTGTTAGGGACCTGTCCAGCTAGAAGAACGGCAAAGTCAGACTAAGGCAGCCCACTGATATGAATCTTGCTGGAGAAAGTAGCAACTCTTACAAAATGTCCACGTGAACGCCACATGCACCATCTTTCGAGATTAACAGAAATATTCTTGCATCAAGTTTATGGGATATCCCCTGATGTTTGTTGCACTTTAATTACACGGTTAATCAGGAGAATCGGTATTTAGGACAATGTATACAGACTACAATAAGAAATCATTGGAACTTCAATAACACTACCATTTGCGAAATGGGCATTAATCAGTCAACAGTAATTTATTCCTGACAACCTGATATTACTGTATTAAATTTCAAACCACCAATGATGCCATTTCTTTTAAACATGCAACATTACATATAACAAATTATGATGACATTATGTCACGACCTGGTCTTTGGTATGATTGACATGAAAACTGTCTTCATGTGTAACAGAAACATCAACAAATCGGCAGTAAAGATCTTCGTGTTTTTCTTATTGACTTCGAAATTGACAAGAAGAAAAACACGGTCAAATCACGCCTAGTATAGAACTAAAGATACGGTCAAATCACGCCTAGAATAGAACTAAAGATACGGTCAAATCACGCCTAGAATAGAACTATCTTCAACTGTTTGATAAATAAAAAGGATACTAGGCAACAAACGATAGAAAATTCTAGATAGTTTCTCAATTTGTTCTTGACTCACAACAACATATCATATATTTATAACAAAGCACACAACAATTCTACATTGACAAAACAAATGCAATAAATGTTTTTATTATGACCAAGAGGTCTTCGTCTGCTTCTTCTTGCGTCCGTTGTCAATTCAGGCGTAGTCGGGGCGTCAGGTATGACACTTCTAACTGATTTTTGCGTGAAGGCATGTTTTTCTTTCTATCAGTGTCCCTTGCCATACAGGCATGCTGTCTCCGACTTCAGAGATAGTTTCTTCTAGCTTGAATGACAACAAAACCAACTTTGCCAACTAATCTAAAGTAAATATGTATTAGTTGATAGACAAGTATGAGGTACACCAGCTGAACTACAAAGTATGATCAGTATATATTAAGATTGTGATCTGTCTGCCGAATGAGCGTGCAGAGAAGGTCGGCGAGAACTTTTGGTGGCGAACTACCGATCCATGCCTGTAAATCCCAACGTCACCATCACTACAAATTCATTAATGATGGCCTTGACGTCTGCATCTACCGTTACTGCACCCATCTGCTAGAGTAGTGATAAACAACTCACTATAAATCTGACATACTACTGTCAAGACTGACATACTAATGTCAAGACTGACATACTACTGTCAAGACTGACATACTAATGTCAAGACTGACATACCACTGTCAAGACTGACATACTACTGTCAAGACTGACATACTACTATCAAGACTGACATGACATAGACTGACATCATAAGCTCCCAGTTGTAGAGCAAACATAAAAGACATCTGTGTGCAAACACAAAGAATTGTTACAGATGAACATTCATATGAACTCTTATCATATGTTATCATAATATATGTACAAGAAATGAAAATGACAATGCCTCATAGTTTTTAAAAAGATGTATTCCTTTTCTATATTCCTGGGTTTGCCTGCCTCGCAGCTTCAAGATAAAAAGAGAATTCTAGAACTGGCTCTTCTTTGTGCTTTCTAAATGCTGTCTTTCATTGCATATGAACGAAGAAATCAACACTCGAATATGTAGTGCGGCTACTACATTCGGCAAACTATCAAAGAGAGCGTAGGACAACAACAGTTGACATTAAGACGAACTTTCAAATTTATCGAGCATGTGTAATTCGTTCTTTACTATGTGACTCAGAAACACGAACAAGGTAAGAGGGAAGATTTAATATCTTTCACCTTCGATGTCTCCGCAAGATTATGAACATCGGGTGGTAGAACAAGATAACCAACTTTGAAGTACTGTAACATGCAAACTTGCCTTCCATCATGGACATACTCAGCAGTAGAAGACTAAGATAGCTAGAGCATGGGAGAAGAATGGACAATAGCCGCATACCACAACATCCCTCGTTCTGGGAACTTGTGGAAGGGAAGAAGCTCCACGGCAGACCACTGCTCAGATGTAAGAATGTCTGCAACGCCTCAGTGAAGAACTTTTCTATTTGTCCCAAACAGATGAAAAAAAACTAGCTGATGACCGAGTTATGTGGAGAACAACATTATGCAAAAGTACAGCATCTTTTGAAAAGAGACTTTGGGATGAACTGAAAGTCAAGAGAGACAAACGTAAACTCAGAAGTTGTCACAGTAAAACACTTGTCAATTGACCGTCTGTAAAGACAGAAAAGGCCATATCAATAAATATATATATACTACTGTGAACCACGGATGAGGAGAAACAATGGAAGTGGATAATCATCTTAAGAAAGTTGTAACTTACTGATCGTGTCTTGAGTAAAGAATGGTCACTCTACACTGGGACAACAAACAAACTTAATGGCAGCAGAGACATGAAAAAGAATGAGAACAAATACAAGATAGGTTATCATCCTGATGCAGACATAAACTGAACATCAGAATTAATCAAACAGTTTTAAATACACAAAGTTGTGGAGTTTCAAACTCACTTAGACCAATCGGAATGGCACATGAAAAACAACAAGAGAAACTCCCAGGTATTGCTGGTTATTTATAATTGTATGTTAATGTATGCAAAACTGATATGCAAATTAATGGACAAAAATATATAATAATACAAGCTGTGATGAAATAATCAACATGACTGACCAAAATAAGACTGATTTATGACATTAAATGAGAGATATAAAAACATAATGCAACAATATACATTAGTTAAATATAAAATCCTGCAATCTCGCACGTGTGTATGTGTGCGTGCTTTCATGTTTGATGGCATTAATTAAAAACAAAGTGTGATGAGAAACAAACCGAATATTGTTAACTAAGTGTGTATGTTTTGTATATATATATATATTATGTATATATATATATATATATATATATATATATATATATATATATATATAAAATGTTTAATTGAAATATTTTACATACACTGACACTGAGATCAGGATTGAGTCAGTTCATTCAAGATCAAAGCAGTGAACCTTTGATTGATGCAGAACAGCTGGCACTAAGGTAGTTCATCTCCAATATTGTACATTTTGTTTATTTTAAAATTTTTTGTTTGTTTGTTATCGTATTTGTCCGAGAATTTGAAGGATTCTTGTTAAGCATTTATTTTGGAATGTCTCCAGCTTGCGTATGATGTTGTGGGTCATTTTTAGCTTTCAATACTGTATAAGTAACACTACCAGGACACATATTCGATATATTTTTAAGTTGTTTTCTAAGATTTAATCCTTTGGCTTTTTCAGATTTTATCAGCATCGATATATTCTAACTACTAACGAGTTATTCTCTTCAATCGATATTTAACTATAACGAGTTATTTTTTCAGTATCGATATACTAACTACTAACGAGTTATTCTTTCAGATCGATATACTAATTACTAACGAGTTATTCTCTTTCAGCATCGAAAATAAATTTTCTCTAACTACTTAAATAAGAGTATTCTCTTCAGCATCGAAATACTTAACTACTAATAAGATACTCAGATCGATATATTCTAACTAGTCATAAGATAATCTCTTTCAGTATCGATATACTCTAACTACTAATAAGATAATCTCTTTCAGTATCGATATATTCTAACTAGTAACGAGTAACTCTCAGTATCGATGTACTTAAGTCCTAGTAATAATGTAGTAAAATACTTTTCTCGACAATCGACGATCAATCACTGCGAACATAGAACTGATAAAAGTAGTGCCGACGAAAAAATGGTAGAACGAAAAGTGACTTGACAAAAACAGCACATTACTTGAAGTTTGTATCTCATTACTATTACACAAGTACATCAACAGCATCATAAGTTACGACATTCATTATTATGATAACTCCTCAACGACTCTCGACTGAATGACCTATGACACTAGTGTAACCTCACAAAGAAAGCTACAATCATATCCCTATAAATGTATGAAGTCTATGATTAAATCATAAGAGAATGTATCGTTCTATTCTCAGTGTACGGACGTAATGGACGTGGACAAGTATGTTACAGTATTACACGAGAATGGAAAAAAAAAAGATTAAATATAAAAAATGACAACACTCGACGTTTCGACCATATGTCTTTCTCAAGAAAACAACTACAAACACAAAACGCTAAATAAACTAAAACATAGTTCTAAATAAAAAGAACGACAAGAAAGTGATACTAGATACGATCTGCTTGATAGATACTAGCGCGTGGCGTACACTTTTACAATAACAGGGAACATCCATGGAATGTGAACAGACTACTGCCACCACTATCATGAGGTGTGACAAGAAAGGACGTCTCACTAAACCAACAAAACACTAGTACATGATGAATCGCTGCACCACCAAACACGATCATTAACCTATGCTGCCTATGTTTAACTTCTTTTCATATTTACATACTTTAGCAAAAGAAAAACATGAGTGTTTTTTTTAAAGCGAACACACAAAAAAATCACTAAATACGATCATGCAATGATCGTATACATAAATGAATAATTAATTAAATATCTTAATGAACCTTTCTACAAATGTCAATATCTTGGATTTGTTAATCTTACTTAAAATTCAACTAGAAAACAATAATGGATTGGTTACAAAACGCAATCCTGGCAATTTTACAGCTACATTGTCCAGATTTCTTCAGCTGTACATACTAAGTCGTAAAATAAAGAGACAATAAAAGAAAATGTATTATTTTAAATCAAATCATGAATGTGAAAACTTTCTTGTGATTCGCAGCAGTTGTATTATTTATATATACACACGAATATAAGTTGTAAACAAAATGGCATCAAATGGCAGTTGAAGTACTTATATGTACTGTCTAACAGTAAGTAGCATTAATTAAATCTAAGCTGGACATAGACACGAAGAAAAATTGAAATAACAACATTTGGACATCAGTCATTTGTCTAACACAAAACGGTAAACAAACAAATCAGTTAAAATGCGCAATTTTCGCATGTTGTGTCGGAACTTTCACTTACGTATGCAATAGAGTCCCACTTGTACGGAGGTTAGTTTTCATGCCACTGACCAAAAAAAGCACAACATATCCATTTTCCACTTCTGAAAGCATATAAAAGCTGAATAGAACGTTTACAGTAGCAAATTTGAAGCAGCATTCCATACACAATTTAATTAATTTAAATAGTATAAAAGTGTGAAAAATTGTCAGAATACAGAACCATACAGAGTATGTACGCATAATGTTGTAGATATTGAATCATCTATATAAAATAGTTTTCAGAATACAGAACCATACAGAGTATGTACGCATAATGTTGTAGATATTAGATCATCTATATAAAATAGTATTCGAACTCGCTTTCCGGCTTCAGCTATTGAGCTCGTCTTGTGGAACACCGACGATAGATCACAAATGTAAAACATGATGAACACTAGCAAAGTATTTTAAAGCCATCACATAAGCGAAACGTTGTCACATAAGCGAAACGTTGTCACATAAGCGAAACGTTGTCACATAAGCGAAACGTTGTCACATAAGCGAAACGTTGTCACATAAGCGAAACGTTGTCACATAAGCGAAACGTTGTCACATAAGCGAAACGTTGTCACATAAGCGAAACGTTGTCACATAAGCGAAACGTTGTCACATAAGCGAAACGTTGTCACATAAGCGAAACGTTGTCACATAAGCGAAACGTTGTCACATAAGCGAAACGTTGGTCACATGAGCGTAACTTGTAACACTAGCGAAAACAATGTAAAATAGATGACCAGAAAGATTTGCACATAAGCGAAACGTTGAATAACAGTGCTCGCATACATTTGTGAATTTACAATGTAAAATAAATGACAAGTGCTTGTCTATCTCTCTTTAACGTGCTGACGTGACCAGTGCTTGCCTGGCACTTAGCGTATCTAGACACTTGTGACCAGGCGCTTGTCTGGAACGAGCCTATCGTTTCTGACGGGAACAGTGCCTGTCTGGCACTCACTCAAGATTGCATATTAACTGCTCACATCAGGACCACTACGTTATTTTCTGACTACGAAGCCCATACACGTTCAACATATTTAGTGTCATTCTCTAACCATAAAACCAACATCCACATTGCAAATGTTTAATGTCTCACTCTAAACTTGAAATTCACATTCCAAATGTTTACTGTCTCACTCTAAACT
The DNA here is from genome assembly GCA_020796225.1 of Arion vulgaris. Lineage (NCBI taxonomy): Eukaryota > Metazoa > Mollusca > Gastropoda > Stylommatophora > Arionidae > Arion > Arion vulgaris. The sequence continues at coordinate 86,413,591 of CM036756.1, forward strand.
TGAAATCCACATTGCAAATGTTTACTGTATCACTATAAACTTGAAATCCACATTCGAAATGTTTAATGTCTCACTCTAAACTTGAAATCCACGTTTCAAATGTTTAATATAACTCTCTAACTAAAGCGAAAACCTACAAATCATATTGCTTAATGTCCCACTCTACACATATGTAGTGTGCTGTCAAATTCGTCACTCCTGTTGTATCGTTTGCATGATAAAGGCCTTTTGGCCGAAATGTTGCTGTGTATTGCTATTGTTTTTGTATCTATGAATGTCACATGGCTTTTTGCTGTGTCAACCGTGCGTTTGTTGTGTGCATTCAGAAAATGGCGGACAGCGGTTACGACGAACTTACTGAATCTGCCGTATGCAGTGATATTGAGTGTGCAGAAAGCTGGATTTTGCAGTGATCGATGTTCCCTTCGAAATGAATTGCTATTCAAGTGATGAACAGTTTTGTGTTGACACTAGCGACGACCATATGCATTTATGCGGTGCAGGTTGCTTTTTGTGGTGGTACACGGCTGTTTCATTAAGAACTCTCTACACAAGAACTCTCTACATCCACGTTTAGAAACCAGCTCTAGATATCCATATAAAAAGTTAATGAAACAAAACTTTTGGTTTTTGTTTATATGTAAACTGTAACACTCTAACTCAATAACAGATACACATAACTTTGAACTATGAAGATTTCATCCACTTCATCAACCGCAAGAACGAAGCATCATCGACCACAATCCAGAATATCATCCTGCTGCTGAATATTATGTGGTCTATCAATTTAAGCAGTTGTTTCTTGTGTGTATCAAGACATCCCAAATGAAATAATGATGTGCATAATAAGGGAGAGGAACACATCTCAACACAATCAAATGAATGAACAAATTCTGTTGCTGTAGCATGTTGGGACATGGTAGAGGCACAAGAAACAAAGTTCTTGGCATAGTTCTTGAAACGGTATTTTCATATCCTACAGTCAATGTAGGAAATTTGTTGATTGATCTAATAAAGCAGGCCGGGTAGTCTTGTGTACCTAGTCTGGTAGTAGTCTCGTAGACCTTCTCCGATATTCAACACTTACAAATATATACATATACATTTTTGTATAGCCTGGTCACAGCACAGTGTAGCACCTCACAGTGTAGCACCTCACAGTGTAGTACAGTACAGTGTAATACAGTACAGTGTAGCACAGTACAGTGTAGTACAGCATAGCATATTACAGCACATCATATTACAGCACAGCATAGTACAGCCTGGTACATCACATCATGGTACAGCACATCATGAGTACAGACAGTGTGTACACGCAGTGTAGTACAGCAGAATGTAGTACATCACAGCGTGGTACAGCACATCACAGAAGTGTAGTACAGTACAGCATGGTATAGTACAGCGTAGCACAACAGTAGCACACATTGTAAGCAGTGGTACAGTACGAGTGTGTACAGTCAGCCTAGCACATTACAGCCTAGCACAGTCAGAGTAGCACAGTACAACGTAGACAGTGGTAGCACAGTACAGCATAGCACAGTACAGGTGTAGTACATTTGTAATGATGAGTGGTACTTCTAACATATATTTGAAATGTTAAATAGTTTCTCCTGGGATTATATGGCGAGTCTGATGATTGTGAATGACAAACAATCCTGAAAGAGATAGTTCCATGAGCAAGTGATGATTGAATGATTGAAGTAGTGCAGATCTCAATCTCGTGAGCAGACACTGCAATCTTGTGAGCAAAAACGGTGTTCGTTAATCATCTTCCCCCAAGAGATTATTCCACTCACAACCTGCTACAGAAAGCTTTCAAGCTCAGAAGTGACATGTTTCCAGTATATACTCTACAATCACAATTCTTCAGCTGTATTACTTGACAACTTTCAACAGTTTATGATTCAGTAAAATGATCTGCTAATATTGGTTACACGTAAACTTTGTTAGACTTGGTCATTGGTTTTGTTTCCAAACTAGTGTTGGTTTTCCCAGGGTTGACCAAGTAATTCATTTGTTTTGGTGTGAGATTTGAGTGATCCTTGTGAAAGTAGGGATTGTCCCCAGATGAAAGCCTGTTGCGGCCTCGTTGAAGTGAAGAATAGTTTCGGTCATAGAAAACGTTGTCTTTGTCCCGGGCATACCGGCACCACTGGAACATAAAGCCAATGAAGAATCCAAGAATCAGAGAGCAAATGATGGACACAATCACTGCCACAATAACTATCTCTAGAGCCAATCCTGAGCTTGATGATGTACTGCTAGCTCCTGCAACTCCACCTGTGGAAGACAATGATTTCATATAACTTGCATTCTCTGTTGTGTGTGATGAGAGCATTGGGAGACGACATTGAAAATTGAGAAGAAATTGTGAAATATGTTTGGTTTGGTAAGAGTAAAAGACAACGAAGGAGGAAAAAAAAAATGGTGAAATGTGTTTGTTTGATAAGGACATTAGATGACGACAATGCAGAGGAGTACAAATAATCAAGTGGTCTCCTTCTTCTTCTTTGCGTTCGTTCTTTATGACCAATTTTAATCACTCTTTGTGATATGTTTGATCTTTGCCAAGAACGTGTATACGTTGCACATTGGTTTGTAGGCCCCTAAACGCATAGATTTCTACACGTTTAGGACACATGCATCCGATTTCAGCCAAACCTCCTTAGTCGTCTCTTACGACATGCGTTGTAGGTAACAGTGGTTCTATTCTTTATACCCCAAATTTGGGTCCCGGTAACCACTCGGGCGAATCAAGTGTTATATCTGCATTGATGCAGCTTGAAAAAATGGATATTATTGTTGATAGAATGAAAGAATTCAGTAAAACTATGTAACAAAATGAGAGAACACAAAGTTTGGTAGTTTTACAGAGCATAGAAACAAGACAAGGTGACGACGTTTCGGCCATAAGGCTGTTATTAAACAAATGATATAAGAACAACACTGGATATAATATCAAACGACGGTTCTATATGAAACATATTCTAGACCCAATGAAAAGAAAGGGACAAGTAAATACTCGTGCATATAAATAGAAAATGATCTCAACGAAATGGCAATATGACAAATAGTTGCAATAAAATGGTGGATAATATTATCTTCACTTTTTAAGCTGTAACAAAATGCACATATTTGTTCAATGTACATAGCTCAGAACAATTATTTTCTTTAACTTCTTCCTCTTCTTTTGTCATCACACTGCTACCGGGTTGTTGCCCAGTGTCGTGATTTTCTGTTTTTGTCTTGCGATGTTCTGGTGGCTTGTGTGATTGTTATTTTTGCTCTTTCACGGGATTCTGCTACGCCATCTAACCATCTTTTCCGTGGTCTTCCTCTTGCCTTCTTTCCCGATGTTCTGTTGTAGAAGACTCTGTATACTGTGGAGTTTGGATGCATTCTTATTAAGTGGCCAAACCACTTCATTCTTTGTTTCTCAATGTAATTCAAGCAAGGTTCTGCGCCAACTTTCTTTCTTATGCTGATGTTGGTGATACTACAACTACAACGTCAAATTAAAAACACACAAAATACAACATTAGTACAACAGTCAACAACACTAGTACAACAACTAACAACATTATCACGAGCAATTTCCATATATAATTTCTGTTAAGACATTCATTTTCACATGCTTGTCAATGATTCACGAACAGAAACGTTTGTGTTCTATGTTAGATAACTGATCTAGCAATGTCCTAGACACATTTAATAAACTACTGTAATTATACTAAAAGTCAGTGGCGGCTCGTAGTCATTTTTATTGGTGGGGCCAGACTCAAATGTTCGGAAAAATCACGTTTTTTGTAGTATTTACTATTATTTGTCTATTCCGGAAGTTTTCCCCTTTTCGATTATTGGTGGGGCCAGGCCCCACTGGCCCTTAATGACGAGCCGCCCTGCTAAAAGTAGATTTATTTCTGAACTTGAAACCTGTGTTGGTACTATAACTTACCCTTTCTTTGTTCTCGTCTTCCTTAGAAGCTTCGACTGATGGTATCCTGGAGATGTCGTTCTCTTCAAGACCTGATTGACAGACACATGTAAGTCACGTGAGCGCACCAAACAAAATTCAAGCGATATTTATCAGATATGCTATTTTAAAATGTCAAAACTGTTCGCAAGATCAACAACACACAACAATGTACAAGGAAAAGACAGAATAAGAAAGATAGCTTGGACAGATTGTGTAAGTAGAACAATTACAGATAAATAGAACAGAATACAGACAAGGTAGAAATACTTGATGTGTACTTGACTTCACAGTGTCATTAGGTCGTAGTGTTATGAGGTCATATTATCATGAGGTCATAGTGTTATGAGGTCGTAGTGTCATGAGGCCATAGTGTTATGAGGTCATAGTGTTATGAGGTCGTAGTGTTATGAGGTCAGTCAGATAGTGTATGAGGTCTAGTGTCATGAGGTCATAGTGTTATGAGGTCGTAGTGTCATGAGGTCATAGTGTATGAGGTCTAGTGTTATGAGGTCGTAGTGTTATGAGGTTGTATGTGTCATGAGTGGATAGTATCATGAGGTCATAGTATCATTCAGTTTTAGTGTCATAACATCAAATGATAGAAGAAAACTAGTCACGACAGAGATGAAATGTCTACGCAGAATGATAGGAGTATCAAGAAGAGACCGTTGAGAAATAGAGACATCAGGACATAATATGGGTACGACATCAGTACTAAACTTCATCAAGAAACAACAAATTAAATGACTCAGCCACATAAGCAGATTACCAAATTACAGTGCGCATCAAAGAACAATGCTCTCAATTATGTGACATGGGCAAGTCTCAGACACTGGAACGAGTTCGAGAATTAGGCGTTAAATTTGGACATGCCAAACAGTGTTGTCTTTGTGGCAGAGAGAGAGAAGATATACTAATCAACTTCTCATGGTACGGTGAGCAAATGGACTTTGGGATGGCTGCTGTAGTAGAGGACAGAGCATGCATGGGAATACCCAATGTGCCATGGCGTCGATCGCATAACATAACTAACTAGATACAACTATCGTTAGTTGTCTTGCCTAACCATGTTGCTAGTTTGTAGCAGATCAGTGCTTTGCTTCTCAACAATGATTACGTGTTCAAGCAGAGAAGAAACAGATATAGAAGTAACACAAGATATCGTTAGATGAACTTAGTGGCATTTATATCGTCTTCATTAAACAAAAATCATTTCATATTTATTATAGTCCTCAGCATATGCATTCTATTAAACTGTTAATTGAGTTAAACAGCGCTATATGTATTTGGTATAATGCTAATTTGCGAAGTGCTAGCTTAATCGGCTAAAGGTGGGGTACATCATAAAACGTCAACTAACACAATAAAACACACTTAGACAAACTCCGAGCAGCACTCATTCGAAATACTGACGACGCTGGAAGTTAACACGTTCAACCGTACCTGGTCCACTCAGTGTGATACTTACAAGTAGGGCCCAATAAAAAAAAGAAATATAGCTAGTTGGTAAGTTAGTAAGTTATTAGTTAGTTATCCCATCCATCATATCATCTTCAACACGCAAGGAACAAGTTCATAAGTGCTCCGATATCATCTTTAGTTTATCCATCTGTAAGTGATAACCGACAGTTGCAGTTATGTACCGGTTAATGAAACATTGCCAACTTTCCTTATAGTATTCACATCTAGCAACAATCACATTTGACTTCTTAGCTTTTCCTTCTAACGTTTTCAGATATCCACTTGTACATTTAAGATATATGCAGATGTACATATACTCTGGTTGCCTACTAACTACTTTAGAAGTAAACAAGTCGATGTCAGTCAAAGACACGCTATATAGAGATGTACACAGACTCCAGTTGACCACTAACTACTTTAGAAGTACACAAGTCGATGTCAGTCCAAGACAAGTTATGTGGAGATGTACACAGACTCCAGTTGACCACTAACTACTTTAGAAGTATACAAGTCGATGTCAGTCCAAGACAAGTTATGTGGAGATGTACACAGACTCCAGTTGACCACTAACTACTTTAGAAGTAAACAAGTCGATGTCAGTCCAAGACAAGCTATGTGGAGATGTACACAGACTCCAGTTGACACTAACACTTTAGAATATACAAGTCGATGTCAGTCCAAGACAATATATAGAGATGTACACATACTTCAGTTGACCAGTAACTACTTTAGAAGTACACAAGTCGATGTCAGTCCAAGACAAGCTATATGGAGATGTACACAGACTTCAGTTGACCAGTAACTACTTTAGAAGTACACAAGTCGATGTCAGTCCAAGACAAGCTATGTGGAGATGTACACAGACTTTAGTTGACCACTAACTACTTTAGAAGTACACAAGTCGATGTCAGTCCAAGACAAGCTATGTGGAGATGTACACAGACTTTAGTTGACCACTAACTACTTTAGAAGTACACAAGTCGATGTCATCAAGACAGTATGAGATGTACAGACTTTAGTTGACACTAACTACTTAGAAGTCACAAGTCGATGTCAGTCCAAGACAAGCTATATGGAGATGTACACAGACTTCAGTTGACCACTAACTACTTTAGAAGTACACAAGTCGATGTTAGTCCAAGACAAGTTATATGGAGATGTACACAGACTTCAGTTGACCACCTACTTTAGAAGTACACAAGTCGATGTTAGTCCAAGACAAGCTATATGGAGATGTACACAGACTCTAGTTGACCACTAACTACTTTAGAAGTATACAAGTCGATGTCAGTCCAAGACAAGTTATATAGAGATGTACAGACTCAGTTGACCAGTAACTACTTTAGAAGTACACAAGTCGATGTCAGTCCAAGACAAGCTATATGGAGATGTACACAGACTTCAGTTGACCAGTAACTACTTTAGAAGTACACAAGTCGATGTCAGTCCAAGACAAGCTATGTGGAGATGTACACAGACTTTAGTTGACCACTAACTACTTTAGAAGTACACAAGTCGATGTCAGTCCAAGACAAGCTATGTGGAGATGTACACAGACTTTAGTTGACCACTAACTACTTTAGAAGTACACAAGTCGATGTCAGTCCAAGACAAGCTATGTGGAGATGTACACAGACTTCAGTTGACCAGTAACTACTTTAGAAGTACACAAGTCGATGTCAGTCCAAGACAAGCTATATGGAGATGTACACAGACTTCAGTTGACCAGTAACTACTTTAGAAGTACACAAGTCGATGTTAGTCCAAGACAAGTTATATGGAGATGTACACAGACTTCAGTTGACCACCTACTTTAGAAGTACACAAGTCGATGTTAGTCCAAGACAAGCTATATGGAGATGTACACAGACTCCAGTTGACCACTAACTACTTTAGAAGTATACAAGTCGATGTCAGTCCAAGACAAGCTATATGGAGATGTACACAGACTTAGTTGACCACCTACTTTAGAAGTACACAAGTCGATGTCAGTCCAAGACAAGCTTATGTGGGGATGTACACAGACTCCAGTTGACCACTAACTACTTTAGAAGTATACAAGTCGATGTCAGTCCAAGACAAGCTATATGGAGATGTACACAGACTTCAGTTGACCACTAACTACTTTAGAAGTACACAAGTCGATGTTTGATAACGCTGGAATAAGAAGAAGACTGTGAGAATATATTTTTAAAATACCTGAGATATGAAGAACAGAAAGAAAGGAATGTTCTTGTAACGGGTACTAATCATGAACAAGCTTCAGTTTTTAGAAAGCAATCAGTATTAGGCAGATCTCGGTTTTATTTGAACATATTTTAGAAAGCAATCAGTATTAGACAGATCTCGGTTTTATTTGAACATATTTTAGAAAGCAATCAGTATTAGGCAGATCTCGGTTTTATTTGAACATATTTTAGAAAGCAATCAGTATTAGACAGATCTCGGTTTTATTTGAACATATTTTAGAAAGCAATCAGTATTAGACAGATCTCGGTTTTATTTGAACATATTTTAGAAAGCAATCAGTATTAGACAGATCTCGGTTTTATTTGAACATATTTTAGAAAGCAATCAGTATTAGGCAGATCTCGGTTTTATTTGAACATATTTTAGAAAGCAATCAGTATTAGACAGATCTCGGTTTTATTTGAACATATTTTAGAAAGCAATCAGTATTAGGCAGATCTCGGTTTTATTTGAACATATTTTAGAAAGCAATCAGTATTAGGCAGATCTCGGTTTTATTTGAATATATTTGAAAATCAGTATTAGGCAGATCTGTTTTATTTGAATATATTTTGAAGCAATCAGATTAGGTAGATCTCGGTTTTATTTGAATATATTTAGAAACATCAGTATTAGGCAGATCTGGTTTTATTTGAAAATATTTTGAAAGCAATCAGTATTAGGCAGATCCTTTTTATTTGAACATATTTTAGAAAGAATCAGTATTGACAGATCTCGGTTTTATTTGAACATATTTTAGAAGCAATCAGTATTAGCAGATCTCGGTTTTATTTGAATATATTTTAGAAGCAATCAGTATAGGCAGATCTCGGTTTATTTGAATATATTTTAGAAAGCAATCGTATTAGGCAGATCTCGTTTTATTTGAACATATTTTAGAAAGCAACAGTATTAGGCAGATCTGGTTTTATTTGAAATATTTTAGAAAGCAATCAGTATTAGGCAGATCTCGGTTTTATTTGAATATATTTTAGAAGCAATCAGTATAGGCAGATCTCGGTTTTATTTGAATATATTTTGAAAGCAATCAGATTAGCAGATCTCGTTTTATTTGAACATATTTTAGAAAGCAATCAGTATTAGGAGATCTCGGTTTTATTTGAATATATTTTAGAAAGCAATCAGTATTAGGCAGATCTCGGTTTTATTTGAACATATTTTAGAAAGCAATCAGTATTCGGCAGATCTCGGTTTTATTTGAATATATTTTAGAAAGCAATCAGTATTATGCAGATCTCGGTTTTATTTGAACATATTTTAGAAAGCAATCAGTATTAGGCAGATCTCGGTTTTATTTGAACATATTTTAGAAAGCAATCAGTATTAGACAGATCTCGGTTTTATTTGAACATATTTTAGAAAGCAATCAGTATTAGGCAGATCTCGGTTTTATTTGAATATATTTTAGAAAGCAATCAGTATTAGGCAGATCTCGGTTTTATTTGAACATATTTTAGAAAGCAATCAGTATTAGGCAGATCTCGGTTTTATTTGAATATATTTTAGAAAGCAATCAGTATTAGGCAGATCTCGGTTTTATTTGAACATATTTTAGAAAGCAATCAGTATTAGGCAGATCTCGGTTTTATTTGAACATATTTTAGAAAGCAATCAGTATTAGGCAGATCTCGGTTTTATTTGAATATATTTTAGAAAGCAATCAGTATTAGGCAGATCTCGGTTTTATTTGAACATATTTTAATTTGATATCTAAGAATAAATAAAGACAAAGAACGCACAGGATATAATTAGATAAATATAATACTAATATAAATCTAGATGATACTGCATTCCAGTGGCGGCTCGTGATCGTTTTTGTTTGTGGGGCCAGACACAAATTTTCGGGAAAATCATGGCTTTGAGCTATGTTATATTTAATTTATTAAATAATAAATACACGTTACATATTATTTTTGGTGGGCCCGGCCACTCTGGCCCTTAATGACGAGCCGCCACTGCTGCATTGTACTACTGTATTCAACATTCGAATATCAAAATACATCTGTCAAAGGAAAAAATATTGTTTGTATTAAAACTTACCATTGGTTTCCACTTTCGAAGATCCACTTCCACTTGGGCACGAACACACGGGAGTCTCTACTTCTGATGGGGTTGCCATGGAAGCAGCTTCCACTAAATAAACAAAATTTGTAGAATATCATAACAACAAAGAAACTTATTTTTATGGGTCAAATACTGGAACACAAAAGAAAACAATGATAAACAAGTATACATAAACTTACATCATTGGCCTCTTCGTCTCAGGAGACAATAGGTCTTGCGTCACGTAGTATGTTCTGTGCTGAATCACACAGTTTCTTGTGGCTGTAATGGCCTATTCTGGAGGGGCACTCCTTGTCACAGTTGCTGCTGCAAAACTGGACACTGGAGCTGATACATAGGATGTTCTCTCTGCCCTCTGCACTCTCTTTTGCCTCCACATATGATGTTTTCTTCTTTCTTTTGAGCTGCCCCACACTGCCGCTAGCCATGCTTGCCTGTCTTTGGCCAGCCGCTCCCAGTGTTCTTTGTCTATGCCGCATGAAGTTAGATCCCGCTTGCAGGTGTCAATGAAGCGTAATAATGGGAGCCCATGCTGTCTAGCACCAGTTGCGAGTTGACCATATAGAATGTTCTTTGGGATTCTATCATCGCTCATACGGCAAACGCGTCCCATCCATCTTAGACGTCGCTGACTCAGCAAGGTGTACATGCTTGGAATGCCAGCACTGTCCAGGACTTCTATATTGGAGATGTGGTCCTGCCATCGGATGTTGTATATTCTCCTGAGACAGCGCATGTGGAAGGTGTTGAGGCTATGTTCTTGTCTAGCATATGGGTCCATGTCTCACTACCATACAGCAGAGTGCTGAGAACACAAGTCTTACACACACACACCGACACACGCGCACCCCACGCACCCCCACCCACACACCCACCAGTTCGACCCCGCACCCGCCTCCCCGCGCACACACAGTACACAATACATACACATACTTATATAGCAGGGATGGTTACTGAAATGATTGAGTACATCACACTAGTATTCATAATCCTTTTATAATCAGAGGAAGAGAAATACATGAACTACAATACGCTGACGAAACAGTGTTACTGTCAACATCACAAAAAGGGATTGAGGAATTATTAGGAGACTTGAAAGATAAAAGCAAAAAACAAGTTATTTAATTCATTAAAACAAAGACCAGATTAAATGATTTGGTTACCTGACAAGAATGTCCTGGTATCGTCTACCATAGAGATCCCCCCCAGAGAGAATGAAAAATTTTAAAGAAATGCTCACCAACTTACAAAGTGTATTAGACAAGTCACACACAAGATCATAACATCTCCTCCCAATACTTCACTGGCGTCAAATGAAGGAATATGATGTTAGGGGCGTTAGAATTGTATTGTCTGACTGTATATGTTATGTCTGACTGTATATGTTATGTATGACTGTATATGTTATGTCTGACTGTATATGTTATGTCTGACTGTATATGTTATGTCTGACTGTATATGTTATGTCTGACTGTATATGTTATGTCTGACTGTATATGTTATGTCTGACTGTATATGTTATGTCTGACTGTATATGTTATGTCTGACCTATATGTTATGTCTGACTGTATATGCTATGTCTGACTGTATATGCTATGTCTGACTGTATATGCTATGTCTGACTGTATATGCTATGTCTGACTGTATATGTTATGTCTGACTGTATATGTTATGTCTGACTGTATATGTTATGTCTGACTGTATATGTTATGTCTGACTGTATATGTTATGTCTGCGTGTAGGAATTCTGAATTTCTTACTTCTTATGTATCCATTTCTTGATAAAGGTATTTTGGTCGAAACGTCGTTGTATCTTGTTTTTGTAATTTGTAAGACTATATTATTTTGTTTTTACGTGTATCGCCTATAAAGCAGGATCAATATCAACGTAAACACAAACTATAAATGTAAAAACAGCAGAAATGTGCATACACTTTCAAACACAACAACAGACAAACTAATCAAACACAATAACAGCAGCTAAACTAATCAAACACAATAACAGCAGCTAAACTAATCAAACACATATGATTTCCGTGAAGATTACGTACCTGTAGTTTCATCTCTACAGCTGCTATGTTTACCAGTTGAGATGTTCTGTAAGCTGTTGGATGAAATGAAGAAAATAATGTGTCGGTATTCAAAACAAATTAAAGATTAAAACAAACACAAATGATTGAATAGAGAATACAAAAGAATTCGTGAAATAAACGACTAGGGAACTTTTGTCTAATTGTGTATTGATCAACTATCTCAACGGTATCATTACTCTTGGAAGAGAATGTAGAGATTGGGGCAATATGAAGGCTGATCTCGCAGTTAAGCAGCTGATAGAAGATAATGCAAGGGATGATGTTGTTGTATATACCGATGGGTCGGTTCATCGTGGTGAGAAGTCCGGCAGGGTTTCTTGGCTAATGCGTATGGTAGGGTTGTTGCAGAGCGAAGTGGGGCATACAGGACAACTACTTCTAGTATGAGGATGGAGGTTGAGGCCGTTACTGCTGCCCTCCATTGATCTCTGGGACTTCTTTTACTGGGACCGTTGTTGTGTCTGACTCTCAGTTGATGCTTCACAAGATCCAGAAGGGCAGGTTTCGGATGAGTGGATGTCGTCTATAGAAGTTTCTAACCTCCAGAGGCTTACGTGGATATATTGTCCTGGGCATGCGGGTGTTTACGGTAATGAGAGAGCGGACAGGCTTGCATCAACAGCATCGATTGTTGGGGAGTTGAAAATGGATCAGGGGAATATATTCTTCGGTCTCTTCGCGACTGTCTGTTTGATGAGGACACTAAAATCGATGTTGAATCGATCAAGCGATTTAGGCAGTTTGGAGTTACCCGTTGTACAAGTCGAACTGGATGCCTGAGAGGCAGAGGTGTGTTTAATCAGCGAGCCACGGGAACCATCAGTATGCATACTCTTCGATATCTGTTGGGGAGACTGAGCACCTATGGGTCTGCCCGGAGTGCAATGACGTCAGTTTAGTAACCAATAACCAATAACCAGTAACCAAGTCTGCCGTATAAGAAGTGGATTTCTTCCCTTCTGGTGTATCCTTTGCTTGATAAAGGCCTTTTGGTAGAAACGTCGTTGGGATTTGTTATTGGTTTTGTACTTTCTAAAACCTACAGTACTTTGTATTATACATGTTTCACTATTGAACTGCAGTAAAGAATACACCAGCAAGGGATACATTGAAGGGATAAACGTGGTCGAGTGATGGAATAGAAGTGATAAATTGGTGAAGTGGCAGTGATTGATAGTGTTCACTGGAAATGATAGAAAGATGCGAAATGATAGACTGATGGAGTAGAAATGATAAACTGTTGAAGCAGAAATGATAAGCTGATAAAGCAGAAATGATAAGCTGATAAAGCAGAAATGATAGACTGATGGAGCAGAAATGATAGACTAATGTAGCAGTAGCAGAAATTATAGAATTGTAGATCACAAGTGATGTATTGGTAAAGTTAAACTGATAGACTGATGGAGTGCAACTGATTGTCTAATGGAGTGGACGTTATAGACTGATGTAGTAGAAGTGATAGACTAATGTAATGTAATGTAATGGATGTACTAAATGGAATGAACTACTTATACAGAAGTAGTAGATGAATCAGTTCATTGAGTGAATTGATAAATTGATCGAGTGAAAGTGATTGATTGACAGAGTGATTGAAGTACATCATATGTCTGAAATAGATATCAGTACTAAGACTGATCACAACTGCGTTACAAAGTAATACAACATATTCATAATAAATTGAACAACAACATAAAACTACAATAAACAACTTCATAATATTTCTCAAATGGTTAAATAAAGGACTTACATAAATGTATTAACGAATTTCGACCAAAAATACGATAGTAATTTTTTTTAGTTAGCCGCGATAGTGTAATGGTTAGTGCGCTCCGCTTCTTAGGCGCATCGTTCGTGTTCAATACCACAATTGAAGTGTAATTTTGTTCCCGCCTGCATCATCTCTTAGGTCGACCTAGCCACAATTGAAGTGTAATTTTGTTCCCGCTGTATCATCTCTTAGGTCGACCTAGCCTCAATTGAAGTGTAATTTTGTTCCCGTTGCACATCTCTTAGGTCGACCTAGCCTCAATTGGGTAGATACAAGAAAAGCACTGGGAAGTAATGACGGTCGGCGTCATGTTGACCACATCATATATCGGTTAAAACAAATATGAGATTAACACTGTATTTTGCAATATACCACATGGTATGAAATAGGATGTCTTTTAATAAAAGAAATTTGGTTTACTAATCTAGTTGTACTATTATAAATCTTGTTTTAATATGAAAGTTAAGCTTACCCAGTCTGGGCGTTGATACACATCAGTTTCTCATTCCAAACACAGTAGGGATCTTGTAATCCAACACATGCACTGTCAAACATCAACAAAGTACATAAATGTCGTCATACACAAGAAGACAAATAACATCAACAGGTATGTCGCGTAACTGCAACAAGTATGTCGCTTTAATTAATATAGGAAGAATGTTGTTGTTGTTGAACTTAAAACGTTTGCTCTTTCCTGGAGCCAGACAAGTTTTTTAATTGACATGTCTTTTAGCGAATAGCAATTTTGTTAATGTATGTCTTTTGTATCCAGTGATGATGTTGTTTTTGTCAAGCGTACAACTGTTCTGCATGTCATTCAGTGCATAGTAGGTACTAGCTTTTCTCCCTAAGGAGTACATCTTTTGTAATTATGATTTCTTAGCAGTTATGAACAATTGTTAAATATGTATTAGTATATATATAATATACAGTGGCGGCTCGTGATCATTTTTGTTCGTGGGGCTAGACATTTTTCCCTGATAAATCATGGTTTTTGGTTGCTATATTTTCATTTATAAAATAATAAATACACGTTATACATTATTTTTGGTTGGGCCAGGTCCCACTGGCCCTTAATGACGAGCCGCTACTGATATATATATATATATATATATATATATATATATATATATATATATATATGTGAATTAGTTCCCTAAGAGGTCACTATCTTGTAGTGGTGGGGAGCTTGAGTATCTCCATGATCCGCAAAGTTATGTTAAGAGAAGATTTGCTTTTGGTAGGGGCCACCGTGTGTCAAACAGAATGAAGGATAGGGGCAGATAAAATGTGAACTTCTGGGGTTCCAGGTTGGGATTGAGTTAGGGAATAACAACACATTCCTGTAAAACATATTGTGTTAACGAAACGGAAGCAAGAGATGATTTGTTGCGTCGCGTGAATGAAGCCAAGACAATAAAGACGAAGTTGGAGGTAGATTGAGCCTGTATGTCGTATGGATTGTTTAAGACAGCTAGTGGATAAGAAAACAATGTGGGCATCCATAGGAAACATGGAGAAATAATGTGGAAAGAAAATAATGTGGGATTTCCCAAAAGGAAACATCAGAAATAATGTAGAAAGAGAGATGAAAGATTGTTATCGAAATAGGGGGAAGACTGCAGTAAAACGTTGCTGTTTATTGTCACTGTTTCTGTATTTTGTAAAACTATAGTACTTTGTTTGTACGTGTTTCGCTATGAAAGATTGTTACTATTATTAGTAGTGGTAGTAGTATGGCAATCATCATATAGACTCCCCGTCTCCCCAGCCATCAGTAAGATGTGGCTCAATGTGTAAGATGTGGTTCAATGTGTAAGATGTGGCTCAATGTGTAGATGGGTTCAATGTAGATGTACTCAATGTGTAAGATGTGGCTCAATGTGTAGATGTGGCTCAATGTTAAGATGTGGCTCAATGTGTAAGATGTGGCTCAATGTGTAAGATGTGGTTCAATGTGTAAGATGTGACTCAATGTGTAAGATGTGGCTCAATGTGTAAGAGTGCATCAATTGTAAGAAATGTGGCTCAATGTTAAGATGTGCACATGTGTAAATGTGGCTCAATGTTAAGATGTGGCTCAATGTGTAAGATGTGGCTCAATGTGTAAGATGTGGCTCAATGTGTAGATGGGCTCAATGTGTAAGATGTGGCTCAATGTGTAAGATGTGGCTCAATGTGTAAGATGTGGCTCAATGTGTAAGATGTGGCTCAATGTGTAAGATGTGGCTCAATGTGTACAAACGTTGAACATCAATATTGTAGAGTGAATATTACATAATGACTTTACTCAGTTCAGACAAACATTGCTGAATATGATGGTTGCTATTCTGTTAGTAATTCATGTAAAATAATTTTGCATATTTTATTCTGGTCATGTGCTTCCCCCGTTGTAAAATCTACCTGTTAATGAATATTAAATATACAACAGGTAAGCATGATAGACAGGTACACTGCTACTACTATTACAAATAACTGTCTCACCTGCAAGTTGTTGCTCGGTTGCATCGATGTAGAGGAATGGATACAACTTTTTGTTTAGACACCACCACAAGCTGGGAATCTTTCCTGGTTCTGTAACTTAACATTTTGAGACTGACAACTGGGTCACCTTTGTCCAGAACTTGTATATCTTCAATAATCACAGACTCAACTTTTCCTGTTCCCTTGTTGATTGCTTTAATAATGCGTCCATCATCTATATCAGACAGACATTACAAACAAATCAGTAGAGAGAATCAATAACAAAACAAATACAAGAATAATATCAACAAAAAGGTAATATATACAAACTCTCACAAGTGAATGGGATACAGAATATAGTATTGATTGATTGATTGATTGACTGATTGATTGATATAAACATCATCATTATACTGTGATACCTCTATGGTCGGAGTAAGGCTTGCCTGAATGGCAGAGACACCGATAATAAGAAAAGCAAGTTCAACGATAATAAAAAAGCTTCACACAAAAATAAGCTAGAGGTGCCATATATTTGCCCTGACTATATTTGAATTCATAGCGATATAACCAAAAATAACTAAATAAAAATTGCACTTCGGTGACTAACCATGTGTGCTCTGATCTCTTTCTTATACATGAACATCTTAATAGCATTGAACAAACTCTCTGAAATCGAACACCCCACCGAAGGATAAGCAACTGAGCTCAAATAGGTGCTGAAGGTTTGGTGCACGTACATTACCTTCTGAGGCTGTTTATACATCACCAAGAGAATGATTAAAACAGGCCTAGAACGATCGAAAGAGAAGAGAACAAACTCTATGGAGCACTGATGAGGGTTTCTGTCGTAATTGTTGACAGATAGTTACAACTCTTGTAGGAATGTTAATTTAATATGGTTAAGAAATGTTGCTCTGGCAGCAGCTTTGCAGCCTACTCTTACTGATTTTTAACTGTCAAGGGTTCTCTTACGTTTCAGTAGACACACACATGAGATTGTGCTGACAGAAAGCTATCTTAAGACTGATTGTGCCGACAGAATCCTAATTTAAGACTGATTGTGCCGACAGAATCTAACTTAAGACTGATTGTGCGACAGAATGCTAATTAAGACTGATTGTGCTGACAGAATGCTAACTAAAAAAGAATGATTGTACTGACAGAATCCTAACTTAAGACTTAACTAAAATATGAACAATGTCTGACCTGTTCCAACAAAAATGACATCATAATAGTTTCCATCAGCTGATAAAACCTGCCAATCAACTGCAATCTGTGTGAACTTTGACCTGTAATGACATCAACAAAAGAAACTTACAATAGATAAGTATATTTGTTTTATTATTGCTCAGATTCTAGAACTATTACAGTACAATACATACAAAGTTCACATTCTGTTACAGAATGAGTATTATTACAATACATAATAGCACATACGTTACAGAATGAGTATTATTACAATACATAATAGCACATACGTTACAGAATGAGTATTATTACAATACATAATAGCACATACGTTACAGAATGAGTATTATTAAATAGAAGAGATCACCCGAATGGTTACCGGGGCACAAATTTGGGGTGTCAAGAATAGAACCACTGTTACCTGCCACGCATGTCGTAAGAGGCCACCAATGAGGTTTGGCTGAAATCGGATGCACGTGTCCGCTAGGAAATGCTAAACCGAAACAAATACTTGCAGAAAACGGATGCACCAGGCAGTAAAGTGCATAACATGGTGCAACGACCCCTCACAATGAGAAATTGGATTACGGATTCTACGGTCGCCAATCTGCCTCGGAGATTTAGTCACGAAGTAAGAATGTCAGACCTACCACCACGAGGCTGGCCAAAACTTCCTGAGGGAAGAGGTCGGCACAAACAGGGAAGCAGAAATCATAGGAATTATATCCTACAGAACTGCCCCAGTATGCAAACTTGAGAAGAAAGAGGTGGCCCACTTACACCAGCGTCCAAGACAAACTGTATGGTGTGACTGATAATCTGAGGCAGAAGGCTGCCTTTATTAAAGAATCCGAAATCCCAATCTAGTGAGAACGCAGAAGAAGACGAAGATAGAAAAGATGGTAACAGAACTGGTAGAGCACAGATCTCTCATTATTGAGCATGTCCGTTCAAATCTTGATACAGTCTGTGGGTTTTTTTTTTTTTTGGCAGAAATATAAATTTCTATTGAGAATTTAGATGCCAGTTACAGAAATATAGATTTCTAGTGAGAATTTAGATGCCAGTTATAGAAATATAAATTGTTAGTTAGAATTTTGATGCCATTTATAGAAAAATACATTTCTAGTGAGAATTTATATGCCATTTATAGAAATATAAATTTATAGTGAGAATTTAGGTGCCATTTATAGAAATATAAATTTCTAGTGAGAATTTAGGTGCCATTTATAGAAATATAAATTTCTAGTGAGAATTTAGGTGCCATTTCTAGTGAGAATTTAGATGCCATTTATAAAAATATAAATTCCTATTGAGAATTTAGATGCCATTTATAGAAATAGAAATTCCTAGTGAGAATTTAGATGCCATTTATAGAAATATAAATTTCTAGTGAGAATTTAGGTGCCATTTATAGAAATATAAATTTCTAGCTAGAATGTAGGTGCCATTTATAGAAATATAATTTTTCAGTGAGAATGTAGGTGACATTTATAGAAATATAAATTTCTAGTGAGAATGTATGTGCCATTTATAGAAATATAAATTTCTAGTGCGAATTTAGGTGCCATTTCTAGTGAGAATTTAGATGCCATTTATAGAAATATAAATTTCTAGTGAGAATTTAGATGCCATTTATAGAAATATAAATTTCTAGTGAAATTTAAGTGCCATTTATAGAAATATTAATTTCTAGTGAGAATTTAGGTGCCATTTTTAGTGAGAATTTAGATACCATTTATATAAATATAAATTTCTAGTTAGAATTTAGATGCCATTTATAGAAATATAAATTTCTATTGAGAATTTAGATGCCAGTTATATAAATATAAATTTCTAGTTAGAATTTACACACAAGATACAATAAATAGATTTATAGCGAGAGGTCAAACAGAAGATACACACACAAGTAGATTTTAGTTTAAGCTGAACATGAGTTATAAGATTGAGAAATGTAGATTTCTAGTGTTAAGCTAAACATGAGTTATAAGATTCAGAAATGTAGATTTCTAGTGTTAAGCTGAATATGAGTTATAAGATTCAGAAATGTAGATTTCTAGTGTTAAGCTGAATATGAGTTATAAGATTCAGAAATGTAGATTTCTAGTGTTAAGCTGAACATGAGTTATAAGATTCAGAAATGTAGATTTCTAGTGTTAAGCTGAATATGAGTTATAAGATTGAGAAATGTAGATTTCTAGTGTTAAGCTGAATATGAGTTATAAGATTCAGAAATGTAGATTTCTAGTGTTAAGCTGAACATGAGTTATAAGATTCAGAAATGTAGATTTCTAGTGTTAAGCTGAACATGAGTTATAAGATTGAGAAATGTAGATTTCTAGTGTTAAGCTGAACATGAGTTATAAGATTCAGAAATGTAGATTTCTAGTGTTAAGCTGAATATGAGTTATAAGATTCAGAAATGAGATTTCTAGAGTTAAGCTGAACATGAGTTATAAGATTGAGAAATGTAGATTTCTAGTGTTAAGCTGAACATGAGTTATAAGATTCAGAAATGTAGATTTCTAGTGTTAAGCTGAATATGAGTTATAAGATTCAGAAATGTAGATTTCTAGTGTTAAGCTGAACATGAGTTATAAGATTGAGAAATGTAGATTTCTAGTGTTAAGCTGAACATGAGTTATAAGATTGAGAAATGTAGATTTCTAGTGTTAAGCTGAACATGAGTTATAAGATTCAGAAATGTAGATTTCTAGTGAGAAGTTTGTAGACGATGAGATGGTGAAACAAGATCAACAAAACAAAAATGTAAGTAGATATGAAGAAGTAAAGAAAAGAATAATATCTCACTTGAAGCTGGTAAAAGCCAATATTGGCATGGCTCCTGCGGCGGGAACAGCCTCATCCATCAGAGGATGCTTCTTGATAAAGTTAAGAGTTGTGTACGACAGTTGCTGACTGTCCCTAGAGCACTGTAATATAAATAATTTTCATAAATCGAGGAAGTAAATACATTCGGTAATATTTAATAAACTAATAAAACACTACAGACAAGAGAAAAAAATGTTGAGTGGAAACACTGGGCCAAAAAAAACACATTGTGGACAAGAGAACATATGTTAGTTTTAAAAAAACACTGTGCAAGAAAACATAGCAGACAAGCAAACAAATATGGAGTGGAAACACTGTGTAAAGAAAACATTGCAGACAAACAAACAAATCTTTTAGTGGTAACGCTGTGCAAACAAACTGATGACAGATTAATATAAAATATTTCAGAGAACCATTAATTTAAAAGCAGTAACTAAAAGGCTGATAACCTGTGATCCATAGTGGGTGGGACCTGCCACATGGTGATTTGAGGATTATAGTGGAAATCAAAGAATTTTCCTGTTCTAATAATAGTGCTTGAACAGTCAGTCACGAAATGTCGTCAACGTTTAGTAAATAATATGTCTATGATGTATGTGATTACATCAGTGGCGGCTCGTGATCATTTTTGTTGGTGGGGCCAGACATCCCCCCGTATAAATCATGGCTTTTGGTTGCTATACTTTAATTTATAAATAATAAATACACGTTATACATTATTTTTGGTGGGGCCGGCCCCACTGGCCCTTTAATAACGAGCCGCCCTGGATTACATCATATATCTATCTATAAGATGTATGTGATTATATTATATATGTATATGATTTCTAGGTTATGGGATAAAATGCAACATCCATTTTTCCTAAGAATTGATATATGAACAGTAATGAAACAGTTCCAAGAAATGATACAGTAATGAAACAGTTCCAAGAAATGATACAGTAATTAAACAGTTCTAAGAAATGATACAGTAATGAAACAGTTCCAAGAAATGATACAGTAATGAAACAGTTCTAAGAAATGATACAGTAATGAAACAGTTCCAAGAAATGATACAGTAATGAAACAGTTCCAAGAAATGATACAGTAATGAAACAGTTCCAAGAAATGATACAGTAATGAAACAGTTCCAAGAAATGATACAGTAATGAAACAGTTCCAAGAAATGATACAGTAATGAAACAGTTCCAAGAAATGATACAGTAATGAAACAGTTCCAAGAAATGATACAGTAATGAAACAGTTCCAAGAAATGATACAGGTAAAAACTCACCGTTGCTGGTTGGGGTTTGGGTGTTTCATCCCATCCAACAGGTAACCAGTTATGTAGGTATGATTCTTGACCTTTGAACCGTCCTTTGAATGTTTCCTCAATTTTAGAGTAAGTAAAAGCACAAACTGCAGAACCTTTGATCCCATTTCTAAATGAATAACATCACAAGTTTTATGTATACAGAGAAAGTAACATCACAAGTTTTATGTATACAGAGAAAATAACATCACAAGTTTTATGTATACAGAGAAAATAACATCACAAGTTTTATGTATACAGAGAAAGTAACATCACAAGTTTTATGTATACAGAGAAAATAACATCACAAGTTTTATGTATACAGAGAAAGTAACATCACAAGTTTTGTGTATACAGAGAATGTTGGATACATTTTGTTAGTTATTGTTACTGAACTAACATTATAGCTGTCCAGGTAGATGGGTGCTCAGTCTTCCCCAGCAGATATCTGAGTATATGCATACTTCCCTCAGGTGACAGTATTATACATACAAATTGTGTGTCTGTAGAGCTAGGCTTAGGGTACTGTAGAGCTAGGCTTAGGGTACTGTAGAGCTAGGCTTAGGGTACTGTAGAGCTAGGCTTAGGGTACTGTAGAGCTAGGCTTAGGGTACTGTAAGAAATCAAGGTTTGTAGTTCGAATCCTATGTTCGTATTTTTTTTCCAGAAGTCGCTAGTACTTGTTCATTGTCTATTTATTGATCATATTCATTGGCTTCAGTGCTTCCACTGGGGGTTCTTATATATTCATTGGCTTCAGTGCTTCCACTGGGGGTTCTTATATATTCATTGGCTTCAGTGCTTCCACTGGGGGTTCTTATATATTCATTGGCTTCAGTGCTTCCACTGGGGGTTCTTATATTTTCATTGGCTTCAGTGCTTCCACTGGGGGTTCTTATATATTCATTGGCTTCAGTGCTTCCCAACGGGGTTCTTACATATTCATTGGCTTCCATTGCTTCCACTGGGGGTTCTTAAAAACTCATTCTCGCCCGAGTGGTTACCGGTACCCAAATTGGGGTGTGAAGAATAGAACCGCAGTTACTTGCCACGCATGTCGTAAGAGGCGACTGAGGAGATTGGGCGTGTGGCTAGCAACCCCGCACCGTAAAAAAAACACTAGATGGCCACAGAACGGAGAGCGAACGGAGTAAACGCTGGCTGAAACCGGACACATCGCCGAGGATAAGCACCAGAGCTCCAAATGGTGCTGAAGATGTGACGTGAAACACACCAACGCTAAGGCTGCATGAATCAGATTTTCACATGAATAGAATGGGGAAGTCTGGTATATCGGTCTGGGCGGTGAACGAGAGAGAGAGAAAGAGAGAAACTCATTCTTTTCTTACAATAAACTTGAAGCTACTTTGAATGATGTGTGTATGTTTGTATTATGTGTTTACTTGTGTGTATGTATGCTGTTGTTGTGTCTCATATATACAAGCTCAGAAAGCTTGTCACATGTGTTTGTGCAAACATTGTTCAATTGAATCTAACCTGATTGTTCTGTATTCAACAGCCTATGCCGTTTATGAAAATCGTGAAGCTTTTTTTTTTGAAAACTAGCTGGTTGCGTTGTTAAAAACGCTTGTCTGTATGGCTAGGCAATGTGTGCTGTAAGAAATAAAGGTTTATGACTTCCTGTACTGAAAAATCGTGGCACATCCTTTACAGGGCGTCGCCATCAAGCACAGTAAACGTGTCGATGATTTTTCTAGGCACCACTTATACGTTCAGTAGTTTGCCATTGATTTCCGAAAGGTGAGGTCTATTTTTACCTTTCGTTAAAATCCCACGAAAACGATTTTGCTTCCAAACTGAACTGCCTGCCACAGAGTTTGTACCAGGTACGCTTGGGTTCTCGCCCGAGTGGTTACCGGGGCCCACATTTAGGTGTAAAGAATAGAACGACTGTTACCTGCCATGCATGCCGTAAGAGACGGCTGAGGAGGTTGGGCGTGGGGCTAGCTACCCACACCGTAAAAACACTGATGGCTATAGAACGGAGAGCGAACGGAGTAAACGCTGGCTGAAACCGGACACATCGCCGGGGGATAGGCACCAGAGCTCCAAATGGTGTTGAAGATGTGACGTAAAACACACCAATGAATCAGATTTTCACAAGAATAGAATAAATGTGGAAATCTGGTATATCGGTCTGGGCGGTGATCGTGAGAAAGATAGAGAACCAGGTACGCTTGAGTCATGATCGAGCTCACTAAGCTTATGCTACAGATGCCAACACCGTATAAGAAATCAATAATAAAACGATCAACTCAAGAAATGAAATGAAAGTTTGAGATAATAAATACAATGAACAAAGAAGAAGACCCATTGGGAAAATGCTGCACAAGATGAAACAAAATAATAAGTATAATATTGTTCTTAGTAATATTTGTAATGTAGTTAATATGATATTAACATCATTGACATGATCGCACAAACATGGACTTGACTTACTCTGGAGTATTGAAGATACCATAAATGATATCAGACCGGTCACCACTGTCTGAGGTTGGTCTGTAGTTACCTTGACCCAGTTCAGATGTGGATTCTGTGAAAACAATGGAAGTTTTGTATTACAAGTATTTTGAAATTTGTATATTATTGGTATATTTTTTGAAATAAATCACTATATATCAATATATCTCCTTGTGGTTATATATATAAAAATACAATATAAAATTATAAAATATAGAAAAATAGAATATAGAAAATAGAATGTCGAAAAATAGAATATCGAAAAATAGAACCTAGAAAAATAGAATATCGAAAAATAGAATATTTAAAAAAAAAATATCGAAAAATAGAACCTAGAAAAATAGAATATAAAAAAATAAAATATCCAAAAATAGAATATAAAAAAATAAAATATCCAAAAATAGAATCTAGAAAAATAGAATATAAAAAAATAAAATATCGAAAAATAGAATATAAAAAAATAAAATATCCAAAAATAGAATCTAGAAAAATAGAATATAAAAAAATAAAATATCCAAAAATAGAATCTAGAAAAATAGAATATAAAAAAATAAAATATCCAAAAATAGAATCTAGAAGAAAAGAATATAGAAGATAAACGAAGCTGAAATATTAAGCTATGATTAATTCAGGAGGAGCTCCACTGACATACAGCTTTATAGCCCGATCGCAAAGAAGAAGAAGAAGAATATATACAATAATAAAATATAGTTGAATAGAATATAGAGTATAGAAGAATTGAATATAGTTGAATAGAATATAGAGTATAGAAGAATTGAATATAGTTGAATAGAATATAGAGTATAGAAGAATTGAATATAGTTGAATAGAATATAGAGTATAGAAGAATTGAATATAGTTGAATAGAATATAGAGTATAGAAGAATTGAATATAGTTGAATAGAATATAGAGTATAGAAGAATTGAATATAGTTGAATAGAATATAGAGTATAGAAGAATTGAATATAGTTGAAAACAATATATAAATAATATAATTTATAAGTATATGTGATAACTGATAGATTATACGCCATGAGTCTCTTTGTGGCTAAGTCGCTTAGCCGCTGCATTGACATGAGTCTCTTTGTGGCTAAGTCGCTTAGCCGCTGCATTGACATGAGTCTCTTTGTGGCTAAGTCGCTTAGCCGCTGCATTGACATGAGTCTCTTTGTGGCTAAGTCGCTTAGCCGCTGCATTGACATGAGTCTCTTTGTGGCTAAGTCGCTTAGCCGCTGCATTGACATGAGTCTCTTTGTGGCTAAGTCGCTTAGCCGCTGCATTGACATGAGTCTCTTTGTGGCTAAGTCGCTTAGCCGCTGCATTGACATGAGTCTCTTTGTGGCTAAGTCACTTAGCCGCTGCATTGACATGAGTCTCTTTGTGGCTAAGTCACTTAGCCGCTGCATTGACATGAGTCTCTTTGTGGCTAAGTGCTAGCCGCTGCATTGACATGAGTCTCTTTGTGGCTAAGTCGCTTAGCCGCTGCATTGACATGAGTCTCTTTGTGGCTAAGTCGCTTAGCCGCTGCATTGACATGAGTCTCTTTGTGGCTAAGTCGCTTAGCCGCTGCATTGACATGAGTCTCTTTGTGGCTAAGTCGCTTAGCCGCTGCATTGACATGAGTCTCTTTGTGGCTAAGTCGCTTAGCCGCTGCATTGACATGAGTCTCTTTGTGGCTAAGTCGCTTAGCCGCTGCATTGACATGAGTCTCTTTGTGGCTAAGTAGCTTAGCCGCTGCATTGACATGAGTCTCTTTGTGGCTAAGTCACTTAGCCGCTGCATTGACATGAGTCTCTTTGTGGCTAAGTCACTTAGCCGCTGCATTGACATGAGTCTCTTTGTGGCTAAGTCACTTAGCCGCTGCATTGACATGAGTCTCTTTGTGGCTAAGTCACTTAGCCGCTGCATTGACATGAGTCTCTTTGTGGCTAAGTCACTTAGCCGCTGCATTGACATGAGTCTCTTTGTGGCTAAGTCGCTTAGCCGCTGCATTGACATGAGTCTCTTTGTGGCTAAGTCGCTTAGCCGCTGCATTGACATTGACTCGTTCAGTTGCATGGTTAATGCTGACTCGTTCTGTTCACCAGTGCATGCAGTCGTCTGTTCACCAGTGGAGCTAGTCGTTCTGTGCTGCTACCGTGATGCTCATTCGTTCTGTTCCAGGATGCAGTCGTTCTGTTCCAGTGGATGCTAGTCGTTCTGTTCACCAGTGGATGCTAGTCGTTCTGTTCACAGTGATGCTAAGTCGTTCTGTTCACCAGTGGATGCTAGTCTTCTGTTCACCAGTGGATGCTAGTCGTTCTGTTCACCAGTGGATGCTAGTCGTTCTGTTCACCAGTGGATGCTAGTCGTTCTGTTCACCAGTGGATGCTAGTCGTCTCGTTCACCAGTGGATGCTAGTCGTTCTGTTCACCAGTGGATGCTAGTCGTTCTGTTCACCAGTGGATGCTAGTCGTTCTGTTCACCAGTGGATGCTAGTCGTTCTGTTCACCAGTGGATGCTAGTCGTTCTGTGTTCTGTTCACCAGGATGCTGTCGTTCTGTTCACCAGTGAATTTTTCCAGAGATCCCTAGGATTGTTGCTAGAGCTACGGAGTTTGTGCTTTGTGCAACGCTACCGATATATGGCTTGCCATTTCTTCAGAGAGGGATCGAGCGCTAGGGAGTAAAACCTCCTTCAATAAAAGTCAGGGCGTCTGTGGCCTAGGGGTTAGTAACTCGGTCTATTAACCCGACGTTCTGAGTTCGAATCACGCTGCGGACAGTTTGCTTGCAAATTGTTTCCGTTGATTTTAACAAAGGACGATGGCGCCACCCGTTCAGAAAGCAATGGCAAACTACTGAACGTATAAGTGGTGCCTAGAAAATCAACGACTTGTTTACTGTGGTTGATGGCTACGTCCTTTGGGATATCACGATTTTCCCTTTTCATATTAACAACACTCGAATACTTGGATTCTTAGCACGGAGTTCATTTTATTGGTTCATTTTATTATCAATAAATTTCATGTTTGTTGGCCTACATGTTCTGATATAACAAACAAATGATCGTCCTTAAGAAGGAAGGGCCAGCATAAAAATGCTTTAATCCACTACTTGACAAACAAACAAACAAGCAAACATTGCTTCGTCTTCAGTACTTTCCTTTCAGATGATACATGTACACTTGTATGAATGGTACAGTTAAAGTTCAGATTATACGTCTAGCTTGTATGAATGGTACAGTTAAAAGTTCTGATTATACGTGCACACTTGTTGTATGAATGGTACAGTGAAAAGTTCAGATTATACGTGTACACTTGTTGATGAATGGTACAGTTAAAGTTCAGATTATATGTGTACACTTGTTGTATGAATGGTACAGTTAAAAGTTCAGATTATATGTGTACACTTTTGTATGAATAGTACAGTTAAAAGTTCAGATTATATGTGTACACTTGTTGTATGAATGGTACAGTGAAAGTTCAGATTATATGTGTACACTTGTTGTATGAATGGTACAGTTAAAAGTTCAGATTATATGTGTACACTTGTTGTATGAATGGTACAGTTAAAAGTTCAGATTATATGTGTACACTTGTTGTATGAATGGTACAGTGAAAGTTCAGATTATATGTGTACACTTGTTGTATGAATGGTACAGTGAAAGTTCAGATTATATGTGTACACTTGTTGTATGAATGGTACAGTTAAAAGTTCAGATTATATGTGTACACTTGTTGTATGAATGGTACAGTTAAAAGTTCAGATTATATGTGTACACTTGTTGTATGAATGGTACAGTGAAAGTTCAGATTATATGTGTACACTTGTTGTATGAATGGTACAGTGAAAATGTTGTACTTACGTATTTCATCAAAATAGAATGGATAATCTCCGGGATGGAAACAGTTAATCTGGCCTTGAAGAATGAGGTGAACGTTCTGATGTCTAAGAGCTCTTCATTCTTTCACATCTAGCAACAGGAGAAGACAGCCTGGGAATTTCAATATTTAAAACCGAATTGTAAATAATTTATTTTAAACCCTGTTAAACGTTGCAGACAGTAGAGTATGAAGAAACTGTACTATTTCTAGAGCCAACTATGCAAGAGTTTTGTCTCACATCTTCAGGATAAAAAGAGATTTCTAGAACGGGCTTTTGTGTGCGCTTCATAAATAGTGTATTTCACTGTCTCTGTTATTTCTGAGGTACACCTTTTCCGCGGACGGCTCTTTTGCTCTATATCTACAGTATCGAAGTAACATTGCTCTATATCTACTGTATCGAAGTAACATTGCTCTATATCTACTGTATCGAAGTAACATTGCTCTATATCTACTGTATCGAAGTAACATTGCTCTATATCTATTGTATCGAAGTAACATTGCTCTATATCTATTGTATTGAAGTAACATTGCTCTATGAGGCGAACTGCTGATAATCTGCATATGTTGTCAAACATTGAATTTTTGTTTCTGATAAAGTTCAGTACTGATGTTGTACTAACTTTCCCATGATGTCTTCATTTCGAAACCGGTTTCTTCTGATACTCCCATCATTCTGCAGACACTTCATCCTGTCGCCGCCTGAGGTTACCGGGTCTAAATTGGGATGTAAAGAATAGAACAATGTTACCCGCACGCATGTCGAAGAAGCACTAGTGGTTGGGTCACTACTACCCACACCATAAAAATACTAGATGGCTACAGAACGGAGAGCGAACCGAGTAACGCTGGCTGAAACCGACCATCGTCGAAAGATAAACACAGAGCTCCAAATGACGCTGAGGATGTACGTAAAACACACCAATGCTAAGGCTGCATGAATCGATTTCACATGAATAGAATTTATGGAGGTCTGTACATCGGTCTGGGCGTTGATCGCAGAGAGAGATCTCTTACGACTCGTTTTCTATCGTTGGATGTCACATCCAGGTTTGACACTGAGACATAATGTCGTAGAACTGTCGTGTTGCATATTACTCGTGTGTGTTCATCTTGATATATTTGCATTTTTATATTGGCGCCATTTGTGCTATGATTCGATTTACTTTATTGCATATATGTTGGATTTCGTTACTTATTCTTACATTTGCTAAAAAATGTAAACCAAATATAAACATATAAAAAAGTGTGCTATTTTGGTCTGCTTAACATCTCAACATTTCTCATGTTCTACATAGATGTTCAATACATAAACGAGAATATTATCTATAGAAACAGACACAAGTTAGTGCTCATATAAAGATGAGATAGATACAAGCGAATGCTATATAATGTGTGTGTGAACAGGTCAAGGGTTTTAGTATAAGAAGTTGTACAAGCATACCTTTCCACAGTTGATATTCTCCACAGCAGTCTCAGAAAGAAGAAGAACACTTTGTCATGCTTGTCATATGAACTGACAAAGTTGGGTTCTGTGGACATGACAGATGAGAGATATTACAAATGTTGGTGCCCAACATGTCAAATGTTGGTGTGTAACATTTCAAATGTTGGTGTGTAACATTAAAAAACATATTGTAAAATTCGTGTGTGACATTAGAAAAAAATATTATTTTTAAAACGTTGCAAGCTAAACATAACAATTATTTACTCACAATAACAAGAAATAGACTATGTAAATGTGATGTTTATAAACTAAGTAAATCAGACAGAACAGCAAGTATTGCTTTACATATGAACCAAGTAAATCAGACAGAACAGTAAGAATTGCTTTACACATGAACAAAATAAAAATAGAATATTTCGTAGCCTTTCCAGACTTTATGGTATGAAGTGATTGTAAATTCACATTACTACATCCTAGAATACAGTAGGTAGGATTGACAATTCCTTTCCTCACTTGTGGAACGTCGAGTGTGGGATTGAACTCACAACCCTCTTGTGTCCGAGTTGATTGGCGCATGCTTATACATTAAGTTAATCTGTCCCATCACTTGACAGATACATGTCAGGCGCATGCTTATATATTCAGTTAATCTGTCCCATCACTTGACAGATACATGTCAGGCACATGCTTATACATTCAGTTAATCTGTCCCATCACTTGACAGATACATGTCAGGCACATGCTTATATATTCAGTTAATCTGTCCCATCACTTGACAGATACATGTCAGGCACATGCTTATACATTCAGTTAATCTGTCCCATCACTTGACAGATACATGTCAGGCACATGCTTATATATTCAGTTAATCTGTCCCATCACTTGACAGATACATGTCAGGCACATGCTTATATATTCAGTTAATCTGTCCCATCACTTGACAGATACATGTCAGGCACATGCTTATACATTCAGTTAATCTGTCCCATCACTTGACAGATACATGTCAGGCACATGCTTATACATTCATTAATCTGTCCATCACTTGACAGATACATGTCACGCATACTTTACATTAAGTTAATCGTCCATCACTGACAGATACATGTCAGGCACATGCTTATACATTAAGTTAATCTGTCCCATCACTTGACAGATACATGTCAGGCACATGCTTATACATTAAGTTAATCTGTCCCATCACTTGACAGATACATGTCAGGCACATGCTTATACATTAAGTTAATCTGTCCCATCACTTGACAGATACATGTCAGGCACATACTTATACATTCAGTTAATCTGTCCCATTACTTGACAGATACATGTCAGGCACATGCTTATACATTGCATTAAGTTAATCTGTCCCATCACTTGACAGATACATGTCAGAAATACTGCAATTTATCATTATATAAAGATTATAAGGTCAGATACATCATCAAGCTTAACATTTGTAACATTTTAGCAATCTATAAGTAACATTTTAGCAACATGTGTAACATTTTAGCAATCTATATAACATTTAGAATGTGAATTTGAATCAATAACATTTTAGCAACATGTGTAACATTTTAGCAATCTATAAGTAACATTTTAGCAACATGTGTAACATTTAGCAATCTATAATACATTTTAGCAAATGTGTAACATTTTAGCAATCTATAAGTAACATTGTATAGATCAAATCGTTAGAGATGAAATATCACTTCCTGATCGATCTCTCAGGGGACAAAAATCTCTTTATTTCTAATTTTATTGGTTATCCATCTCGTGCTCAGGATGGTAATTGTAAACATTAAGTTAACTTTTCATGTGAAGTATCACAGTAGGAAGGTTCTCTTGAAATTGATTAGCAACGGGTTCTCAAACTGTTGGTTGCAACACTCAAGTTAGTCACAAAGTGTTTTATAGGGGATTGCCACTGTTACTTTTAGTTGCTTCTTCTTCTTCTTCTTCAAGTTAGTCACAAAGTGTTTTATAGGGGATTGCCACTGTTACTTTTAGTTGCTTTCTTTTTCTTCTTCAAGTTAGTCACAAAGTGTTTTATAGGATGCCACTGCTACTTTTAGCGTTCTTCTCTTCAGCTCCATATCGACCACTTTAACCATTATGTGTGATTTGTATATGATCTGAGCCTAAGAGTGATTGTACGTTGTGCCAGTTATGTGACTACAAGTAGGCCAGCACATCCGATTTCTGCATAGCTTTTTATTTACTAGGGTAGCTACCCTAGGTCCTACATCAGTCGCCTCTTACGACATGTCTTGTAGGACGCAGTGGTACTATTCTTTGCTTCTCTTGAGGGCCCCGGCACCAAACGCGCGTTTTTATTTGCAAATTATGACAAAGAAAATTACGCCATAACTGTTTTTCATTTTTTTAAAACTCGCAATATATCTACACTGTAATATTCTTCTTTGTAGGGGATGTAACTCTGACATTTGGTTAAGTAAAAGGGAAATAATTACTTCAACAAAGTGAAAACGTTTGCAATAAAGTAATTTCAGTCATGCTTACGCACAGATTGTCGTCTAAAACAAACTGATGCTAACTTAAGTCTTCTTTAAATATGGGGTAGGGACTAAAACATAGTTGAGAATCAGTATGTTAAACAGTGTGTTAGACAGTCTGTCTAAGATAAAAGACAAAATACTACTCACCGTTGAGAAATATCGAGTCACGTGTCTGTGTTCTGACTAAATTACTATCGTTCACTTTCTGCAAAATGAGAGGATCTCTTTCATCAGCATCAGATACAGTCGCTGCAAACACTTTCCCATCTAAGAATGAAACAGACAGTAGGACAAATTTCCCTGATAAACAGACATAGGACATTGACAAACTTTCTTAAAATGACAGACATGAAAATCACCAATTTAATGCAATACCATACAACAGAGCAATGTTCAACATAATCTTTCTCCCCAATATTATGATATCTGTGCTAAACCTGGACGATGACTTCAAGTGATTGAAGAAAACTAGTCTGGAGAGAGATGAAGTGTCTACGCAGAAATCTGGGGGTAACAAGAAGAAACCGGTTGAGAAATGAAGATATCGGGAAAAAGTGGGTACAACATCAGTACTGAACTTCATCAAGAAACAACACATTAAATTGCTCGGCCACATAAGCAGATTATCAACAGGCAGTGCATATTAAAGAGCAATGTTGCTCCGATACAATGGCTACAAAGCGAAAGGCCGGCCACGCAAAGGTGGACCTCAGAGATAACAGAGGCGACGAAAGACACTATTTATAAAGCGCACACAAGGGCTCGTTCTATAAATCTCTTCTTATCCTGACTCTGTGAGGCAAAACAGGCTTGAAGAAAAGCAAGAAAGTTATGTCACAACTTCAAACTGTTGAGGACAATATCTTAGAGACACAAACATATATCATTGAATTGTCATATTAACATAATCAACACACATCACATTACATATTTCTATACTTGATACTATCTCTCTCTCTCTCTCTCTCTCTCTCTCTCTCTCTCGCGAGCACCGCTCAGACCGATGTACCAGACCTCCCCATAAATTCTATTCATGTGGAAATCTGATTCATGCAGCCTTAGCATTGGTGTGTTTTACGTCACATCCTCAGCGTCATTTGGAGCTCTGGTGCTTATCTTTCGACGATGTGTCTGGTTTCAGCCAGCGTTTACTCGGTTCGCTCTCCGTTCTGTAGCCATCTAGTATTTTTACGGTGTGGGAGTGGTATCGACATGCGTGGCAGGTAACAGTAGTTCTAATCTTTACCCCTAATTTGGGCCCGGTAACCACTCAGGCGTTACTTGATACATATCATATCTACAAACCAGATCTCTAGCTTTTTCTATATCCACTTTCAAGAAACTGTTCAATAAGAGTTAACTGTTGAATGATGTTTCAGAAAATGTTTCACCAAGATCAGACAAATGTTAAACATAAGGTAAAAATAAACCAAGAAATAAAAAACAAATTTCAATACCCCAACATTGTATTATGTAGATAACCAAGAGTTTTATATACATGTAGTATAGTGTGTTTGATTCGTTGAATCAATAGTTTTCTGGTGACTCACATAAATATATATGTTTGATTAATCTATCATAGTTATCGAGTGTTTACTTAGTTCTTCTCAATCGAGGATTGTAGCCGATAATTCATGGTTTCCGTCTCTCGACCCTGAGTACGTAGGTTCGATCATCAGTTAGGTCTGGGTTTTGATGAATTATGTGTGGCAAGCGCAGAGGCAGTGCAGTGTGTTATATCACTGACGTGTATGAGTATAACTCTCGGTACAGTCTATTTCCTAGTCTGCTCTGATGAAAACTATTACATAGACTTTCAAAGCAGGAACAAAATGGGAACCTCAGCTACCTTGAAAATCTTCTGGCAGTGAGACTTTCATCAAGATGGAAGGGACTGACCATCTACGAGAAGATGGAGGCAGGGGGCGCTTAAGTACAGAGGCGTTTATTCTATTCTGGGTTTTTCTTGACTCAATTTTTACATTTCCGATTCGGTTTATAAAAAAAACGTATACCTTGTGTGCGTTTTCTCTTTGTCAATATACACTTTATTTGATACATAAACGTAGACATCCCATAGAAAACTTATGCATGCTTCAGTGCAGAAGTGGAATCTTATAACATCCTTACAGATGTGTGAATTATTACAAAACGGCGAAATTAAAAGCAGCTACCTGGACCAGAACACATTACACAATATGATAGTGTTGTATTAAAGATATGCATGACTGATTTCAATGAACTACGGCTAAGTCGACTGTGCAAGATCGTTGATTTACCAGAGGACATGTTCTTCAGCTATATCAGCATTTCTATGGAATCCTTAATCATTTGTTATATTGTGTTATCAAAGACATAAGTTGAGGTGCTGCTGCAGAGCACAACACAGGTGCACAAAAGAAAATGTCGTGACGAATATATTCAAAGTGGTTAATGTGCTTTCATTTTTGTTTCCACTTTGGTGGTTCAGAAACAAGTTGTAGATAATCTGCAGATTTACTTGGTTAAGTTTTGTGATATATGTTGTTATCTATGAATACGTCAATACAAATCTCAATAAAATGTGTGTTTCAAAAATGGAAGTAGGAGAGAAGACAAGATGGCGATGGAAGAAGACATCAGTGCTTGAAATGTTCTGTTAAACAAAGTTTTGTCTAATAACAAAATTTAGTGAGATGAAATAGATAAGTGATTTCACCAAATTTGATGTTGATTTGGATGTCATGATGTTGATTTGGATGTCATGATGTTGATTTGGATGTCATGATGTTGATTACGATGTCATGATGTTGATTACGATGTCACGATGTTGATTACGATGTCACGATGTTGATTACGATGTCATGATGTTGTCACTTAATGTGCGCTGATGATTTACCAATCTGATGTGGTGACGCGACTGTCTATGCGTAGTAGTCCTGCAGGTCTATGGTGGTCAAGATGATTGGTTACTTAATCAAACAGATGAAAACATTGCATTTTATTTTAATCATCAAGTAGCGTCTCCGTATCGAAACTTAGCTGCAATAGTTCCTCTACATCACTTGACTCTTGTCTTGATGTTGCACTCTGCCAGACTGTAAAGTGTCCATCATCTGTTCCACCCCACCCCCTGCCACCCCCACCCCGAGTCTTGGTTTTCTCTTCAACTTTCTTCTCTAATAATGTTTTGATCAAGGCCCCGGCAACATACTTTATCAGAGGCCTCCGCTAAATCAAAAAAAAGATCAACGTGTCATGTTTCTTTATGTATCCGACATATATTTTATTTGAATTTTATTTCTTGTACATCTTTCTTCATTAATAGTTTTTCTAGAATTTTTTTAATTTGTTATTTAATAGATATATGAAAACTGCAACAATTTCTGGAGAAACTTCAAAGGTTCTATTGGACATGATTGATTATTGATCTTCAATGGCTAGGTTGAACTTATTGATTTTATATTTTGATTTGTGAAGACTTCTAGGAGAGGAAATGTACAATCCATTTTGTGATATTCAAGTAATGGCATCTCAACTGCAATAATTGATCTGTTCTGTTGTGTACGTTAGTTCATTAGTTAGTTATCAGATCACGCTCATTGCGCAAGGAACAAGTCCATTAATGCTTCGATCTCATCTTCAGTATACCCACAACCAACTTATAAACTTATAGGTCTGCTGACTCAGGGGGAAACTCCTGACCTAGTTTCAGTTGGGTGAGGGTGTTCTAGAAATTAATTATTCTTCTTCTTCTTTTGTCGTCACACTGCTACCGGGTTGTTGCCCAGTGTCGTGGTTTTCTGTTTTGTCTTGCGCTGTTCTGGTGGCTTGTATGATTGTTATTTTTGCTCTTTCACAGGATTCTGCTACGCCATCTAACCATCTTTTCCGTGGTCTTCCTCTTGCCTTCTTTCCCGATATTCTGTTGTAGAAATTAATTATAGTCTGCAAAAACACGGAGTGAAAGCATTAGTTTCTACAGTCAGGACAAGGATGTAGAATCTAAGTCACCAAGCACATCCTCACTCTGGCCCGTCTCACCAATACCGTGCATACTGTCCATTGCTTTTAATGTCTGTCAATGCCCGTCTGCCCAGCGTGTTCGTAGCGCGTTGGACTAAGGGTGACTAGCCCTCTGTGTGTGCGGGTTCAATTCCTCGGGCTGGCAGAAAAAGCCACATATTCCCCAGATTTACGGTTTTCCTGGCACAAAACCGAAGGGTTACGATGTCCATGGCACCAAACCGAAGGGTTACGATGTCCATGGCACCAAGCCGAAGGGTTACGATGTCCATGGCACCAAGCCGAAGGGTTACGATGTCCATGGCACCAAGCCGAAGGGTTACGATGTCCATGGCACCAAGCCGAAGGGTTACGATGTCCATGGCACCAAGCCGAAGGGTTACGATGTCCATGGCACCAAGCCGAAGGGTTACGATGTCCATGGCACCCAGCCGAAGAGCTGAAAAGCTCAAGTGATTCTGGTTCCACAACAAAAAGTATGTCAATTGTAGCCGTGTCAGGAAGTCAGTCTGCTCAAGAATGAATCAACTAGATCTGTGGTTTAGAATATGCTTAGAAAAGTGCCCTGTCGGTTCACGCATGATATGAAACATATCAAATGCAGGGCCGTGCTATACTATTATACAGAGAGGCGTCACCGTAAGGGAGCGACATAAGTAGCGAAATCAAAATACAATTTGAACTATTCAATAATTGAACATCTTTAATAAGCAACGCTTTTCTATATTAGTTTATTTTGTCCCAATATTGATGTATACAATGTAGTTAGTACTCATACATTGTGTGCAATTTCCAATATTGATGTAAATAAACAATGTAGTTAGTACTCATACATTGTGTGCAATTTCCAATATTGATGTAAACAAACAATATAGTTAGTACTCATACATTGTGTACAATTTCCAATATTGATGTAAACAAACAATGTAGTTAGTACTCGTACATTGCCCGAGTGGTTACCGGGGCCCAAATTTGGGGTGTCAAGAATAGAACCACTGTTACCTGCCACGCATGTCGTAAGAGGCGATTAAGGAGGTTTGGCTGAAATATGATGCATGTGTCCGCTAGGGAATGCAAACCTGAAACATATGCTTGCAGAAAACGGATGCACCAGCCCGTAAGGCGCATAACATAGTTCAACGACCCCTCACAATGAGGAATGGGATAACGGATTCTACGGTCGCCAATCTGCCTCTGAGATTTAGCCACGCAGTAAGAATGTCAGACCTACCATCACGAGAGTGGTCAAAACGTACTGCGGGGAGAGGTCGGCACAAACGGGGAAGCAGAAATCATAGGAATTATATCCTACAAAACAGCCCCCAGTATGCAGACTTGAGAAGAAAGAGATGGCCCACTTACACCAGTATCCAAGACAAACTGTGTGGCGTGGCTGATAATCTGAGGCAGATGGCTGCCTTTATTAGAGAATCCGAAATCCCAATCTAGTGAGAAATCAGAAGAAGGAAAGTACTCGTACATTGTGTGCAATTTCCGATATTGATGTATACGATGTAGTTAGTACTCATACATTGTGTACAATTAAAATAAAAAACTACAATCGAATATTATTTTAAAAGAAAAACATTTAAGGGCAGCATTTCGAAGACTTGCATCATACTGAGAAAATATACCGCACGATCCTGATCAGATGATACTGAATTCTATCACAAGATAGGTTCATGAGATATATGGACGTTAGAAATCGTATGTGGATGCTAATTAAAATAACGGAACAGGTTTGGTAAGAAATCAGAGAACGTAATTTCTTCAATGTTTTCCACCTTGTCCAGCATGGTCACTAATCTGTCCAGCAGGGTCACTAATCTGTCCAGCAGGGTCACTAATCTGTCCAGCAGGGTCACTAATCTAAACATGTTGTCTAGATTTGTTATTTGTTTCAAAGGATCTGACAATTAATGTCTATTTGTGGTTTTTCTTTTTATATTTCTGATCCAATCAATCTAGTGCGCTGCCTGCCGGCGTAGGCGATCATGTCTCTCCACAACTCCTTCTCTCTCTCTCTCTCTCTCTCTTTCTCTCTCCTTGATGCAGTTAATCAGCTCTAAAGTCGATCTTTTGTCGAACCACGATGTCAGACCAACCAACATCTTCTCCCTCTGTTTACCACGATCTATCCGTCCTTGAATTTTACCTGTTGTCACCAAATATTGTAAGCCTTCTCTTCGCATTATATGCCCGAATAACCTTGCTTGTCTGATTCGTATTCCTTGGATAAGGTTTCTTTGTGTGCAGGCCTGATTTAAAACTACCCCATGTCTGATTATCTTGAACTAATATTTAATTATTTGTCATATCAAATGAAGAAAGTAATACTTGATATTTATCTTACAACCGTCGCGTAAACTTGGCTAACAAGTAATACTTGATATTTATCTTACAACTGTCGCGTAAACTTGGCTACACAAGTAATACTTGATATTTATCTTACAACTGTCGCGTAAACTTGGTTACACAAGTAATACTTGATATTTATCTTACAACTGTCGCGTAAACTTGGCTACACAAGTAATACTTGATATTTATCTTACAACTGTCGCGTAAACTTGGTTACACAAGTAATACTTGATATTTATCTTACAACCGTCGCGTAAACTTGGCTACACAAGTAATACTTGATATTTATCTTACAACTGTCGCGTAAACTTGGTTACACAAGTAATACTTGATATTTATCTTACAACTGTCGCGTAAACTTGGCTACACAAGTAATACTTGATATTTATCTTACAACCGTCGCGTAAACTTGGTTACACAAGTAATACTTGATATTTATCTTACAACTGTCGCGTAAACTTGGCTACACAAGTAATACTTGATATTTATCTTACAACTGTCGCGTAAACTTGGCTACACAAGTAATACTTGATATTTATCTTACAACTGTCGCGTAAACTTGGTTACACAAGTAATACTTGATATTTATCTTACAACCGTCGCGTAAACTTGGCTACACAAGTAATACTTGATATTTATCTTACAACCGTCGCGTAAACTTGGTTACACAAGTAATACTTGATATTTATCTTACAACCGTCGCGTAAACTTGGCTACACAAGTAATACTTGATATTTATCTTACAACCGTCGCGTAAACTTGGTTACACAAGTAATACTTGATATTTATCTTACAACCGTCGCGTAAACTTGGCTACACAAGTAATACTTGATATTTATCTTACAACCGTCGCGTAAACTTGGTTACACAAGTAATACTTGATATTTATCTTACAACCGTCGCGTAAACTTGGCTACACAAGTAATACTTGATATTTATCTTACAACCGTCGCGTAAACTTGGTTACACAAGTAATACTTGATATTTATCTTACAACCGTCGCGTAAACTTGGCTACACAAGTAATACTTGATATTTATCTTACAACCGTCGCGTAAACTTGGTTACACAAGTAATACTTGATATTTATCTTACAACTGTCGCGTAAACTTGGTTACACAAGTAATACTTGATATTTATCTTACAACCGTCGCGTAAACTTGGCTACACAAGTAATACTTGATATTTATCTTACAACTGTCGCGTAAACTTGGTTACACAAGTAATACTTGATATTTATCTTACAACAGTCGCGTAAACTTGGCTACACAAGAATATCTTGATATTTATCTTACAACGTCCGTAAACTTGGTACAAAGTAATGCCACTATTTATCTTACAACGTTCGCGTAAACTTGGCTGCTACAAGTATGCTGATTGTTATCTTACAACCGTCGCGTAAACTTGGTACACAAGAATACTTGATATTTATCTTACAACTCCGTAACTTGAGTACATAGTAATACTTGATTTTATCTACAACGTGCGAAACTTGGCACACAAGTAATACTTGATATTTATCTTACAACCGTCGCGTAAACT
This sequence comes from Arion vulgaris, assembly GCA_020796225.1. Taxonomy (NCBI): domain Eukaryota; kingdom Metazoa; phylum Mollusca; class Gastropoda; order Stylommatophora; family Arionidae; genus Arion; species Arion vulgaris. The sequence continues at coordinate 86,453,194 of CM036756.1, forward strand.
TGGCTACACTAAGTAATGACTTGATATTTATCTTTACAACCGTCGCGTAAACTTGGCTACACAAGAAATACTTGATATTTATCTTACAACTGTCGCGTAAACTTGGTCACGTAATCTTCGATATTTATCTTACATTGTATTTAATCTTACAACTGTCTGCGTAAACTTGGCTGACACAAGTCATTCTTGATATTTATCTTACAACTGTCGCGTAAACTGGCTGACACAGTAATACTTGATTTTATCTTACAACTGTCGCGTAACTTGGTTTACAAGTAAACTGTGAATTTATCTTACAACTGTCGCGTAAACTTGGTTACACAATGTAACCTTTATTTATCTTACAACCTGTCGCGTAAACTTGGCTACCTAAGTAATCACTTGATATTTATCTTACAACCGTCAGCGTAAACTTGCTACACAGAGAATACTTGATATTTATCTTACAACTGTCGCGTAACTTGGCTCCAAGTAATACTTGATATTTATCTTACAACTGTCGCGTAAACTTGGCTACACAAGTAATACTTGATATTTATCTTACAACTGTCGCGTAAACTTGGTTACACAAGTAATACTTGATATTTATCTTACAACTGTCGCGTAAACTTGGCTACACAAGTAATACTTGATATTTATCTTACAACTGTCGCGTAAACTTGGTTACACAAGTAATACTTGATATTTATCTTACAACTGTCGCGTAAACTTGGTTACACAAGTAATACTTGATATTTATCTTACAACCGTCGCGTAAACTTGGTTACACAAGTAATACTTGATATTTATCTTACAACCGTCGCGTAAACTTGGTTACACAAGTAATACTTGATATTTATCTTACAACCGTCGCGTAAACTTGGTTACACAAGTAATACTTGATATTTATCTTACAACTGTCGCGTAAACTTGGCTACACAAGTAATACTTGATATTTATCTTACAACTGTCGCGTAAACTTGGTTACACAAGTAATACTTGATATTTATCTTACAACCGTCGCGTAAACTTGGCTACACAAGTAATACTTGATATTTATCTTACAACCGTCGCGTAAACTTGGCTACACAAGTAATACTTGATATTTATCTTACAACCGTCGCGTAAACTTGGTTACACAAGTAATACTTGATATTTATCTTACAACTGTCGCGTAAACTTGGTTACACAAGTAATACTTGATATTTATCTTACAACCGTCGCGTAAACTTGGCTACACAAGTAATACTTGATATTTATCTTACAACTGTCGCGTAAACTTGGTTACACAAGTAATACTTGATATTTATCTTACAACTGTCGCGTAAACTTGGCTACACAAGTAATACTTGATATTTATCTTACAACCGTCGCGTAAACTTGGTTACACAAGTAATACTTGATATTTATCTTACAACTGTCGCGTAAACTTGGCTACACAAGTAATACTTGATATTTATCTTACAACCGTCGCGTAAACTTGGTTACACAAGTAATACTTGATATTTATCTTACAACCGTCGCGTAAACTTGGCTACACAAGTAATACTTGATATTTATCTTACAACTGTCGCGTAAACTTGGCTACACAAGTAATACTTGATATTTATCTTACAACCGTCGCGTAAACTTGGCTACACAAGTAATACTTGATATTTATCTTACAACCGTCGCGTAAACTTGGCTACACAAGTAATACTTGATATTTATCTTACAACTGTCGCGTAAACTTGGTTACACAAGTAATACTTGATATTTATCTTACAACCGTCGCGTAAACTTGGCTACACAAGTAATACTTGATATTTATCTTACAACTGTCGCGTAAACTTGGCTACACAAGTAATACTTGATATTTATCTTACAACTGTCGCGTAAACTTGGCTACACAAGTAATACTTGATATTTATCTTACAACTGTCGCGTAAACTTGGCTACACAAGTAATACTTGATATTTATCTTACAACCGTCGCGTAAACTTGGCTACACAAGTAATACTTGATATTTATCTTACAACTGTCGCGTAAACTTGGCTACACAAGTAATACTTGATATTTATCTTACAACCGTCGCGTAAACTTGGTTACACAAGTAATACTTGATATTTATCTTACAACCGTCGCGTAAACTTGGTTACACAAGTAATACTTGATATTTATCTTACAACTGTCGCGTAAACTTGGTTACACAAGTAATACTTGATATTTATCTTACAACTGTCGCGTAAACTTGGTTACACAAGTAATACTTGATATTTATCTTACAACCGTCGCGTAAACTTGGTACACAAGTAAACTTGATATTTATCTTACAACTGTCGCGTAAACTTGGTTACACAAGTAATACTTGATATTTATCTTACAACCGTCGCGTAAACTTGGTTACACAAGTAATACTTGATATTTATCTTACAACTGTCGCGTAAACTTGGCTACACAAGTAATACTTGATATTTATCTTACAACTGTCGCGTAAACTTGGTTACACAAGTAATACTTGATATTTATCTTACAACTGTCGCGTAAACTTGGTTACACAAGTAATACTTGATATTTATCTTACAACTGTCGCGTAAACTTGGTTACACAAGTAATACTTGATATTTATCTTACAACTGTCGCGTAAACTTGGTTACACAAGTAATACTTGATATTTATCTTACAACTGTCGCGTAAACTTGGCTACACGCATACATTATTACGTCTATGGTTTACAACATTAATGCCAACCATACTATCTCTCTACCTGTCAGGTAAGTTAGCAGAAATAATAGCCATACAGTACAAGAACACGGCAACCATACTATCTCTCTACCTGTCATGTAAGTTAGCAGACATAATAGCCATACAGTACAAGAACACGGCAACCTCTATCGGCTTATCTCTATGGACAAGTATATAGTCTTTCTGACTAGTTATGGAAAGCCGATTTATCAAGATATTGAAGGTATGCTAGTTGTATCAGTTCTTTCTGTGTCAAGATTTTAATAAATGGTGTATGTTTATTAAGATAGCAGACTTCCCAATACATTTTATGTTTACTAAGATATAAGATGATAGGAGATGCGTGTCAAGGTATTGGGTAAATATAGATGATGATCAGTGGCGGCTCGTCATTAAGGCCAGAGAGGTCGGGTCCCACCAAAAATAATGCGTAACGTGCATTTATTATTTAATAAATTAAAATATAACCTAACCAAAACCATGATTTTCCCGAAAATCTGTTTCTGGCCCCACCAACAAAAACGATTACGTGCCGCCACTGATGATGATGATGGTGATAATGGTGTTATATTGATTATAATTTATTGATGGTTTTTATGATAGTGACAATGGTGGTGATTCTGCTGTTGATCACGATAATAATGTTTGAGGTAAAAAGAAAACCCTTTTAATGTTTGAGGTATTAGTGATAATACTGTTAATGATGCTGCTGCTATTATAGAGATTATAACAATGATATGTTAAGTACACTATCTTTAGAACACGATCACTACAAAGGGCAAACTCGTACAATGAATGCATTAACATGTGCTTTGACATCAATCTGCTCTTACAATCACCTCCAATCGATCAACTACAATTGCCTACAGTCACGCAACAGTAGCACGCGATATCAGTTCACATATTTTCATGACTGCTTCCTTTCGTCTGCTTACATAAACTGAGACCATATTGACAAGAAGATCAGATTACAAAACTAGAATACAGACTGTGTCTAGCAAATGAGAGGAACAAAGGGCAGTTCAGACTAACAATTGTTTCATACAATACAGAGTTAGTTTTTTTATCATTTACTTCTAATGAGAAACCGCATGCAACCAACAAAACAATGTGAGCTCATTGACTAGACAAAGACTAGAAATAAGTTTTTATAACCTCTCAAAAATCACGCATATAAAAAAACTGAACTAAAATTCAAACAATTATACATAGTACAATAGCAGAATGGAAAACACAAAGCCCGGTTTTTAACGACAGCAAAACACAAAGTTCAGGTGTTGGAGATAGTAAAACAATATACTAACGGTTTAAAGACACAGAATAGACTTCATTGCACCGGGTTTCACTATACGACTCGGTCCCTCTCTGCAGAAATTGTATGCAAAATGCCGATAGCAGTGCACATACTCTGTAGCTACCGAGAGTTCAAAGGAAATCTCGGGGGGGGGAATTAAATTGTGAACAGAACTGCGCGACCCGGATTCGAACCCACGATCTTCGAAATGTAATGTAAATGGCTTAGCCTCTTAGCAACAGAGCTGCCCAACAATTGTGAGGAAAAGTTCAGTTGTTGAACATGGTATAAGAATATACTGTCAAAATAAAAACTACTTGCCTGTTCCCACAACAATAGTTGTACATTAGTACACAGTTTGCCTGTGCCCACAACAATAGTTGTACATTAGTACACAGTTTGCCTGTGCCCACAACAATAGTTGTACATTAGTACACTGTTTTACTATCGTCGACATCATGATCTCACATCACATACAATTTGTATTTATTGGTTTTATACAGAGAACCTTGGCAACTAGTAAGTGCTTTACATATTGGCAACTAGTAGTGCTTACATATTGGCAACTAGTAGTGCTTCATATTGGCAACTAGTAATGCTTTACATATTGGCAACTAGTAAGGCTTTACATATTGGCAACTAGTAAGTGCTTTACATATTGGCAACTAGTAAGTGCTTTACATATTGGCAACTAGTAAGTGCTTTACATATTGGCAACTAGTAAGTCTTACATATTGGCAACTAGTAAGTTCTTACATATTGGCAACTAGTAATGCTTTACATTGCAACTAGTAAGTGCTTTATATTGGCAACTAGTAAGCTTACATATGGCAACTAGTAAGTGCTTACATATTGGCAACTAGTAAGATGCTTACATATTGGCAACTAGTAAGTGCTTTACATATTGGCAACTAGTAAGTGATTTACTATTGCAACTAGTAAATGCTTACATATTGGCAACTAGTAAGTGCTTTCGTGAGAACTTCCAGTGTGCTTGTCTCTTGCATTCCAACTCAGTCTTAAGTCTTCTTGCATTTAAACTCAGTCTTAAGTCTCTTGCATTTCAACTCAGTCTTAAGTCTCTTGCATTTCAACTCAGTCTTAAGTCTCCTGCATTTCAACTCAGTCTTAAGTCCCCTTGCATTTCAACTCAGTCTTAAGTCTCTTGCATTTCAACTCAGTCTTAAGTAAGTCTCTGAGTGTTGATCCGTGGATTGTGTCCAGTCAACAGTAAGATGAAGTGTCCTTCTATCTGTGCTTAGCATTTAAAACTGATGAATGTGTCTTGCACAGAATGTGTCTTACGAATGTGTCTTGACAGAATGTGCCTGTTGATATCGTCCGTTTAAGCAAGATCACTGCGACAATTGTGGAATTGCGGTTCAAATACATGTGAACCACTGCTCAATTGTGGGGAATTTGGGGTTTCAAACACCCATGCTTAGAACCACTGCGATCAAGTTTTACATTGAATTACGACTTGGTTGGTGTCAGATTTCTCCTATCACTAACCCTACCCTACCCTATCATGTTGCAGAGAATGTACAATCAAATATAAGATACATTTGATTCAAACCACATGGAATGTCGTTAAACTATAAACCCATCCTTGTGGGTATCATGTTGTTTGTGACATAAAAACAAGTAGATTGTGACACTGTGATGTTTAGTTGTTTTTTTTTATAGAACTTTTGTTGCGACGGATTTAAAGAAGAATGTTAGAAATTATTTGTTGCAACTGAAGCATCATCAGAGTTTTACAATTGAAAATGTAATAACTAATATTAGAGTTGGACATTTTAAAAGTTAAACAAAGTAGGAAGTTTGCTCGACGTTCTAAATTGTATGTGATTTAATCAGAACCGAGTCACATATACTTTTTCTCCATGAGATCTCTATGTTTATGTGCAATATGTAAAGCACTTACTAGTTGCCAATATGTAAATCACTTACAAGTTGCCAATATGTAAAGCACTTACTAGTTGCCAATATGTAAAGCACTTACTAGTTGCCAATATGTAAAGACTTACTAGTTGCAATATGTAAAGCACTACTAGTTGCCAAATGTAAGCACTGAGTTGCCAATATGAAAGCACTTAGACTAGTTGCAAATGTAAAGACTTACTAGTTGCCAATATAAAGACTTACTGAGTTGCCAAATGAAAGCACTTACTAGTTGCCAATATGTAAAGCTACTAGTTGCAATAGTAAAGCCTTACTAGTTGCCAATATGTAAAGCACTTACTAGTTGCCAATATGTAAAGCACTTACTAGTTGCCAATATGTAAAGCACTTACTAGTTGCAATATGTAAGCACTTACTAGTTGCCAATATGTAAAGCACTTACTAGTTGCCAATATGTAAAGCACTTACTAGTTGCCAATATGTAAAGCACTTACTAGTTGCCAAATCATATATGCAATAGAAGCACTTACTAGTTGCCAATGTAGATAATGATAAAGACGAAAATGTCATAAATGAAAGACAGAAGGTATTACAAAAGCAAAGAAAAATGGATAATTAAAAATGTAAAATGACAAAACTTGACATTTCGACTAGAGGTCTTTATCAGAAAACCATTCAGTTAAACAATACTATCCAGCAATGGAATATCCTCTATTATAATATTGCCGTTCAGTAAGAGAACAACTTTCACCAAACTAAGAAATTATTTTTTCCCACTCGCTCGCTATGAATTCAAGCGTTTCTAAGGGGTCATGCTGATTGATTTTTGCGTTAAAGCGTGCATTCCTTATCACATGTGTTTCTAAGGGGTCATGCTGATTGATTTTTGCGTTAAGGCGTGCATTCCTTATCACAAGTGTTTCTAAGGGGTCATGCTGATTGATTTTTACGTTAAAGCGTGCATTCCTTATCACAAGTGTTTCTAAGGGGTCATGCTGATTGATTTTTACGTTAGAGGGTGCATTCCTTATCACAAGTATTTGCCCGCGTGCCCCGCGTGTTCGTAGCGCGCTGGACTGTGGGTGACTAGCCCTCTGTGTGTACGGGTTCAATTCCGTGGGCAGGCAGAAAAAGCCACAGATTCCCCAGATTCACGGTGTTCGTGGCACCGAACCGAAGGGTTACGATGTCCATGGCACCGAGCCGAAGAGCTGAAAAGCCCAAGTGCTTCTGGATCGGAAAAAAAAAAAAAATCACAAGTATTTGGCCATTCAGGTGACCCTTACTCAAACTTCAGATGTACTTGTAAGTCTCTAAGTAAAGGCTCAGGGTTGTCTGTACTAAAACCGTGTACAATGTGCACACATAAAATGTTTGACATAAATTGGATTTGAACTCGGACTGTTGACGGCATGTGATCGCTAGCGCAGCAGGTTTTTAATTTTCTTACCTGTGAACCCAACAAAACATAATAATGCAAGAGAACAATAGTCTATATAAGAATATTTGAAATTCGATACAACACGGCGGATATCATGTCTTGCTCACTTGGACATTCTTAGCGGTCACTTGGACATTCTCGGCGGTAACTTGGACATTCTCGTCGGTCACTTGGACATTCTTAGCGGTCACTTGGACATTCTCGTCGGTAACTTGGACATTCTTAGCGGTCACTTGGACATTCTCGTCGGTAACTTGGACATTCTCGTCGGTAACTTGGACATTCTCGTTGGTAACTTGGACATTCTCGTCGGTAACTTGGACATTCTCGTTGGTAACTTGGACATTCTCGTCGGTAACTTGGACATCTCGTCGGTAGTTGGACCTTCTCGTCGGTAACTTGGACATCGGTAACTTGGACATTCTCGTCGGTAACTGGAATTCTCGTCGGCAACTTGGACATTCTCGTCGGTCCCTTAGACATTCTCGGCGGTCCATTGGACATTCTCGTCGGTAACTTGGACATTCTCGTCGGTAACTTGGACATTCTCGTTGGTAACTTGGACATTCTCGTCGGTAACTTAGACGTTCTCGTCGGTAACTTGGACATTCTCGTCGATAATTTGGACATCGGTAACTTGGACATTATCGTCGGTAACTTGGACATTCTCGTTGGTAACTTGGACATCGGTAACTTGGACATTCTCGTCGGTAACTTGGACCTTCTCGTCGGTAACTTGGACATCGGTAACTTGGACATTCTCGTCGGTAACTTTGACATTCTCGTCGATAATTTGGACATCGGTAACTTGGACATTATCGTCGGTAACTTGGACATCGGTAACTTGGACATTCTCGTCGGTAACTTGGACATTCTCGTCGGTAACTTGGACATCGGTAACTTGGACATTCTCGTCGGTAACTTGGACATTCTCGCTTTCTTGACATTCTCGTCGCTAACTTGGACATTCTCGTCGGTAACTTGGACATTCTCGTTGGTAACTTGGGCATTCTCTCGGTAACTGGACGTTCTCGTCAGTAACTTGGACATTCTCGTCGTAACTTGGACATTCTCTGGTAACTGGACATTATCGTCGGTAACTTGGACATTCTCGTCGGTAACTTGGACATCGGTAACTTGGACATTCTCGTCGGTAACTTGGACATTCTTGTCGGTAACTTGGACATCGGTAACTTGGACATTCTCGTCGGTAACTTGGACATTCTCGTCGGTAACTTGGACATTCTCGTCGGCAACTTGGACATTCTCGTCGGTCCCTTGGACATTCTCGGCTTTCCCTTGGACATTCTCGTCGGTAACTTGGACATTCTCGTCGGTAACTTGGACATTCTCGTTGTGTAACTTGACGTTCTCGTCGGTAACTTGGACTTCTCGTCAGTAACTTGGACATTCTCGTCGGTAACTTGGACATTCTCGTTGGTAACTTGGACATTATCGTCGGTAACTTGGACATTCTCGTCGGTAACTTGGACATCGGTAACTTGGACATTCTCGTCGGTAACTTAGACATTCTCGTCGGTAACTTGGACATTCTTGGCGGTAACTTAGACATTCTTGGCGGTCCCTTGGACATTCTTGGTAACAAATTATCTGACATGCTGAGTTCAATAAACTTTCATTGAAAAAATATTTGAACTGGATGCCTGAGAGACAGACTGAATAGTGTGTTTAGCCAGCGAGCCACGGATACCATCAGCATGCATATTCTTTGGCATCTGCTAGGGAAGACTGAGTACTTATGGATCTACTCTCAGTGCAATGACGTCAGTTCGGTAACCAATATCCAATAGCGTATATATTACCAGCCAACATTAGAAGTTATCAATTTGTCACCGTCAGTTGGAATAAACTAAACACATACAAGCCTCTCTCAGTAAAGTACGTTTCAGTGTTTCTATAGAGAGTCCTTTCTTTCTGAAACCATTTGCATCCCCCTCCCTAGGGAGTCCTTTCTTTCTGAGACCATTTGCATCTCACTTCAACGTCTGCTTTGTGAATCTTTGATATTTTTTATTCTTCCAAGGATATGCCAACATCCATCTTCTCTTCTATAACAATTGTTAGTAGTGTTGACCAGACATCCTGATTCTCACTTCTCTCTTATAACAATTGTTAGTAGTAGTTGACCAGACATGTCTCTGATTTCATCACTTCTTCTTCTTATAACAATTGTTAGTAGTAGTTGACCAGACATGTCTCTGATTTCATCACTTCTCTTTCTTATAACAATTGTTAGTAGTAGTTGACCAGACATGTCTCTGATTTATCACTTCTCTTCTTATAACAATTGTTAGTAGTAGTTGACCAGACATGTCTCTGATTTCATCACGTCTCCTAAATTCGTCTCATGTGGGTTTAGTTACTCAGAATGAGATGTGCAAAATATAAACCAGTTGATAGTCCCCATTGATCCACACTGACAGTACAACAATGTGACAATCTGACGACAAACGTAAATGTTTGATTGTCCCCAAGATTATGTCCTCAGCTAACAAAGACATCATGTCAGGTCAAGGGGTTAACATCTGCATATTGCTGCCATATTACAAATATTTATTTCTAGAATGTTTCGTTCACTCTAGTGCAGGCAGTGGTTCCCACACTTTTTCAGCTAAAGCGCCCCTTGAAGATGAAGCATTCTCCCACGTCACATTCTCACCCCCACCCCCTTATTTTCCACTTTTGAATTAACTGTATTTTCTACAGAGCAAACAAGAAAGTGTTTCTCGCTCTGAGCTTTATAAGGGCACTGTCACATATCATCATCAGGTGCCGTGCCAGCTAGCGTAGACGATCATAGATATCCACAAATCTCTGTCTCTGATGCTTGCTATTATCTCAGATATTGATACTCTTCCGTGTCATGAAGTCAGGCTATCCAAAACACACATAAACAACAATAACATTGATAGTGAGACATTTAATATTTTTTTAAAACGAATGTTTGACACAAAGTTTATAGAAATGTCAACATGAATCAAAACCAATCATGTTTTTGGTTAGTTTTTTAAATGTTGATCTTACAGTTTTAATGAAGAAAAAAAACCAGGTATTTTAACTTGAAAAACAAGTTAGTAGAAAAACTTATTAAAACACAAAATTCACAACTTTCCATAACGTTACACGCGTTCCCTGATACTGCTTTCCGTCTTCCCACACCCCATATATTGCGCCAGGCGTCCCCTGATACTGCCTCACACCTCCCTTGATATTGTCTAGCCCTCCTGATACTCCTCACACCTCCTTGATGATTCCTAGCCCTCCCTGATACTGCCTCACATCTCCCTGATACTGCCTCAATCTCCTGATACTGCCTCACATCTCTCCTGACCTCACATCCTGATCGTTTCATGCCTCCTATGATAATGCCTGACTCTCCCTGATACGCGTCACACCTCCCTGATACTGCCTCACATCTCTCCTGATGCGGTTTCATGCCTCCTATGATAATGCCTGACTCCTCCCCTGATACCGCCTCACACCTCCCCTGATACTGCCTCACATCTCTCCTGATACGGTTTCATGCCTTCCCTGACATTGCTGACTCCTCCCAGGAAGCACACCTTCCAGGATGATAGCTAAACACGTAAACACAAACTTTTTGTGTTTACGTGTTTCTATTTCAAGTTTTACTGCAGCCTCCACCTTTTTCGATAATCCTTCCAGGATGAGAACCACTTCTTTAGTGGAAGACGCTTCCCCGTAGAAAGAATATAAGAATATATGTCAGCTTCTGATCTCGCTAATGTCCTAAAATCTCGTCCTGAAACGGTACATGCGAGATCATGCCGCGTGGTGAGGATTTACCTGTTCTGACTGTATGTGATTTCTCAGATTCTCAAGTTCTTTTTTTATTTGTTTTATTGTTTTTGTTTTTTCTTAGCGCGGTAAAAGTATTTTAATCTGGGTAATCAATTGAAGAGATATATCGGTAGAAGTTGTAAAAAACAAAATCAAAGTAGCATCAGGTGCCGTGCTGGCTAGTGTAAGCAATCATGAACCTCTACAACTCTCTGTAACTTGTGTTTGCTATTATCTTAGATGTTGACGCTCTTCCGTGTCATGAAGTCAAGCTGTCTCACATTTTCTCTCTCTGTCTTCGTCTGTATCGTCTCCCGTCACGTCGATTTTACCGGTTGTCACAATGTGTTCTAAACCTCCCATTCTCATTACATGTCAGAAAAATGATGACTGCCTCTTTCTTATATTGACAATACATTTTCTCTGTGTCTTGGCTTTATTCAACACCTCAATATTCGTTATTTACACATGTCTTATATATACCAGGAAAGAAGGCAAGGGGAAGACCATGAAAAAGATGGATAGATGATATAGCTGAATCCTATCAAAAAGCAAAATTAACTATCACCAATGCCACTAGAGCAACGCAAGTCAAAAAAAGAAAACCACGAACTCTGGTCAACAACAACCCGGTAACAGTGTGACGACAACCCGGTCAACAACCCGGTAACAGTGTGACGACAACCCGGTCAACAACCCGGTAACAGTGTGACGACACCCCGGTCAACAACCCGGTAACAGTGTGACGACACTGGTCAACAACCCGGTAACAGTGTGACGACACTGGTCAACAACCCGGTAACAGTGTGACGACACTGGTCAACAACCCGGTAACAGTGTGACGAGACTGGTCAACCACCCGGTAACAGTGTGACGACACTGGTCCACAACCCGGTAACAGTGTGACGACACTGGTCAACAACCCGGTAACAGTGTGACGACACTGGTCAACAACCCGGTAACAGTGTGACGACACTGGTCAACAACCCGGTAACAGTGTGACGACACTGGTCAACAACCCGGTAAAGTGTGACGACACTGGTCAACAACCCGGTAACAGTGTGACGACACTGGTCAACCACCCGGTAACAGTGTGACGACACTGGTCAACAACCCGGTAACAGTGTGACGACACTGGTCAACAACCCGGTAACAGTGTGACGACACTGGTCAACAACCCGGTAACAGTGTGACGACACTGGTCAACAACCCGGTAACAGTGTGACGACACTGGTCAACAACCCGGTAACAGTGTGACGAGACTGGTCAACAACCCGGTAACAGTGTGACGACACTGGTCAACAACCCGGTAACAGTGTGACGACACTGGTCAACAACCCGGTAACAGTGTGACGACACTGGTCAACAACCCGGTAACAGTGTGACGAGACTGGTCAACAACCCGGTAACAGTGTGACGACACTGGTCAACAACCCGGTAACAGTGTGACGACACTGGTCAACAACCCGGTAACAGTGTGACGAGACTGGTCAACAACCCGGTAACAGTGTGACGACACTGGTCAACAACCCGGTAACAGTGTGACGACACAGGTCAACAACCCGGTAACAGTGTGACGAGACTGGTCAACAACCTGGTAACAGTGTGACGAGACTGGTCAACAACCCGGTAACAGTGTGACGAGACTGGTCAACAACCTGGTAACAGTGTGACGACCTGGTCACAACCCGTAACAGTGTGACGACATGGTCAACAACCGGTAAAGTGTGACGACATGGTCAGCAACCCGGTAACAGTGTGACGAGACTGGTCAACAACCTGGTAACAGTGTGACGAGACTGGTCAACAACCCGGTAACAGTGTGACAAGCGGTCAACAACCCGGTAACGTTGACGAGACTGGTCAACAACCGGTAACAGTTGACGACATCGTCAACAACCCGGTAACAGTGTGACGAGACTGGTCAACAACCTGGTAACAGTGTGACGAGACGGTCACAACCCGGTAACAGTGTGACGAACTGTCTTTCAATAACCGAACAGTGTCGACACTGGTCAACAACCGTAACAGTGTGACGAGACTGGTCAACAACCCGGTAACAGTGTGACGACGAAGAAAAAGACGATTCCATACATTTAAACAACACAACAAAGTAAATAAAAAAACTTTCAGAAAGGTATAACTAGCTGTGACAGATCTTGACCTAGCCTAGTAGTTCAGAGATTCATGTTTATTTCAAGACGAATGACTATCATAAACTATTGAATAGCAAACTAGCAGATGACAGACAAGTCTTGTAATGTCTAACCACCACACACTTATACATAATAAATGTTCCAGACACTAGACAAACTTTCTTTCACGGTGAATACATCATCTAAGCGAGATAACTTTAAACAAGTGTTTCTACAGAGTTCAACAAATATTTGTCTACATTTATGATCAATCGTCACTTTCTTTCCTTTTCTCGAATCTTGTTTTGTCTCACAGCGTCAGGATATGAAGCGATTTTTAGAACGGGCTTTTGCGTGCGCTTAATAAACAGCGCATCTGTTATCAAGCGCCACTATGTTGCATTATTGCAGTGCTGTCCAATGGTTTCACATTTTAGGGCGTACCTGACTAATGGTTGTGACAGCGCGAACGCCATGTAACTACCACTACCACTGCCACTACCACTACTAGTAATATTAATATAGTTAAGATGCCGACGCTTTCTCCGGTAAAAAAGCACAAGGTGGTATTAGTGGGCAGTAGAATGGTTACAAAATAAAACGCAAGATTGCAATTGCAAAAGCGGGAGGATCAGGTTTGTGGGAGTACTGTAAAAAAAAGTTTTGTTTTCTTGAAATTTGATTATATTTAAACCTGGCGGGGTAAAATATAGAGCCATGAATGTACGCCATGAATGTACGCCATGAATGTACGTCATGAATGTACGCCATGAATGTACGTCATGAATGTACGCCATGAATGTACGCCATGAATGTATGACATGGGTGCCATGGTTCCGGTGGGCACCGATTTAAACAGTGCTGCATTACTGAATATTTGCCACCATCTAGCTCGTCATATATCGCCTGTTTTGGTATGCGTTTATCAGGTGTGTCAACTAATGAAGGAGTCATTTAACAACAACAACTACTACTAAATCTTTATGTTCTATGTGCAACGAATTATTGCAACTGCTCCTCTCCCTCGAATTCGATTCTGGACCACCTTCTTCAGCTCTAACCAAATGTCTCATATAGTTCTAACATCTCTTCTACTGTTCTACTTCCAAGTATTTGATGGTCTTCCCGCTCCTCTCTTTCTATGTGGGTTCTAGTTAAGTGCATGTCTGGTTATGCTGCTCAACCAAAGGCTGATTCAGAAAACTAGTAACACACAAAACAAACCCCAGTAAAATCAGGACTTTGCCCATCACTAAAAGTTACAAGTCAAATAACATCAGTTTTCTAGCGTGCGGGATTAACTTCGTGATGATCTTGACGTAACTTCATCCTATATTCATCTTGGACACTGTGCAGGCGTTAAGTACTTTCTGCTCAACTGGAATGTGCCAAATCCTTATCGTGGGATCAGCAAACAAGATAAGTAATCCAGACTACCAGGGGCACATACTGAAGAAGTGTCGTTTTTGCAGCAAATCTCCGGAAGACAAATTTATAAATATCCATTTTTGATATCCAAAACTAGATAGATATTTATATTTGCTGCCTGGATCAGTTTACAAACTAAAGTTGTGCCTGTCTATTTTCTAACACGATTAACGTACTATATTTAGCCAAGGCGTAGATGCTGAAAGTGTATCTATTCAAAAGTTAAATATTTGAAAGGTTAAACTTTGCTAAAAGATAAGAGGAAAACGAAGAGCGTTACTGGCGTCATTATCAATATGAAATTTGAAACTTTTTCTGAATCATTTTGATTTGAAAGAAGGCAAGAACATGGCAAGGTTTTGATTAAACAAATTAAGACGTGTTAGTTTGTTGTGTGTGTGTGTGTGTGTGTGTGTGTGAGAGAGAGAGAGAGAGAGAGAGAGAGAGAGAGTGGGCGTGTGTGTGTAGAGAGAGAGTGGGCGTGTGTGTGTGAGAGAGAGAGGACAGAGTGGGCGTGTGTGTAGAGAGAGAGAGACAGAGTGGGCGTGTGTGAGAGAGAGAGAGTGTGGGCGTGTGTGAGAGAGAGAGTGTGTGGGCGTGTGTGAGAGAGAGAGAGAGTGGGCGTGTGTGTGAGAGAGAGAGAGTGTGGGCGTGTGTGTGAGAGAGAGAGAGAGAGAGAGAGACAGTGGGTGTGTGTGCGTGCGTGATAGAGAGATAGAGTGGGCGTGTGCGCATGTTGGCGGCACAGTATGAAATTATAAAACATAACAAGAGAAGCATATTGTATTCAGGATTTGGGAAAACAAAAAGAATGTTACATTTAATATCTTCTATTTTTATTTTCAATATTTCTCTGAGACTTTGTTTACTGGGGTAGCTGTTGTGTCAGGTTCTAAATCGATGCTTTGGAAGGTATAACATGGCAGGTTATGGTATGAGTGGATGTCATCTATTGAAGTTTCTAACCTTCAGAGACTTAAGTGGATTTACTGTCATGGACATGCAGATGATTACGACAATACGAGATCGGACATGTTAGCGTCATCAGTATCGGTCGTCGGGGAGTTGAAGATGGATGAGAGATGGACATCCTTTGGATTCTCGACGACCGCCTGTTGGATCAAGACACTAAAAGTGATATTGAATCAATGTAGCAATTTAGGAGTTTGGACTTACATGCCTAAAGGGCAAAATGAGGAGTGTACACAACTAGCGAGTTGAAGTAACCATCAGTATGCATACATTACGACACCTGCAGGGAAGGACTGAGCACCTAAGAGTCTGTCCGGAGTGCTAGGACGTTGGTTCAGTGATCAATAACCAGTTTCAACAAGATAATGCATACAAAAATGACTTCCATGTGTTCTCGTACATCAGTCAAGCACATTACCAACAGACATTGTTCTCGTACATAGCAAGCACATTACCAACAGACATTGTTCTTGTACATAGCAAGCACATTACCAACAGACATTGTTCTCTACATAGCAAGCATCATTACCAACAGACCTTGCACCTCAAATGCTACTCTGATATAGTGGTGGATACAAAGCAAAAGGCAGTTCACGAACAAGGTGGACCTCAAAGATAATAGAGGTGGTGAAAAAACATTATTTATGAAGCGTACTCAAAAACCCGTTCTATAAATCTTTTCTTATCTTGTCGCTGTAAGACAATACAGGATTGGGGACAAGAAGAAGAGTGAATTGTATAGTTCCATACGTAACAAACAGACATACAACACATATACAAAACACACAACAAATACAACACAACACATATACAACAAGCACACAACACATATACACACAACACATATACATCAAGCACATAACAATATACACACAACACATATACAACAAGCACACAACACATATACACACAACACATATACAACACATACAAACATATACACACAACACATATACAACAAGCACACAACATATACACACAACATATATACAACAAGCACACAACATATACACACAACATATATACAACACACAACATATACACACAACAATATATACAACACACACAACACATAACACAAACATATATACAACAAGCACACAACATATACACACACATATACAACAAGCATACACCATATACACTAAACATAATACAATCACACACACATATACACACAACATATATACAACAAGCACACAACATATACACACAACATATATACAACAAGCACACAACATATACACACAACATATATACAACAAGCACACAACATATACACACAACATATATACAACAAGCACACAACATATACACAGAACATATATACAACAAGCACACAACACATATACAACAAGCACACAACATATATACAACACATATACAACACATACACATAACATATGTACAACAAACACACACTTGTTATCTTCATGTCTATTTGTGTTAGTCTCTGTTCACATATTCTTTATGATAGACATGGGAAATGTTATGAATATAAAAAATTACCAACAACACCAGAAAAGACAGAGTCACCAACATCAGCATAAGAAAGAAAGTTGGCACAGAACCTCGCTTGAATTACATTGAGAAACAAAGAATGAAGTGGTTTGGCTAGTTAATAAGAATGCATCCAAACTCCATAGTATACAGCGTCTTCTACAACAGAACATCAGGAAAGAAGGCAAGAGCAAGACCACGAAAAAGATGGTTAGGTGGTATAGCAGAATCCTGTCATAAAGGGGAAATAACTATCACCCAAACCACAAGAGCAGCGCAAGAGAAAAACAATAAACCAAGTCATCTAGAAGTAACCGGTAACGGGGCGACGATAAAGAAGAAGAAGAACGATAACTTACCAACATATATGGCCGTCGAGTTATGGTTAGGATTGAATGGGCTGATGCCGGTACCAACTTCATAATCTTTCTCCATGTTAAACTCTCCATCCTCCTGGTGAAAAGATAACAGTGAGGATACATAGACAACACAATATATTGATTGATTGATTAATTGATTGATTGATTGATTGATTGATTAATTGATTGATTGATTGATTGGAACATTATCATATCACTTCGTTGAATAACCATGTGTGCTCTGATCTTACACAGGAAGATATCAGCGGCAGTGTACAAACTCCATAGCACCGGCGTGGGTCCCCGTTGTAATTTAGACTATAGTGAAAATAGTTATGGTGACAACGATGAAGATGGTGGCAATACATTATAGTTTACAAAACATTTGATTTCTAACACATCTTGAAATGAATCAACACTGCGTTTAGTCTAAGTTACGTTGTTGTTGTTGATACTGAAATACTAGAGATGCTGAGCTCATGGTTCCTTTGATGTCAATATTCTGTAGCTCTAGGAACTGTTTGCATCTTTTATTTGTTGGCTTTCCTGACGTTTCACGCCAAAGAATCAAGAAAACTGCGCATTTTTTTCAGGTATTTCAAGAGGATGATATACTGTGTGCATTCCCCGCCTAACTAGACAGCTTGCTAAATATAGACTGGCGTAATATACTGTACATACCCCGTCTAACTTGACAACTTCGTCTGTCTGTCTGTTTTAGACGTGTGTCTCAGTGACGTCCCTTTCATAGTTTCCCTACGACTTTCTTTCCTTCTTGAACTATATGCCCCCCACTTCAATGCTTACTTTGTAATTCTTTGATCAGTTCTTCTCAGAGTGTGTACAACATAGTTTGTGCTGTAGTTGTAGCTATTTAAAAACTGGCAAGACATTATCTTATAATAACTAAGTTCCAGACCTAGATGGACACATAACAACATCAAGACGCCATAATATAACCTAAGACTGTAGTATGTGATTATATGAGATATGTATTACCAACAGTAGCATAAACATTCGTGTACACAAGTACAGAACATTTTTTTCTTGTGTGTTATCTTACCATCAATGATGATCGTGTACGACTATATTATGTGATGCTCTATACAAAGATTCCGTACAGTTTTTAAATGTAACATCTTATAATAAATAGTAAATGTGTAGGACATAGTGTACTGAACTTCTAAAGTGTGTAACGTGTAGGTCATAGTGTACTAAACTTCTAAAGTGTGTAATGTGTAGGACATAGTGTACTGAACTTCTAAGTGTGTAATGTGTAGGACATAGTGTACTGAACTTCTAAAGTGTGTAATGTGTAGGACATAGTGTACTAAACTTCTAAAGTGTGTAATGTGTAGGACATAGTGTACTGAACATCTAAGTGTGTAATGTGTAGGACATAGTGTACTGAACTTCTAAGTGTGTAATGTATAGAGCATATGTACTGAACTTCTAAGTGTGTAATGTGTAGGACATAGTGTACTGAACTTCTAAGTGTGTAATGTGTAGGACATAGTGTACTGAACATCTAAGTGTGTAATGTGTAGGACATATTGTACTGAACATCTAAGTGTGTAATGTGTAGGTCATAGTGTACTGAACATCTAAGTGTGTAATGTGTAGGTCATAGTGTACTGAACATCTAAGTGTGTAATGTGTAGGACATAGTGTACTGAACGTCTAAAGTGTGTAATGTGTAGGTCATAGTGTACTGAACTCTAAATGTGTAATGTGTAGGACATAGTGTCTGAACTCTAAGTGTGTAATGTAGACATAGTGTACTGAACTTCTAAGTGTGTAATGTGTAGAGCATATGTACTGAACTTCTAAAGTGTGTAAGTGTGTAGTCTTACTAGAAATACTTACATCGATCGTGTAATGTGTAGTCTTACTAGAAATACTTACATCGATCGTGTAATGTGTAAGTGTGTAGTCTTACTAGAAATACTTACATCGATGGTGTAATGTCGACAGCGAGGTTGGTATGCATAAGTTCCACAAATGTAGTAGAGATTCTCATTGCCTTTCAACACCATCACTCGAATGTAGTTGTCACATTCTCTCTGTTGACAAATAGAATTCACAACTGTCAAATTCCAACTGTCAAATTCCACAGTATAATCAACAAAAATGAACCAATAATAAAGAGTACAATTAGGATTTAGGTTTACACAGAACAATATATGTTATATGTTAAATACTAATGTTGCTTATGCAAGGGTGGCTCGTCATTAAGGGCTACTGGGGCCGGCCCCACCAAAAACCGAAACGGGGAATAACTTCCCAGAATAGACAAATAATAGTAAATACTCCAAAAACATTGATTTTTCCGAAAATCTGTGTCTGGCCCCACCAAGAAAATGACCACGAGCCGCCACTGTTGCAATGTTGCAATGTTGCAATGGTAGAAAGGTAAAAATGTACGGGCACATCGCTACATTACTCAAGACATTTCATTGTGTGGAAATATGTTATCTAATTACTTACAATTATAAGTATCGTTCAATTTTACCTATTTCTTTGTATGCTACTTTCTGGCTAGTATGTTTGTAAGATTGCTGAATATATTACAGGCTGGTTTCTGTAGTCATGTTTGTAACGATTGCTAGAACATATTACAGGCTGGTTTCTGTAGTCATGTTTGTAACGATTGCTAGAATATATTACAGGCTGGTCTCTGTAGTCATGTTTGTAACGATTGCTAGAATATATTACAAGTTACAGGCTGGTTTCTGTAGTCATGTTTGTAACGATTGCTAGAATATATTACAGGCTGGTCTCTGTAGTCATGTTTGTAACGATTGCTAGAATATATTACAAGTTACAGGCTGGTTTCTGTAGTCATGTTTGTAACGATTGCTAGAATATATTACAAGTTACAGGCTGGTTTCTGTAGTCATGTTTGTAACGATTGCTAGAATATATTACAGGCTGGTCTCTGTAGTCATGTTTGTAACGATTTCTAGAATATATTACAAGTTACAGGCTGGTTTCTGTAGTCATGTTTGTAACGATTGCTAGAATATATTACAAGTTACAGGCTGGTTTCTGTAGTCATGTTTGCTGCGACTCTGTTTCTGTTATACATGATTTGTTTCTCATTCTCTGACAAGAAATAAATGGAGCACTCATTGCAACTACTTCCAGTATGAGGATAGAAGTTGAGGTCGTTACTGCTTAGCCTCCTTTGGATCTTTGTGACTTCATTTACTGGGACCGTTGTTGTTTCGGACTCAGTCTGCTTCGGGAGATCCAGAATGGCAGGTTGCGATATGAGTGGATCTTGTCTATAGAGATTTCCAACCTCCAGAGGCTTACGTGTATTTACTGTCCAGGACATGAGGGTGTTTGTGACAATGATAGAGCGGACAGGCTTGCATCGATTGTTGGGAAGTTTATGATAGATAACCGGGATGTTCTTCGACTCTTTGCGACCTACTTTTGGATGAGGACACTAAATGTATCGTTGAATGAATCCAGTGATTTCAGGAGTTTGGAATTACACATTGTACAGGTAGAGCTGGATGCTTGCAGGCAGAAAGAGGAATGTGTCTCTAGCGAGCCACAAGAACCATCAGTATGCATACCCTTTGACATGTGTTGTCAGAAACTGAGCACCTATAGGTCTGCCCGGAGTTCTGTGACGTCAGTTCAGTAACCAATAACTAATCTCTTCCTTTATTCGTCTCCTGTTCCTTCTCACAACTTATCGTACCATCCTTGTTAGATTAAGCCTCTAGGTGAGTCATGCAACAGGTACTTCTACTTGTCAATGTTAGAAAGGTGTCCTTGTCATACCTGGGTATTAGTACAATCTGGTAGTTAGAATTATCTCACTGACGTCAATGCTTTGATAAACAATCTATTCTTGTCACACTCGTCAGGGCAATCCTTTGTCAGACTGACAGAACAGTGACAGTAGTATGATAACACTTGGAGATTTCACAACAATTTTGTTCCGTATGTGCTTACAATCACGTGGCTGTAACATTTGTCCTGTGGGCAATACCCTACCAATACCCTACCAATACCCTATCAATACCCTATCAATACATTGCAACAACTTCCTTTGGATTTTGATTCTCAGAAGTGACCTTTGTGGTTCAGATAAAACAGTACAGGAAAACATTTAGAAATATAGTCATCTAGACGTAAGATGTCACAGAGAAGTCATAAATATATATTTTTAAACAGTAACTTATTCAGAAGTTAAGTGCGGACAAAAACAATTACAATAACAGAGATGAAATGCTTGCGGAAATTGTGGGAGTAACAAAGAACGATAAAGTAAAAACAACAAGGTGTAAACAAGAGCATAGGTTAACAACATGAAAATTGTAACAACATACAAACAAGTAACAAAGACACAAAAGATAAGAGTTGTCAAGTGTTACATTTAATCATCATTGTTTCATGAAGTGGAAATACAGAGAGAAAACAACAAACACATCTACTACATGCAGAGAAGAATTGAAGATTGGGTAATACAGAGAGAAAATACATCTACTACATGCAGAGAATAATTGAAGATTGGGTAATACAGAGAGAAAACAAACATATCAACTACATGCAGAGAATAATTGGAAGATTGGGAATACAGAGAGAAAACAAACATATCACTACATGCAGAGAAGAATTGAAGATTAAGAAATACAGAGAGAAAACAAACATATCAACTACATGCAGAGAATAATTGAAGATTGGGTAGTACAGAGAGAAAACAACAAACATATCTACTACATGCAGAGAAGAATTGAAGATTGGGTAATACAGAGAGAAAACAAACATATCAACTACATGCAGAGAATAATTGAAGATTAAGAAATATAGATATATAGAAGAATATGGTGAGTGTTATGGCAAGAGAAGACAACTAGTAAACAAGTATTAGAACAACTAGAAGTGGACAGATAACTCGTTAGAGAATGAGAGAGAAGTTAGATAAATGAGGTATTTTGGATACAGTAAATGGTATAATAATTGAAAACTATCTTGGAGTGTAGAAGAACAAGAGGAAGACAGAGATACACATGAGAACGAAACATCAGGAGGGTGGACAGACACACAAGTATGGCAGAGTATACGGTCAGAGTAAGGGACATACTATCTTAGAGAGTCATTAAGTCAACTTTCGGTGATGAAACGGCACAGGGAATCAGTAAGTCAACTTTCGGTGATGAAACGGCACAGGGAGTCATTAAATCAACTTTCGGTGATGAAACGGCACAGGGAGCCATTAAGTCAACTTTCGGTGATGAAACGGCACAGGGAGTCATTAAATCAACTTTCGGTGATGAAACGGCACAGGATCATTAAGAACTTCTCGGGTGAGAAAAAGGAAGCAGAGTCACATGAGAACGAACTTTCAGGAGGGTGAAAGGCACAGAGCATTAAGTAACCCGGGCAGAGAACGGCACAGGAGCCATTAAGTCAACTTTCGGTGATAAACTGCACAGGAGTCATTAAGTCAACTTTCGGTGATGAAACGGCACAGGGAGCCATTAAGTCAACTTTCGGTGATGAAACGGCACAGGGAGTCATTAAGTCAACTTTCGGTGATGAAACGGCACAGGGAGCCATTAAGTCAACCTTCGGTGATGAAACGGCACAGGGAGTCATTAAGTCAACTTTCGGTGATGAAACGGCACAGGGAGCCATTAAGTCAACTTTCGGTGATGAAACGGCACAGGGAGCCATTAAGTCAACCTTCGGTGATGAAACGGCACAGGGAGTCATTAAGTCAACCTTCGGTGATGAAACGGCACAGGGAGCCATTAAGTCAACCTTCGGTGATGAAACGGCACAGGGTTGATGATATTAAGAAGCAACAAAACAAATATTTCAGCCATGTAACACGATTACTACACACAAGTACAATAAACGCTATAATAAAGGTTAAGAGATTTATCGTCTGACTGTATATGTTATGTCTGGTGTATAAAAAGTCTGAATTTATTCACTTCTTTTGTATCCTTTGCTTGATAAAGTCCTTTTGGTGGAAAGGTCGCTGTATATTTTTTGTTTGGATACTGTGTAAAGCGATATTACTTTGTGTTTACCTGTCTCGCCTACACAACAGTACACCACAACAAGCATTACTGTCACGAAACAATGATTTCAAGGCCTAATACACCCACACAAAAGCTGGAATACAGACATCTCAGAGGTAGCAGAAACCATGAACTACGAGGCTCACTTGAACGTACTTATAATAAAAACTGTTCACATAAACTGACGACACTAAAAAAGGAAGATAGGAACAGAGAAAAGAAGAAAAAGGAAGACATTCAAAAATGTATATTATTCATTTCTTTTATGTTTAGCTTTGTGACAACTATCGTCTGCGATCATGTCGCTGCACAACTGTTGTCCATTTACTTAGTAGCAACTGTATGTTTAACTTAATTCTTGACGTGCTGCTTAGCTGGTCGGTATTCTGTTTTGTTACCGTCTGATATATTGTTCAATCAACTGTAGTTAGTGCCACGATGTTGGTTATTTTATTTTAATGATAAATAGAACAGACTGGCGTCATTGCACAAGGTTTCCTTGTAAGGGTCGTTTACTATGCGCATAATAAATAGCAAGCCTCGTTGAGTCTTACACATATCATACAACTCTGTAGTTTCAGAAAAATACTAGGATATCCGGGAAAAAAGGGATTCGTGAACCGAGCCACGTAGTCCTGATTCCAACTAACAACTTTCAGAACGTCAAGGGTACAAGCTAGATTAAATAAAGGTTATTTCTAATGTCTAAATGCATAGGATTGACTTCATTGAATCCAGTTTACTCATAACTTCCAAATTACTTCATACCTCCTCAAATTACTCTCAATTAAACTCCAAATTACCTCTACATAACTCTCAAATTACCTCATAATTCCCAAAAAATTTAATTTATTCTTCCATAACGAATGTTTTGTATTTATTTTTACTTCCTTTTTGCCCAACGTTATTGACTTTTCGCGTACCCTTGAAAAGTCCATAACGTGCCACAGAGAATACGCATGCCAACGGTTATGAACCGATGGTATAGTTGACGATGTCCTCCTGGACGGTTGTACCAATAACCAAGCTTCCTTATCTCTGCATCTATAGGTGTCTGTGACCATTCACTGCATGCAGTACATGCTCAATGTGACTATCACATCCGTTAGTTCATACAACTTTACTGGACAGAAAGGAAATTGTGAATATGGGATACTCGTCACAATTTCCACGTGCAGTCACGTGATTATTTTATTTTTAAAGCAAGGACAAAAATGTTGACATCCAAATTGGTGTACATGCGTATTATCATTTCATAATGTTGTACACGTTATGATGTATGCGTAGAAATACGGTCAACAAGTACGTGATGTAATACTTCACGTTTACCTAAAGATGGAAGATCAAGATATGGCCACGTACCTGACAAACATCACTGACATGTTTTATCTAGTGCTCTCACAGATAGTTCTAGTGATACAACAATATTATCAATTCATGTGTTACACGTACGCTACACGTTACACTTACGTTACACGTCACACTTACGTTACACGTAGTATTGTCTAGAATATTCTAGATTACAGCAAACTTATAGTATATTATATGCTGTTATGTTATTAGCTAAAAATAATGAACATAAAATGGGACGAATTCAGGAGAAGTGATGAAATCAGAAGAATGTCTGGTCAACTACTAGTAACACCTGTTTAAGAAAGAGAATATGGAGATATATTGGACACACATTGAGAAGAAATGATCAAAGAATATCAAAGCAGGCATCGAAGTGGGGTGCAAAGTGTTCAAGAAAGATAGGACTCCCAAGGGAGACCCTGACACGAACTTTGCTGAGAGGGGGCAAGAAATATCGGTCTCAATTCCATGGAGGAGAATGAACGAGTTGTCAAGGATAAATATGGAGAAATTGTTTGCAGACCATATATAACGTATAACGATACAAGAGGAATTATTATTATTATTGTTATATTATATTATAGTATATTTCATTTCGTTATATTTGAATACTTGAATATTTTTTATTTTTAGATAAATTAATATTGACCCAAGAAATTATAGAAAAAATTGACATTTGTTTGAACTAAGACGTGTCTCGTAGAATCTTGTATCGGTGTACTACCAAGACAGGGTACTACCAAGACAGGGTACTATCAAAGTTAAGTTCCTACACAATCCTCCAGAAAAATGAAAGGACTTTACATGGTGTGTTTAGAACATGTGTTATAAATGACGCAATACATTACCATCGAACTGAACTATCTTATTGGCTTTATGAAGTTTAGAAAATGATCACGTGAGATATGATTTGTAATAGTATATATATATATATATATATATATATATATATATATATATATATATATATATGGAAGATTTCAGATAAGGGCAGGGTAAGACACCATTCCTTCCCCACGCCCACGTTTGGTGAAAGTCTTAAAACAGTCTACATGCGAAGGATTGGTTTCATTGCACTGGGTTTCCCAATATGGTCCGTCACTGTCGGCAGAAATGAGTGTTTCACAAAGCAACTCTGGTAGCTACACAACCTTCAGGACGACGGGCAAACGTCTTAACCACTGCGATATAGAGATTCCCAGAAAAAGTATATATAGCTTAGAGGTTAGATCATTTACTTCGTAGCGTGTAGTCCCAGGATCAAACTTCACAATGAGACTGGGATTTTCCCGAACTTTATGCCCTGAGGTTGAATCAGGTTCAAATATGTACCAGATAAATATTTAGAATAAGACGAGGTCAGTGTGATGTTGACCCCACCAGACATCGTGTGCAGTTGATAATAGAAAAATATGGACCTCACACCGAATTCCCGAATCATGGCATGAAATCTGGTAATGTACTTTTGAGTTATTTATTGGACCATCATCATTACACTTCGGTGACTAACCATGTGTTCTCAGATCTCTTTCTTACATTACACTTCGGTGATTAACCATGTGTTCTCAGATCTCTTTCTTACATTACACTTGGACTAACCATGTGTTCTCAGACTCTTTCTTACATTACACTTGGTGACTAACCATGTGTTCTCAGATCTCTTCTTACATTACATTCGGTGACTAACCATGTGTTCTCAGATCTCTTTCTTACATTACACTTCGGTGACTAACCATGTGTTCTCAGATCTCTTTCTTACATTACACTTCGGTGACTTACCATGTGTTCTCAGATCTCTTTCTTAAACAGGAATATATCAGCTTGAGTACACGAATTCCGTAGCACCGGCGAGGGCACCCAATGTAATTTAGAATATGGTGAAAATTTGATTGGAATGTCATTTTGTAATCTTTCTGATGAATTGTGTCCGAACTGTACTTTAACTTGACTTCTGTTCAGTGTCTCATACAGGTAACAGAATCTCCTTAGTTTTTAGTAATTTTACCTTTCAGGTAAGTTGACAGTGAACCGGAACAGGATTTGAAACCTGAAGTTTAAGCGAAGGGAGGGGCTGGACTTAAACATAAATATTAAGACACGAGGCACTTAACAAAGGAAACAGTAAATGAATAGTACGGGAAGAGAATTCGCAAACACGAGCATAGGCAAACAATGGGCGTCAATCATGGTTAGCAATGTGTTAGTTTATGTATGTGTGTGCAGAGTTAACAAGCAATATAGTGCTAATTATAGCTAACAAAAATGACAGATGACTTGAAACGTGTGTACCTGATTTCTTGCACGAATGTTATCACATGATATGTCAGTCAAATTTGTCTCATTAATATCAGAGAAATACGTGTACACTTCCCCATAGAGTCCAGTTAAAATGATGTCATCAAATTAGCTTCAACTATCTAATGTTAAATCACTCGGCAGTATCATTACTACTAATATTATTAAATACATAACCAATCATACAATACTGCGGTTAGACCACCAACATGTACTCCACTCAGTCTACCCAAGATGATATACAAATGTAAAATATTTGACAAAAATTATCTGGTATTAAATAAATTACATGTCTCTCTCTCGCCTGTGACGCTCCTGGGCGCTTAAGACAGTAACAAAGACCCCACGATGTACGGAATTAAACCTACAAATTTGAGGGGGGTCAGACCAGATCAGATCTAGAGAAAACCGTGAAGAGGTTGCGGTAATACTAAGTAAATGGACACTTTTGGACACAGACAGGTATATACAGTATTACATAAGCAAGTAAGAAATGAATAATAAAAATAACAAAAACACACACGATTCTTCTCAATTCTATACTACCCTCTGTACTATGTTTCAGTTGTGATTCATTTCTTTCAGTTCTTGTTCTACTGTTGTCTTCAATGTGAAGACGATCATATCAAATTAAACTATAAATTCGTTGACATAAATTAACCTTACATAGGATAACAATAAGGGAGGTTAATTTGGATGACCATTTATATAGAATTCACTTGATTGAATGAATACAATCAAGCTTACCCCAATTTTGAAACACCCAGCTATTCCAGTAGTGACTAAAAGACAGATTATAAATGCAGTCTTTATACCAACACTGTGCTACCAGAGCCAAACATGGGCACTGACAAAAGAACAATAAAGGAAAATTACCATATGCGAAATGAGATGCTTGAGGAAAGCAGTAAATAAAACAAGAGAGACCATATAAGAAATGAGGAAATTAGAAGAACAGTCGGAAAAAACCTGCTATTAGATTTATTGAAAAACAGAGACTCAAATGGTTTGGCCACTTGGTCAGAATGAACCCGAATACACCAGTTGCAAGAGCGTACAACCTGAAAATGGAATCATCAAGAGGAAAGGGTAGACCAAGAAAAATATGGGTTGATGGAGTTACAGACATCTTAAAACTCCACAATACCACACCATATCAAGCGACTGTGCGTGCATTATCTCGGAAACCGATCATCAGTTAAACCTGCTACGCCTAGCGGCAAAAAAGCAGAGAAGGACAAAAGAAAGAATGAAAGAATACAAAATCTCATCCGCCTCCTTCAGCGTGTAACAAATGCCTGTAACATTGAAACAGCTTACACATATGGTATGGGCGTAAAATGTCGTAACAATAAACTCACACCCTTACACATGATGGTATGGAGCAATGCGTACTGTGTAACAATAAACTCACAAATTAAACAATTATTCCAGATTTTCCTTAGATACGTTGGTATTTGGTCGTCCATTTGTGTTTCATTTTAATTTGTCACTCCTGTTTGTTCGTTTGCTTGATAAAGGCCTTGTTGGTCGAAACGTTGCTGTTTATCGTCACTGTTTATGTATTTTGTAAAACTATAGTACTTTGTTTGTACGTGTTTCACAAATTAAACAACGTCATTACGTGAATGTAAGCTTTAATTTTCCATGACGACAGTTTGGTCCGTTAAGATTCTCATCACCAAATGTCTATACTATGTTCACAAAGACAACGCCTAAGCTCAACACTTAACTGACATGATGAATACAAATGACAGGTTTGGTCTTCAATTTATCTCACATCACCACTACATCTATTTACACACTAGTATCTTACATCACTACTGCATCTATTTACACACATGTATCTTACATCACCACTGCATCTATTTACACACAAGTATCTTACATCACCACTGCATCTATTTACACACTAGTATCTCACATCACTACTACATCTATTTACACACTAGTATCTCTCATCATCACTGCATCTATTTACACACTAGTATCTCACATCACCACTGCATCTATTTACACACTAGTATCTCACATCACTACTGCATCTATTTACACACTAGTATCTTACATCCCTACTACATCTATTTACACACTAGTATCTCTCATCATCACTGCATCTATTTACACACTAGTATCTCACATCACCACTGCATCTATTTACACACTAGTATCTCACATCACTACTGCATCTATTTACACACTAGTATCTTACATCACTACTGCATCTATTTACACACAAGTATCTTACATCACCACTGCATCTATTTACACACTAGTATCTCACATCACTATTTCATCTATTTACACACTAATATCTTACACCACTACATCTATTTACACACTAGTATCTCACATCACCACTGCATCTATTTACACACTAGTATCTCACATCACCACTGCATCTATTTACACACTAGTATCTCAAATCACCACTGCATCTATTTACACACTAGTATCTCACATCACTACTGCATCTATTTACACACTAGTATCTTACACCACTACATCTATTTACACACTAGTATCTTACATCACTACTGCATCTATTTACACACAAGTATCTTACATCACCACTGCATCTATTTACACACAAGTATCTTACACCACTACATCTATTTACACACTAGTATCTCAGATCACCACTACATCTATTTACACACTAGTATCTCACATCACCACTGCATCTATTTACACACTAGTATCTCACATCCCACTACATCTATTTACACACAAGTATCTTACATCACCACTACATCTATTTACACACAAGTATCTTACACCACTACATCTATTTACACACAAGTATCTTACACCATTACATCTATTTACACACAAGTATCTTACACCACTACATCTATTTACACACAAGTATCTTACACCACTGCATCTATTTACACACTAGTATCTTACATCACCACTACATCTATTTACACACAAGTATCTTACACCACTACATCTATTTACACACTAGTATATCACATCACCACTACATCTATTTACACACTAGTATCTCACATCACCACTACATCTATTTACACACTAGTATCTCACATCAATGGAATCTAAAATGATAAAAATAACAGAGCAGTTCACCTATTTGGGTAGCAATTTTGATTGCACAGGAAATGTTAAAAATAAATTATGATACGAATTGGCAAGCAACATCAGCTTTTAAAAGTCTAAATAAAATATGGAACTGCAAGTTATATAGTATTAAACTAAATTACGAATTTTCAATTCAAATGTTGTATCAATCCTAACATATGCCAGCGAGGTTGGAAAATGACTAAAGATATAGAAAGCAAGTTGAATGCATTAGAAAATAGATGTCTGCGAAAAATAATGAATATAAAATGGAACGAATTCAGGAGAAGTGATGAAATCAGAGACATGTCTGGTCAACCACTAGTGACAACTGTTATAAGAAAGAGAAGATGGAGATATGTTGTGCACACCTTGAGGAGAAATGATCAAAGAATATTAAAGCAGGCATTGAAGTGGGATGCAAAGGGTTCAAGAAAGAGAGTCGACCTAAGGAGACCCTGAAGCGAACTTTGCTGAGAGAGGCAGGAAATATTGGTCTCAGTTCCATGGAAGAGATTGAGCGAGTTGCCCAGGATAGAGCGGTATGGAGAAATTACTTGCAGGCCCTATGTAACGTATAACGTTACGAGAGGAATTATTATTATTATTATTATCTCACATCACCCCTACATCTATTTACACACAACTATCGGGTGTAGGTTTGTGTTTTATTCTGTGGAATGCTAACAAGAGACGGAAATGGGATGAAGGAAATTAAAAGAAGAACAAACATGGCCTTAGATCAAATTAAAATATTATAAACAGTATGGAATGGAACTGATAGGAAAACAAAGATCAGAATACTAAAAGCATGCATATTCCTAGTGACAAGTATGGGTGTAAAGCATGGACATTTAACAAGGCAGTGAAAAAACATATATATATATGCTTGCCATATTTTTATCTTCCGAAATGAGGACACTTCTCCTAACATTAAATTTCATTTAAATTGTGTTCCATATATATTTTTCTTATGACCTGATCTGTTTTTATGTCTTTCTTTTACATCAAATGTCCATCAAGTTATCTTCATATATATGTTTGAAATTAAATTTTACAAGTGAAATTGACTAGATTGAATGCACACTAAAACGATTTCTCTCAGTGGTGGTACGACATTGGGCATATCTTAAGAAAATATAGTCTTTCTACCGAAGTATTGTGTGATGGAATAGCAAAGAAAATGTACAAAGCGGGCGAGCAATGGACCAGGCTGATATTATAAATTCCTTAAGGGAGAGAGAACGTGTACATGATTCACGTAATAGCGGTGAATCTACAACACTAACCAGACTGCAAGAACTCAAAGTTAGTGTGGTGTAGCTCGACAAGAACGCTATGCTGGCAGACAAAGAAGAATCGTAAACCAACAAAGATCCGTGTCGTTAGTTGCCACACGCTAAGGGAGAGATCGGAGCACTTATGGACAACTAATTTGTTCGACGTGCAGTGATGGTGATCCGACGACTAAACTAAACTAAACTAAACAGAAAAGAGAACTGTGTTATCTTCACGATTTTAGAGTACGATACACTACTACTACCGTTTTCAATATAGTCACATCACTTTTGTTTTGCAGTGTTACTTGATTTTTATGGATGGATGCACATTTCTCTAGATTACAGTACTGATCATATCACAATCATCTATGTGCACACCTTTGTCAGTCAAATGTCTGATGAAAGCTTTCACATTTCTCCAAGACATGTCATGAAAATTAAGCCACCAATTCATGTTTTGTTTGCTTATATGAATCTTAGTAGTTTTCACAAAGATTGTAGATTGTGTTTCGAGTGCAGTTAGAAAACCATATTTTACCCAGTTACCACGTGGTTACCACATGATGTCTCTGACAGTGTATTCATTTTGTCTTGGCAAATAGCGGACAAATCTACGAATTTCCAAAATTGTTTGCAGACGCTCAGATTTACTCGTAAATTGAGGACCTGTCCGCAAAAATGAGAACGTATGGCAACAATATGAACATGTGCTTTTGATTATTAGTGTTACAGAAATGATACACTAACAACTGATGTTCTAACAACTCAGTCAAAAGCTACTTGACAATACTGATGTTCAAACAACTCAATCAGACACTACTTAACAATGCCGATGTTCTAACAACTCAATCAGACGATACTTAATAATGATGATGTTCTAACAACTCAATCAGACGATACTTAACAATACTGATGTTATAACGACTGAATCAGACAGACTTAGACTAAATAACTAAAGTTTACTGAACAAACTTGCAAGGGAAAAATAGCAACCTTACAAATGACATCGCGTGCTGTTTAGCAATGCAAGCTGAGTGATGAGTCATCAACAAACTTACAACGGTACGCAATGTCCTAGAGGCCCTGTCGAGCAGTTACGGGGCCACAACTTAAAACGAGGTCACACCAGGCCAAACTTGAAGCGGGTAATCATATCATATATATTGCGTGAAGGGGAGAGGAAATATCTTAATAAATGTTGTAGTTTATAGATGGGAGGATATACACGGAATGAAATACGTGTCTCTGAGACAGAAAAAGTCTGAAATATGTGGCAGAAATAAAGGAGGTAGGAGGAAAGGAGGGAATATATCTGAAAATGTGTGCAGTGAGGAAAGATAAGACAAGGTAGAAAGTACAGAGGTCACAGTCAAATTTGCATAAAGTTCAGTTTGCAGTAGTGGCGGGGAGCTGAAACAGGCTTTAAACAAACAAGAGAAATGGGAGAAGGTGAGAGAAGGGTAGGTACGTGTACAATTTTCTGCCTTGACATGACAAATAGACGACCGGGACAGGTTTATCCACAATCCCCTACACATCGGACAAATATCAGATAGGTGAAGGGACACGGTAGGTGGGTCTATTGTAACTGTCGGAGTGTAAGCCGGTTTACGACAAGCCTAGTCCTGAAGGTCGCAGGTGTACTCAGTGAACATCCAAGTTAACATCTGTCTTGAAAAATGTCTACAACTTTCATTATTTTTGTCAGAAAATGACCAGATCTAGAATATAGTGACTACAGATGGCGAAAACTATCGACCAGGTCAAATATTAACGTCCAGTTGACTTGTATTAAGTAAAACAGTTCACAGATGTTGGCTAACCATCACAGACTGATCTGTTCCCCGAAACATAAAAATGTATCTTGTAGACAGACACCGTACGTTGATATGATGTTATTATCAGTTTTGTATATTGTAATATTGTCAAGTGTAACAGTAAATCGTGGGAGACAGTTACTTTTTTATTTTACTAGTCTGTTAAAATAACTGCACTGAGCATATGTAGGTCACTCGAGCAGAAATGAAATTACAACGCTTGAGTGATTTCTGAGATTATTTTCTGAACTATTCATCGAGATTTGGTTGAGCAGACGTGGCAAGAAGGTCACATTATAAGGATGTTGTAGGTGGTGAAACAGTATATGGTGATCTGGGGTATGTTCCAATTGTTGTTTTAATATGTGCAACATTTACTTTTTTTCAAAACTTGCTGAGAAGTGACCGGTTTAGAAATGAAGACGTCAGGAAAAAAAGTGGGTATAACATCAGTACTGAGCTTCGTCAAGAAACAACAAATTAAATGGTTCGGTACGGACGTCCATGCAAAAGGTGGATCTCAAAAATAATAAAGGCAGTGAAAAAATAAAAAAAAAGATATGTAAAGTTATGAAGCACACACAAAAGCCCGTTCTATAAATATCTTCGTATCCTGATGCTGGAAGGCAAAACAGGATTAGAAAAAAAAAAGAAAAAAAAGACAGAAACAGTTTGGCTCAATTATGAATGACATCTATTTCTTCTTCTTCTCCTTCATCGTTCTTTAAGACAGATATTAGAATGATATGCTTGTAAATGTATCATAAGCTAGAATATCATAGCTTTGATGAAATGATATATTAGCTTTGATGAAATGTATCATATTAGCTTTAATGAAATGTATCATATTAGCTTTGATGAAATGTATATCATATTAGCTTTGATGAAATGTATCATATTAGCTTTGATGAAATGTATCATGTTAGCTTTGATGAAATGTATCATATTAGCTGTGATGAAATGTATCATATTAGCTTTGATGAAATGTATCATGTTGTCCATATCCTTCCCTGTGTTTGCCATACAGTTATGTTGAAATCGTGAATGAACAATGTTCGCATATATGATTGGAGTATGTTATCAGTATTTTCTGATGCAGTGCACAATAGTGCACCTACATTTCATACAATACACAATGTATACCACACATATAGCACATACAACACACAATATATAACATTCTCCTACATCAGAAAGAGATTCTTCACACAATATAATATTCTCTTGCAAATGTGTCTGATATTTTCTTCTAACTTTCACCATGATTGACACTGAGCTCAAATAAAGGCAATGATAAACATACACAAGGCTGATCTAATGATATGATCACGATACGAATACGATGCGAGGGCTGATCTGATGATATGTTCACGATACGAATACGATGCGAGGGCTGATCTAATGATATGTTCACGATACGAATACGATGCGAGGGCTGATCTAATGATATGTTCACGATACGAATACGATGCGAGGGCTGATCTGATGATATGTTCACGATACGAATACGATGCGTGGTTAAATTATCCATACTATGAATACTCTATTCGATCCCGCAGATAATCGATATCGAAGATTGGGCTAATACTATGATATGTTCACATAGAAAGATGCAATAGATGCGAGAGGGCTACATGATATGTTCACGATACGAATACGATGCGAGCGCTGATCTGATGATATGTTCACGATACGAATACGATGCGAGGGCTGATCTGATGATATGTTCACGATACGAATACGATGCGAGGGCTGATCTGATGATATGTTCACGATACGAATACGATGCGAGGGCTGATCTGATGATATGTTCACGATACGAATACGATGCGAGGGCTGATCTGATGATATGTTCACGATACGAATACGATGCGGGTTAAATAAATCCTACCGAGTGACATAACTGCTTTGTATCAGTCCCGAGATAACGTATCATTTGAAGATATGAGGCCAAATAACTAGTAATTATTTTCCCATGAAAAGGAATAAGTTCAGGTGGGGTCAGGAGCTGAGCCAAAATATAAATAAATAGACAGTAACAAATAGTGGACTTCGAGAAACAACTCAACAAATTACCTACATAGGATTTGAACTAAAAACATGCATGTTTCCCATAGACATCCACTGCAGCTACAGAGAGCTTACGAGCACCCACTGTCTAGCATACAGACGAGCTTACGACATCCACTGTCAGCCATTACAGACAGCTTGACATCCACTTAGCATACAGACAGCTTACGACATCCACTGTCTAGCCATACAGACAGCTTACGACACCCACTGCCTAGTCATACAGACAGCTTACGACACCCACTGTCTAGTCATACAGACGAGCTTACGACATCCACTGTCTAGTCATACAGACGAGCTTACGACACCCACTGTCTAGTCATACAGACGAC
The DNA here is from genome assembly GCA_020796225.1 of Arion vulgaris. Lineage (NCBI taxonomy): Eukaryota > Metazoa > Mollusca > Gastropoda > Stylommatophora > Arionidae > Arion > Arion vulgaris. Next base: position 86,489,034 of record CM036756.1, read on the forward strand.
TTACGACACCACTGTCTAGTCATACAGACGAGCTTACGACACCACTGTCTAGTCATACAGACGAGCTTACGACACCACTGTCTAGTCCATACAGACGAGCTTACGACATCCACTGTCTAGTCATACAGACGAGCTTACGACACCCACTGTCTAGTCATACAGACGAACTTACGACACCCACTGTCTAGTCATACAGACGAGCTTACGACACCCACTGTCTAGTCATACAGACGAGCCTACGACACCCACTGTCTAGTCATACAGACGAGCTTACGACACCCTCTGTCTAGTCATACAGACGAGCTTACGACACCCACTGTCTAGTCATACAGACGAGCTTACGACACCCACTGTCTAGTCATACAGACGAGCTTACGACACCCACTGTCTAGTCATACAGACGAGCTTACGACACCCACTGTCTAGCCATACAGACGAGCTTACGACACCCACTGTCTAGTCATACAGACGAGCTTACGACACCCACTGTCTAGTCATACAGACGAGCTTACGACACCCACTGTCTAGTCATACAGACGAGCTTACGACATCCACTGTCTAGTCATACAGACGAGCTTACGACATCCACTGTCTAGTCATACAGACGAGCTTACGACACCCACTGTCTAGTCATACAGACGAGCTTACGACACCCACTGTCTAGTCATACAGACGAGCTTACGACATCCACTGTCTAGTCATACAGACGAGCTTACGACACCCACTGTCTAGTCATACAGACGAGCTTACGACATCCACTGTCTAGTCATACAGACGAGCTTACGACACCCACTGTCTAGCCATACAGACGACCCTTACGACACCCACTGTCTAGTCATACAGACGAGCTTACGACACCCACTGTCTAGTCATACAGACGAGCTTACGACACCCACTGTCTAGCCATACAGACGAGCTTACGACACCCACTGTCTAGCCATACAGACGAGCTTACGACACCCACTGTCTAGTCATACAGACGAGCCTACGACACCCACTGTCTAGCCATACAGACGAGCTTACGACACCCACTGTCTAGTCATACAGACAGAGCTTACACTCCACTGTCTAGTCATACAGACGAGCCTACGACACCCACTGTCTAGTCATACAGACAGGTATGTCTTCAAACACCATCTGTTACATAAGTACGACTACGACACCCACTGTCTAGCCATACAGACGAGACTACGACACCCACTGTCTAGTCATACAGACGAGCTTACGACATCCACTGTCTAGTCATACAGACGGGGCTTACGACACACACTGTCTAGTCATACATACGGGGCTTACGGCATCCACTGTCTAGTCATACAGACGAGCCTACGACACCCACTGTCTAGTCATACAGACGAGCTTACGACATCCACTGTCTAGTCATACAGACGAGCCTACGACACCCACTGTCTAGTCATACAGACGAGCTTACGACATCCACTGTCTAGTCATACAGACGAGCCTACGACACCCACTGTCTAGTCATACAGACAAGCGTTATTATAGTTCGTTCAAAATTCGTGACCATCTTTAATAATAATAATAATTCCTCTCGTACCGTTATACGTTACATAGGGTCTGCAAGTAATTTCTCCATATTCCTCTGGAACTCGCTCAATTCTGCATGGAACTGAGACTGATATTTCCTGCCTCTCTCAGTAAAGTTCGCTTCAGGGTCTCTTTAGGTCGTCCTCTCTTTCTTGAACCCTTTGCATCCACTTCAATGCCTGCTTTGATATTCGTTGATCATTTCTCCTCAAGGTGTGCCCAACATATCTCCATCTTCTCTTCTTATAACAGTTGTCACTAGTGGTTGACCAGACATTTCTCTGATTTCATCACTTCTCCTGAATTCGTTCCATTTATATTCATTATTTTCGCAGACATCTATTTTCAAATGCATTCAACTTGCTTTCTATATCTTTAGTCATTTTCCAACTCTCGCTGGCATATGTTAGGATTGATACAACATTTGAATTGAAAATTCGTAATTTAGTTTTAATACTATATAACTTGCAGTTCCATATTTTATTTAGACTTTTAAATCATCCTTACCGACCGATATAAAATCATCCACTTGACAGAAATTCTTTTTTATAATTTTAGATAGATAATAGTGACGACGTTCCAAAAGTATTAATATATTATAAACGAAGCTACCTACCAATAACATGGATTCGTAACGTTGTGAGGTATATAAGACTGCATACAAAAAATTACTTGTATCCATCAGATAGATTTCGTACAAATTAAACCTTAGTGTGATCACGAATTTTGGAACCAACTTTAATAACACAACCAACTATCTCTAGGAAAAAAAGAGCTATCTTTTCCCCTTAAAACTCTGCGAGCCAGCGACACTATTTCAGTTTGGTCGAGTGTTGTATGCAGGGTTGCCAAATGTGGCCTTTTTAAAGATAGATTCGATAAATTTGGCTTTTTCTGAAAGTGGTTGGCATAAAAAAATGTGTTTGGCTTTTTGGCCGATTTTAGGCTTTTTTTTCATATGAAAACTTTTTTTCTAAAAATGTGTAGAATTCTTAAGAGCAAATTGGGTAAATATACTTAATATAGATTTTTTATTGGTTTTGGTTGGTATTGTTAAATAATATGCTTAGTACTAAAGATTATGGAAAGGTACATAACTTAATTTGCTTTTTTTTCCCGCCTCCGAGTTATGCACTGCATTTCTGTTATCTGGTTTTTGGGGTTTTTTTTAGGTGGATATTCACAAAAAAATTTTAACAATCATGTGACAGTAGTCATAAATACAATAGCAATTTGGACAAAACTTTTGTATAAGTCAAAAGAACTTCTGATGGATCGCAAAACGCTTATTGTTATGACACTGTACCGTCTTGTCTAAAGCTAGTGGTCTCGCGGCTCATGAAAAATCTGAAAATCACAGACAGAGGACTCCATCAACAGGACAGAACAAACTTCAAGTGGAGAAGTCTTTAATGCTTGCCAAAACTGAGCTCTATAATCATTTTAAACCAAGCATCAATACCTCTATTTGCAAAACTGAGCCCTAAAATCAATTTAAACCAAGCATCAATACCTCTATTTGCAAAACTGAGCCCTATAATTAATTTAAACCAAGCATCAATACCTCTATTTGCAAAACTGAGCCCTATAATCAATTTAAACCAAGCATCAATACCTCTATTTGCAAAACTGAGCCCTATAATCAATTTAAACCAAGCATCAATACCTCTATTTGCAAAACTGAGCCCTATAATCAATTTAAACCAAGCATCAATACCTCTATTTGCAAAACTACCATTAATGCACATTGTGGGAGAAAACATCAGTGCAATAGAAGAACAATTTAAGAAAGATGGATTTTTAACAGACAGTGAAACCTTTTGGATTGGAGTTCTTCAACACGAGTCATTTAAAGAGCTTGCCACCTTTTTTCTGACTTGTTTAATAACTCCCGTTAGTAATGCTGTTATTGAGAGGGTGTTGTCTCTTGTATCATCAGTCAAAACAAAAACTAGAAATAGAAGGCTGCTGCAGCTTCTTGAGGATATAGTGAGAATAAGAACAGAACTGCTCTTATCTAACAAATGTTGCAAGGATTTTACTGCCTCCTTAAGATGGTAAATAGATTATCTACTGATAAAGTGTATGATGCTGGTTTCAGTGGTGAGGTTAGTGATGACCTTGATTTGGAGCTCTTCTTATGATGTATGAAATAGCACTATTTTCCTCTTGGCTTTTTTTTTGCTTTTCCCTGCCAGTGTTTGGCTTATTTTCTCAATTTTTAGTTGGCAACCCTAGTTGTATGTATACACCGGGTCGTATAGCTATTTTTCCCCTTAAAACTCTGCGAGCCAGCGACACTATTTCAGTTTGGTCGAGTGTTGTATACATCGGGTCGTCTTTATTTGGTTTAGAATAAAACGTTTTCAACAGGTTGACTGTACCGGCGTTCTGTAACAGACTTGAAGTGTCCATATGTCTATGTTTTACCTGGCAGAGAGTCAGAGACACGTACATACTTAACGTTCCGATCATATGTTTTTGTTAAGTAGATTTTAAAACACACACGTTTTAAATCAACTTGTCTGCTCCTGGAATGTTAAAAGTGATTTGAGCATGTGTTTTACATATAGTAGGTTGTTGGGAGAGTCAGGTCTGGGTAACAGTGCAAGTTTTTAGTTTCTCAGGTAAAAATTACATGCGACGTCAAATGTTATATCGTTTTATTTGTTCAATAGACTAGTGCCCTACCCAGACAAAAACCACATACGGATGAGGAGTTCGACGCATTTCGTTTAAGTTAACAAGTTACAGAAACTGTTGAATAGAATAGCTTTGTGACGACTGACTTCTTCTCTTCCATCATTTACTTCTTTTTAGAAGTGTTTGTCGGGTGGAGGGCGGTGTGCAACTAAGCCTCGTTAGTTAACGAAGAACATCAACGAGTAGATGGATAGACAACATTACAAAAGTTCAACAACACAAAACTCGCTATAACCACTGAAACTCAACTTTCAGAACACATCTATCTCACGACATCGTGTGTGACAGAAAGTGCAACAATACAGCATGTTTACAAGGGAATAAAGTGACAATAACGCTAATATTATGCTGACAGTAATATTGATATGAATTATTCAAGAACTTTATTTTGAACAGAGCAACAATTACACAAGTCACCGCCAACATAGCTCCAGCTATGTCCAGATATTGTTGCTCGGAACGTCAAGATATTGTTGATAACTAAACAGAAATGTGATATTTGAATGAAGAAGAAGAGATGAATCAACTATTCTTCACGGACAGCACCAATAGTATGTTTGTGTTTGGCATATCCTAGGATCAGCTTCACCAATAGTATGTTTGTGTTTGGCATGTCCTAGGATCAGCTTCACCAATAGTATGTTTGTGTTTGGTATGTCCTAGGATCAACTTCACCAATAGTATGTTTGTGTTTGGTATGTCCTAGGATCAGCTTCCGTGCTAAAATATGAACTTTGAATGTACACTAGAGATAGTTACAACGCACAAGAGAGTATATTGTGTCATCAAAGGATGTCATTGACAATTGTTATAATTATTACACGCATTCATTCATTCATGTTACGGATTAATGTAATGCATAGAGCGTTTGTTTATTGAATCCGGCACACAAGAGAGCTGTGGTTCAGTCCCATACTAGTCGTTTCATACTGGAGAAAAAATAATTGACACACTTCTACTTACTGCACAATCCCGTCATGTGAAGAAATGTGAAGCGACAAGCACTTTTTACCATAAAGTCTGAAATGGCACATTTTTAACCTTTTTTTTTTTTTTTTTTGGGTGGTTGCCCTATTATGAATTTAGGTGTAGTCATGACGCGTAATATGGCATCTAAGGCTGATTTTTGCGTAAATGCTTATTTTTCTTATCACGTGTGTCCCTCGCCATTCAGACGTTTAAAGATAAAATTCATGGCCAATAGCAAACTTGTCTTCATAAGACGAATCACACACTTGACGACAATAATGCTTACCTTTCCTCTGCGTACACACGTCGACACAGACATACTGTCAGCTACCCACTCCAGATTCTGTGATAAGAAAAAATAAAGTAAAGAAATACAAGTTCAAGATTTCATGCATTCTGTGACACACAAAACAATAACATAAACTAAACGGGTCAACTAGAAGCAATAAACCTGATAATTTATATTGAATTGTTTCATCTAGCAAGTTTGAAGCGTCACGTCTTGGCTGAAGTGTTGTATAGTAATGATATTCTTGGCTGAAGTGTTGTATAGTAATGATATTCTTGGCTGAAGTGTTGTATAGTAATGATATTCTTGGCTGAAGTGTTGTATAGTAATGATATTCTTGGCTGAAGTGTTGTATAGTAATGATATTCTTGGCTGAAGTGTTGTATAGTAATGATATTCTTGGCTGAAGTGTTGTATAGTAATGATATAATGTCTCGCACGTGTGTTATCTGGGCTCGCAAAAGGTACAAAAAATAGTAACACTGTGACCTACACGGCATGTCGTAATAGTAACACTGTGACCTACACGGCATGTCGTAATAGGCGACTGAGGTATGGAATCTACCCTAGTAAATAAAAGTCGCATAATTCGGATGTGCTGGCCTACTAGTACAATCGCTCTTAGGCTTGGATCACATACAAATCACAAATAGTAATTAACAAGTGGTCGATATGAAGCATTCGAACAAAAGAAAGATAATGGGATGGCAGTGGAAGGGTAATGCAAGAAGACAAGATAACACATGAAGGTGTTGACTGAAACAAATATATAAGTCACTATTTCATCAAAGTGGGAACTAGTTCATACCAGACAAAATGTTAATAAAAAGGGGTTTTTAAACCTAAGAATTGACTTCATTGCACTGGACTTTACCCACTACGTGCCGGTCCCTCTAAGTAGAAATGGCACGCCACCTGCCGAGAGTATTGCATACACAGAACACGAACTCCGTAACTCTAGCAACAATCATATGGGTCTCTGGAAAAAAGACAATCGTGAACAGAACGGCGCGGTCCAGATTCGAACCCACGACTTTCTGGACGCAAGGCAAGAGCTTAATCCCTTAGCCACAGCAGTTTGTAGTTTACAACACGGAAATAGAGAAACCCAAATTCAGATCAGATTTCTTGTGTAGCTCAATCTTTGTAAGCTCAATCTATTGTGTGATCAATCTATTGTGAGATCAATCTATTGTGAGCTCAATCTATTGTGAGCTCAATCTTGTGAGCTCCTCTATTGTGAGCTATATCTATTGTGAGCTCCTCTATTGTGAGCTTCATGTATTGTGAGCTTCATGTATTGTGAGCTTCATGTATTGTGAGCTTCATGTATTGTGAGCTTCATGTATTGTGAGCTTCATGTATTGTGAGCTTCATGTATTGTGAGCTTCATGTATTGTGAGCTTCATGTATTGTGAGCTCTGGTATTGTGAGCTTCATGTATGGTGAGCTCCTCTATTGTGAGCTTCATGTATGGTGAGCTTCATGTATTGTGAGCTTCATGTATGGTGAGCTTCATGTATTGTGAGCTTCATGAAATATGATATGATTCGAGACCCGACTTTCTGGACGCACATGAGCTTAATCCCTTAGCCACAGCAGTTTGTAGTTTACAACACGAAATGAGAAACCAAATTCAGATCAGATTTCTTGTGTGAGCTTCAATCTTTGTAAGCTCAATCTATGTGTGATCAATCTATTGTGAGCTCAATCTATTGTGAGCTCAATCTATTGTGAGCTCCCTCTATTGTGAGCTATATCTATTGTGAGCTCCCTCTATTGTGAGCTTCATGTATTGTGAGCTTCATGTATTGTGAGCTTCATGTATTGTGAGCTTCATGTATTGTGAGCTTCATGTATTGTGAGCTTCATGTATTGTGAGCTTCATGTATTGTGAGCTTCATGTATTGTGAGCTTCATGTATTGTGAGCTTCATGTATTGTGAGCTTCGTGTATTGTGAGCTTCATGTATGGTGAGCTCCCTCTATTGTGAGCTTCATGTATGGTGAGCTTCATGTATTGTGAGCTTCATGTATGGTGAGCTTCATGTATTGTGAGCTTCGTGTATTGTGAGCTTCGTGATTGTGAGCTCCTCTATTGTGAGCTTCATGTATTGTGAGCTTCATGTATGGTGAGCTTCGTGTATTGTGAGCTTCATGTATTGTGAGCTCCTCTATTGTGAGCCCCCTCTATTGTGAGCTTCATGTATTGTGAGCTTCATGTATTGTGAGCTCCCTCTATTGTGAGCTTCATGTATGGTGAGCTTCATGTATTGTGAGCTTCATGTATGGTGAGCTTCATGTATTGTGAGCTTCATGTATTGTGAGCTTCATGTATTGTGAGCTTCATGTATTGTGAGCTTCATGTATTGTGAGCTTCATGTATTGTGAGCTTCATGTATGGTGAGCTTCATGTATTGTGAGCTTCATGTATGGTGAGCTTCATGTATGGTGAGCTTCGTGTATGGTGAGCTTCGTGTATGGTGAGCTTCATGTATGGTGAGCTTCGTGTATGGTGAGCTTCATGTATGGTGAGCTTCGTGTATTGTGAGCTTCATGTATTGTGAGCTTCGTGTATGGTGAGCTTCATGTATTGTGAGCTTCATGTATTGTGAGCTTCATGTATGGTGAGCTTCATCTATTGTGAGCTTCATGTATTGTGAGCTTCATCTATTGTGAGCTTCGTGTATGGTGAGCTTCGTGTATGGTGAGCTTCGTATAAAAATATAGTCAATAAATAGACAGTAAACAAGTATTAAGAACTTCCAGGGAAACAAACAATTTACCAATCACATGATTCGAACCTCAACCCTTTATTTCGACACCCAATGCTTCCATACAGACGACGAGCGTTTTACTGAGCACAACGAGCTAGCTCTACAAAAATAGAGCATTACTTAGTCGTGTTTTGTTTTCAACAACGTGGACTTTATGACACAGAAAGCTCAGGTCAGATTCGATGGAACATTGCTTGCACAAACACTACATGCGATAAACTTGGTATATTAGTGTATATACTAGACAACACAATGTCAACTAATGTAAGAATAGAAGCAATGTTTTAGTAATATGATATGATAATATGAAAATATAGAATAACTTACAGAGCTCTGTATTGTTGATCCAAACTGGAGGTGATACAGTCGATTTCTGGGGGGAAACAAATAAGATGTGAGATCAATATTGGGAGAAAACAACATCAACTACAATACAAATACCAAAACAATGTTGTATTTTGTCGTTGGTACATGTATCTCTGAAACTAAGAAACATGTCAAAATAAGAATACAAAAAGCAAGGATAAACATGATTACTCACAGAAGTGCAATGATGATGATGATTGTCTAATCAATCAATCAATCTTAATTCAAGTTTATGTATTTCAACTTCCAATAAAGACACCGTTTTAATATGACACTAACCATGATGGAAAATAATAAATAATACTTTAAAAAAACCACCAACATTGTTCCAGCAGAGATTTTGTTTAACAAAATGAAGCATTATTCTAATATAGAGACAATTTTTGCAAATACTAACATTATTCCGATTAAAACTCTGTTATAGAAGATACTAATCTTATCTCAGAGAAAACACACAGTTTTAGAATAAACTAGATTTATTTCAGAAAAAATATTGTTTTAAACGACACCAACATTGTTCCAATAACGGTACTTTTTGGTTCTTTTTAACAAATGTTTCAATTAATAGCACAGTTGTAAAAAAAAGATACCAACCTTGTTCCAATAAAGACACTGTTTCCCTCCACACGTAACAATTTGAAACTTTCATTTTTTCCTTTGAGAGTTTCAAACACTTTATCTGGAGTAGTTAGATATTCTGAAAAAAAATATGATGTTAGTGAGTTTGAGATATTTTAACATGTCTGTTAATACATGTATGTTTTCTGTGTAAGTACATTCATGTTTTCTACGTGTGTATGTGTATGTTTTCTGCCTATGTATGTTTTCTGTGTATACACATGTATATTTGTTTGATACACATGAATTATGTTTGTCTCGTATGTATGTGAGAGTCGTAATAGCGTAGTGATTAGTTCACTTGTTATTTATGCACGTGTTCCGGGTTCAATTTCACAGTGAGAGTAGGATTTTTGTTCGATGGTAATAGCTCTAAGGTCAACTCTGCTTTAACTGGGTATCCAAACGACTCAAGGAACAAGTCCCCAGGCGTTTGTTCTGAGTATGTGGCGAAGGAATTAAGACATTTGCCATGAGTTCTGAAGGTGGCGAGTTCTAACCCGGATGGCGACGTTTAGTTAACATGTGCAGTTTTTTCTGGAAGATCCTCGGAGTGTTGCTGGAGCTATGGAGCCGTGCTTTGTGCAACGTTCTCGGTAGTTGTCTTGCCATTTCTACCGAAAGAGACAGAGCCATGTAGCGCTTTTAGAGCCTTTCTTTAATCTGACAAGAAATAGGGTAGTGACTCTAGATAAAATGGATGCTTGGAGGTAACTCATCTGCCTGGACTTTTAGGCATGAGAAGATGATGGCAGGGAAAGATGATGGCAAGGAAAGATGATGGCAAGGAAAGATGATGGCAGGGAAAGATGATGGCAGGGAAAGATGATGGCAGGGAAAGATGATGGCAAGGAAAGATGATGGCAAGGAAAGATGAAATGTAACTTACTTAGGAAAAATAATATCTTGCACTCACATCAAACATTAGTTTTACACCGCGCGCGCACGCACACCACACACACACACAAGAGCTTTAAACAGGAAGGTTTGATATCATTGCACTGTGCCCCCAATTATGATTTTGATTCATTCCGCAGAAATAGCAAGAAAACGAATACAAAGCGCATTGCACAAAGCACTAACTTTGTAGCTCCATCAACAATCCTATATTTTATCTTATCTTATCTAACTACATTTGCCGTGAAGCGCCGTGGGGAGAGTTAGTTTTCTATCTTGTGCTAGGTGTGTTGCGCTTAACGTTGTCAGTCCATGCTTTCGCAGGGACTCTGAGATATCCATCGTGTTCTTGGCCTGCCTCGTGCTCTGCGCCCTGATTGTCGATTTGATCTCTCACAATCCTATAGATCTCTTTAAAAAAGTACACTCGTAAACCAATCGAAGCGGTCCGAACCCTCGACCTTCAGAACGCAATGAAAACTGCTCAACCACTTCGCTAAGAGACCATCACATCCGGGCATATCCTTCTTACAGGATGTCTCCATCAACCACAATAAACGAGTCGTCGATTGTCTAGGCACCACTTATGCGTTTAGCAGTTAGCCATTACTTTCTGAACTGTTGTATAAAAAATGATATTTATTTTCCAGTTTATATGAGAATGTGTATGGAAAGTGTCCTTACAACAACTTGTCTATGCTGTTCCTTCTTCTTTACGTTCGTTCTTTACCCCCAATTTTAATCACTCTTTGAGATATGTTTGATCTTTGCCAAGAACGTGCATACGTTGCACATTGGTTTGGTAGGCTCCTAAACGCATAGACTTCTACACTTTTAGGACACGTGCATCCGATTTCTGCTAAACCTCCTTAGTCGCCTCTTACGACATACGTGGCAGGTAACAGTGGTTCTATTCTTTACACCCCAAATTTGGGCCCCAGTAACCACTCGGGCGGTCTATGCTGTTTAAATGTCCTTACAAGAACGTTAATTCGTTGTTGAAATGTCCCTACAAGAACGCGCATGTGCTGTTGACATGTCCCTACAAGAACGCGCCTGTGCTGTTGAAATATCCCTACAAGAACGCGCCTGTGCTGTTGAAATATCCCTACAAGAACGCGCCTGTGCTGAAGAACGCGCCTGTGCTGTTGAAATATCCCTACAAGAACGCGCCTGTGCTGTTGAAATATCCCTACAAGAACGCGCTTGTGCTGTTGAAATATCCCTACAAGAACGCGCTTCTGCTATTGAAATGTTGACATTGTCAAATAAGAGACACAGACGGGATACAGAAATCTGATACAAATTGCAGGAAGCAGCCCATGTTGTTATGTGTCCTGTCAGTAATCAGACTCTACAGACAGAACTCTCACATGGAATACTAGCATCAAATTACTAGCATTCACTTTCTTCTCTCCATTTACAGTTAATGGACGTCCGGCCCATTTGTTGTTCTTAATTTTGTTTACTTGTCCATTATTCTATTTTCTTCTTTATTTTCTTTTATAAATGCAACTTATTGTAATGCCAACTGAAACATGCAACTTATTGTAATGCCAACTGACAAACATGCAACTGTTATTGTAATGCCAACTGAAACATGCAACTTATTGTTGTAACGACAACTGAAACACGCAACTTAAAAATAACACAACATCCAACACGAAAATATTTCAACCTTTTCCCTCTCTCTCTCTCTCTCTCTCTTTCTCTCTCTTTCTCTCTCTATCTCTCTCTCTCCCCTTGACAACAGACTGCCACTTCACTGTGAGAAAATAGTTCATCTACCCACACTATCTCTCTCTCTCTATCTCTCTCTGTCTTTGTCTCTCCCGCCTTGACAACAGACTGCCACTTCATAGCCGTTATATTGAGCATGTTATGCCGTAGAGAAGACATCAAAGTAATGAAAATCTTAAGCTATCGACATCCTGCAAACTCTGGCACCAGGAAGAACTCAATAATGAATGAGCTATTTTCAGAATCAACAAATGTTTCCTAGTTTCCAGTTCTATGTTATTTTTAGAATAGACAAAACAAACAGATACTTCCTCTTATTTGATCTGATTTCAAAGTGTGTGCGGATGGAAGAAAGAGAGGTAGAGAGAGATAAAGAGAGGAGTATCTCAGTAAGAATAGCATCTCATTGGTTATATTTAAATTTATGGTTGACCGGGATGTGATCTTACACCAAACAAAATATATATGAATTTTCTTCTGAGTACGTCCGTTTTTTTTTACTTTATATTTTCTTCAGAATATCCGTTCTAAATCTTCCTTAAAAACTGTCATTCGTCTCTCTCTCTCTCTCTCTCTCTCTCTCTCTCTCTCTCTCTTCTCTCTCTCGTCACATCACACACACAGATACACACACACACACACACACACACACCTTGTATACTAGTTTCAACAGAAACATATCATTTATTAAAGACATATTCGTCCCCAGAGCTACTGTAAAAATGCTCTGTCGCGGAGACTTTCAACTAGATGAAGGAACAGAGTAACTATCGCTGTCATCTGAGTTCATAGTCATCGATTATATTCAAATGTTCTAGGTTTAAAAAAAAAAGCTATATAGTTTAGCATTCCATTAGCGATTTACTTCGTAGATTGGTATTCCTAGATTCAAGCACAAAATGAGTTGGATTTTCTCTAACGGCTATCAGGTCGACCCAACCTCAATTTGGTACCAGAGAAACACGAAACAGTACAGTCGTATGACGGTATACTTCCCACATCACCCACTGTGAGCAGTCTGTTAAGGAAAAATACTGATCCAACACAGCTTTGTCTAATATAACTTCATGGTAATAAAATGTATGTAGACAATATTTTATATATAGTTTTACGGAAGCAGAAATCATAGGAATTATATCATACAGAACTGTCCCCAGTATGCAGAAGAGGTGAAGAAAGAGATGGCCCACTTACACTAGCGTCCAAGACAAACTATGGCGTGGCTGATAATCTGAGGCAGACGGCTGCCTTTATCAGAGAATCCGAAATCCCAATCTAATGAGAACGCAGAAGAAGAAGATATAATTTTACAATATCTAGTTGCGACACATGTTTACACATTTGGTTGTATCATCATTAAATATTTGGTTGTATCATCATTAAATATTTGGTTGTATCATAATATTTAATCATAAATTGGTTGTATCATCATTAAATATTTTCTATAAATATTTGTTGTATACAAACTTCTATCTATTAAATATTCATTGTATCAATTTTTCCTGAGCAGAATTGTCTAAATTTTTCTTATACACGTCTATTTATTAATCATATTATTGACTGCGTTGCTTCCCTGGGGTTCTGTTCTAAAAAAGTATTTCTATGCACTGATAGCTGCTAACGTCTATTCTTCCTATCTTAAAATTCCAGAGAATTAATGAAAATGACGTTGAACTACACTGTTGGTGGTCTGGTTATTTATAGAAACTGTTGATATTGCAATACAAGAGGAAAAATCAATAATGTTGATCATCAAGTTTTCTATTTGATTGTTATACAGATTTGAGAATTAAACGAAAATAAGAGAAGGAATATAATTGAGAGTAAAATCTCATTTGAAAAAATGTTAACCTCGCATGGAGGGACAGCGTAATGTATAAGCTTCGTCTGTCGACTCAGACAAGTTAACAGCGTAATGTATAAGCATTCGTCTGTCGACTCAGACAAGTAACAGCGTAATGTATAAGCATTCGTCTGTCGACTCAGACAAGTTAACAGCGTAATGTATAAGCATTCGTCTGTCGACTCAGACAAGTTAACAGCGTAATGTATAAGCATTCGTCTGTCGACTCAGACAAGTTAACAGCGTAATGTATAAGCATTCATCTGTCGACTCAGACAAGTTAACAGCGTAATGTATAAGCATTCGTCTGTCGACTCAGACAAGTTAACAGCGTAATGTATAAGCATTCATCTGTCGACTCAGACAAGTTAACAGCGTAATGTATAAGCATTCGTCTGTCGACTCAGACAAGTTAACAGCGTAATGTATAAGCATTCATCTGTCGACTCAGACAAGTTAACAGCGTAATGTATAAGCATTCATCTGTCGACTCAGACAAGTTAACAGCGTAATGTATAAGCATTCTTCTGTCGACTCAGACAAGTTAACAGCGTAATGTATAAGCATTCATCTGTCGACTCAGACAAGTTAACAGCGTAATGTATAAGCATTCGTCTGTCGACTCAGACAAGTTAACAGCGTAATGTATAAGCATTCATCTGTCGACTCAGACAAGTTAACAGCGTAATGTATAAGCATTCGTCTGTCGACTCAGACAAGTTAACAGCGTAATGTATAAGCATTCATCTGTCGACTCAGACAAGTTAACAGCGTAATGTATAAGCATTCGTCTGTCGACTCAGACAAGTTAACAGCGTAATGTAAGCATTCGTCTGTCGACTCAGACAAGTTAACAGCGTAATGTATAAGCATTCATCTGTCGACTCAGACAAGTTAACAGCGTAATGTATAAGCATTCATCTGTCGACTCAGACAAGTTAACAGCGTAATGTATAAGCATTCATCTGTCGACTCAGACAAGTTAACAGCGTAATGTAAAAGCATTCATCTGTCGACTCAGACAAGTTAACAGCGTAATGTATAAGCATTCATCTGTCGACTCAGACAAGTTAACAGCGTAATGTATAAGCATTCATCTGTCGACTCAGACAAGTTAACAGCGTAATGTATAAGCATTCATCTGTCGACTCAGACAAGTTAACAGCGTAATGTATAAGCATTCATCTGTCGACTCAGACAAGTTAACAGCGTAATGTATAAGCATTCATCTGTCGACTCAGACAAGTTAACAGCGTAATGTATAAGCATTCATCTGTCGACTCAGACAAGTTAACAGCGTAATGTATAAGCATTCATCTGTCGACTCAGACAAGTTAACAGCGTAATGTATAAGCATTCATCTGTCGACTCAGACAAGTTAACAGCGTAATGTATAAGCATTCATCTGTCGACTCAGACAAGTTAACAGCGTAATGTATAAGCATTCGTCTGTCGACTCAGACAAGTTAACAGCGTAATGTATAAGCATTCATCTGTCGACTCAGACAAGTTAACAGCGTAATGTATAAGCATTCATCTGTCGACTCAGACAAGTTAACAGCGTAATGTATAAGCATTCATCTGTCGACTCAGACAAGTTAACAGCGTAATGTATAAGCATTCGTCTGTCGACTCAGACAAGTTAACAGCGTAATGTATAAGCATTCATCTGTCGACTCAGACAAGTTAACAGCGTAATGTATAAGCATTCATCTGTCGACTCAGACAAGTTAACAGCGTAATGTATAAGCATTCGTCTGTCGACTCAGACAAGTTAACAGCGTAATGTATAAGCATTCATCTGTCGACTCAGACAAGTTAACAGCGTAATGTATAAGCATTCATCTGTCGACTCAGACAAGTTAACAGCGTAATGTATAAGCATTCGTCTGTCGACTCAGACAAGTTAACAGCGTAATGTATAAGCATTCATCTGTCGACTCAGACAAGTTAACAGCGTAATGTATAAGCATTCATCTGTCGACTCAGACAAGTTAACAGCGTAATGTATAAGCATTCATCTGTCGACTCAGACAAGTTAACAGCGTAATGTATAAGCATTCATCTGTCGACTCAGACAAGTTAACAGCGTAATGTATAAGCATTCGTCTGTCGACTCAGACAAGTTAACAACGTAATGTATAAGCATTCATCTGTCGACTCAGACAAGTTAACAGCGTAATGTATAAGCATTCATCTGTCGACTCAGACAAGTTAACAGCGTAATGTATAAGCATTCGTCTGTCGACTCAGACAAGTTAACAACGTAATGTATAAGCATTCATCTGTCGACCGACAGTACACAATGTTAACAACTGTCGACTGCAGTAACAGCTATTATCATCATCTGTCGACTCAGACAAGTTAACAGCGTAATGTATAAGCATTCATCTGTCGACTCAGACAAGTTAACAGCGTAATGTATAAGCATTCGTCTGTCGACTCAGACAAGTTAACAGCGTAATGTATAAGCATTCGTCTGTCGACTCAGACAAGTTAACAGCGTAATGTATAAGCATTCATCTGTCGACTCAGACAAGTTAACAGCGTAATGTATAAGCATTCGTCTGTCGACTCAGACAAGTTAACAGCGTAATGTATAAGCATTCATCTGTCGACTCAGACAAGTTAACAGCGTAATGTATAAGCATTCGTCTGTCGACTCAGACAAGTTAACAGCGTAATGTATAAGCATTCATCTGTCGACTCAGACAAGTTAACAGCGTAATGTATAAGCTTTCATCTGTCGACTCAGACAAGTTAACAGCGTAATGTATAAGCATTCATCTGTCGACTCAGACAAGTTAACAGCGTAATGTATAAGCATTCATCTGTCGACTCAGACAAGTTAACAGCGTAATGTATAAGCATTCATCTGTCGACTCAGACAAGTTAACAGCGTAATGTATAAGCATTCATCTGTCGACTCAGACAAGTTAACAGCGTAATGTATAAGCATTCATCTGTCGACTCAGACAAGTTAACAGCGTAATGTATAAGCATTCGTCTGTCGACTCAGACAAGTTAACAGCGTAATGTATAAGCATTCGTCTGTCGACTCAGACAAGTTAACAGCGTAATGTATAAGCATTCATCTGTCGACTCAGACAAGTTAACAGCGTAATGTATAAGCATTCGTCTGTCGACTCAGACAAGTTAACAGCGTAATGTATAAGCATTCGTCTGTCGACTCAGACAAGTTAACAGCGTAATGTATAAGCATTCATCTGTCGACTCAGACAAGTTAACAGCGTAATGTATAAGCATTCGTCTGTCGACTCAGACAAGTTAACAGCGTAATGTATAAGCATTCATCTGTCGACTCAGACAAGTTAACAGCGTAATGTATAAGCATTCGTCTGTCGACTCAGACAAGTTAACAGCGTAATGTATAAGCATTCGTCTGTCGACTCAGACAAGTTAACAGCGTAATGTATAAGCATTCATCTGTCGACTCAGACAAGTTAACAGCGTAATGTATAAGCATTCGTCTGTCGACTCAGACAAGTTAACAGCGTAATGTATAAGCATTCGTCTGTCGACTCAGACAAGTTAACAGCGTAATGTATAAGCATTCATCTGTCGACTCAGACAAGTTAACAGCGTAATGTATAAGCATTCATCTGTCGACTCAGACAAGTTAACAGCGTAATGTATAAGCATTCGTCTGTCGACTCAGACAAGTTAACAGCGTAATGTATAAGCATTCATCTGTCGACTCAGACAAGTTAACAGCGTAATGTATAAGCATTCGTCTGTCGACTCAGACAAGTTAACAGCGTAATGTATAAGCATTCATCTGTCGACTCAGACAAGTTAACAGCGTAATGTATAAGCATTCATCTGTCGACTCAGACAAGTTAACAGCGTAATGTATAAGCATTCATCTGTCGACTCAGACAAGTTAACAGCGTAATGTATAAGCATTCGTCTGTCGACTCAGACAAGTTAACAGCGTAATGTATAAGCATTCGTCTGTCGACTCAGACAAGTTAACAGCGTAATGTATAAGCATTCATCTGTCGACTCAGACAAGTTAACAGCGTAATGTATAAGCATTCATCTGTCGACTCAGACAAGTTAACAGCGTAATGTATAAGCATTCGTCTGTCGACTCAGACAAGTTAACAGCGTAATGTATAAGCGTTCATCTGTCGACTCAGACAAGTTAACAGCGTAATGTATAAGCATTCGTCTGTCGACTCAGACAAGTTAACAGCGTAATGTATAAGCATTCATCTGTCGACTCAGACAAGTTAACAGCGTAATGTATAAGCATTCATCTGTCGACTCAGACAAGTTAACAGCGTAATGTATAAGCATTCATCTGTCGACTCAGACAAGTTAACAGCGTAATGTATAAGCATTCTTCTGTCGACTCAGACAAGTTAACAGCGTAATGTATAAGCATTCATCTGTCGACTCAGACAAGTTAACAGCGTAATGTATAAGCATTCATCTGTCGACTCAGACAAGTTAACAGCGTAATGTATAAGCATTCGTCTGTCGACTCAGTTAAGCAAGTTACACACGCGTCAATGGTATGAAGCATTCATCTGTCGACTCAGACAAGTTAACAGCGTAATGTATAAGCATTCATCTGTCGACTCAGACAAGTTAACAGCGTAATGTATAAGCATTCGTCTGTCGACTCAGACAAGTTAACAGCGTAATGTATAAGCATTCATCTGTCGACTCAGACAAGTTAACAGCGTAATGTATAAGCATTCATCTGTCGACTCAGACAAGTTAACAGCGTAATGTATAAGCATTCATCTGTCGACTCAGACAAGTTAACAGCGTAATGTATAAGCATTCATCTGTCGACTCAGACAAGTTAACAGCGTAATGTATAAGCATTCATCTGTCGACTCAGACAAGTTAACAGCGTAATGTATAAGCATTCGTCTGTCGACTCAGACAAGTTAACAGCGTAATGTATAAGCATTCATCTGTCGACTCAGACAAGTTAACAGCGTAATGTATAAGCATTCTTCTGTCGACTCAGACAAGTTAACAACGTAATGTATAAGCATTCATCTGTCGACTCAGACAAGTTAACAGCGTAATGTATAAGCATTCATCTGTCGACTCAGACAAGTTAACAGCGTAATGTATAAGCATTCATCTGTCGACTCAGACAAGTTAACAGCGTAATGTATAAGCATTCATCTGTCGACTCAGACAAGTTAACAGCGTAATGTATAAGCATTCATCTGTCGACTCAGACAAGTTAACAGCGTAATGTATAAGCATTCATCTGTCGACTCAGACAAGTTAACAGCGTAATGTATAAGCATTCATCTGTCGACTCAGACAAGTTAACAGCGTAATGTATAAGCATTCGTCTGTCGACTCAGACAAGTTAACAGCGTAATGTATAAGCATTCATCTGTCGACTCAGACAAGTTAACAGCGTAATGTATAAGCATTCGTCTGTCGACTCAGACAAGTTAACAGCGTAATGTATAAGCATTCATCTGTCGACTCAGACAAGTTAACAGCGTAATGTATAAGCATTCGTCTGTCGACTCAGACAAGTTAACAGCGTAATGTATAAGCATTCATCTGTCGACTCAGACAAGTTAACAGCGTAATGTATAAGCATTCATCTGTCGACTCAGACAAGTTAACAGCGTAATGTATAAGCATTCATCTGTCGACTCAGACAAGTTAACAGCGTAATGTATAAGCATTCATCTGTCGACTCAGACAAGTTAACAGCGTAATGTATAAGCATTCATCTGTCGACTCAGACAAGTTAACAGCGTAATGTATAAGCATTCATCTGTCGACTCAGACAAGTTAACAGCGTAATGTATAAGCATTCATCTGTCGACTCAGACAAGTTAACAGCGTAATGTATAAGCATTCTTCTGTCGACTCAGACAAGTTAACAGCGTAATGTATAAGCATTCGTCTGTCGACTCAGACAAGTTAACAGCGTAATGTATAAGCATTCATCTGTCGACTCAGACAAGTTAACAGCGTAATGTATAAGCATTCGTCTGTCGACTCAGACAAGTTAACAGCGTAATGTATAAGCATTCGTCTGTCGACTCAGACAAGTTAACAGCGTAATGTATAAGCATTCATCTGTCGACTCAGACAAGTTAACAGCGTAATGTATAAGCATTCGTCTGTCGACTCAGACAAGTTAACAGCGTAATGTATAAGCATTCATCTGTCGACTCAGACAAGTTAACAGCGTAATGTATAAGCATTCTTCTGTCGACTCAGACAAGTTAACAGCGTAATGTATAAGCATTCGTCTGTCGACTCAGACAAGTTAACAGCGTAATGTATAAGCATTCATCTGTCGACTCAGACAAGTTAACAGCGTAATGTATAAGCATTCGTCTGTCGACTCAGACAAGTTAACAGCGTAATGTATAAGCATTCGTCTGTCGACTCAGACAAGTTAACAGCGTAATGTATAAGCATTCATCTGTCGACTCAGACAAGTTAACAGCGTAATGTATAAGCATTCATCTGTCGACTCAGACAAGTTAACAGCGTAATGTATAAGCATTCGTCTGTCGACTCAGACAAGTTAACAGCGTAATGTATAAGCATTCATCTGTCGACTCAGACAAGTTAACAGCGTAATGTATAAGCATTCGTCTGTCGACTCAGACAAGTTAACAGCGTAATGTATAAGCATTCGTCTGTCGACTCAGACAAGTTAACAGCGTAATGTATAAGCATTCATCTGTCGACTCAGACAAGTTAACAGCGTAATGTATAAGCATTCATCTGTCGACTCAGACAAGTTAACAGCGTAATGTATAAGCATTCGTCTGTCGACTCAGACAAGTTAACAGCGTAATGTATAAGCATTCGTCTGTCGACTCAGACAAGTTAACAGCGTAATGTATAAGCATTCTTCTGTCGACTCAGACAAGTTAACAGCGTAATGTATAAGCATTCATCTGTCGACTCAGACAAGTTAACAGCGTAATGTATAAGCATTCATCTGTCGACTCAGACAAGTTAACAGCGTAATGTATAAGCATTCATCTGTCGACTCAGACAAGTTAACAGCGTAATGTATAAGCATTCATCTGTCGACTCAGACAAGTTAACAGCGTAATGTATAAGCATTCATCTGTCGACTCAGACAAGTTAACAGCGTAATGTATAAGCATTCATCTGTCGACTCAGACAAGTTAACAGCGTAATGTATAAGCATTCATCTGTCGACTCAGACAAGTTAACAGCGTAATGTATAAGCATTCTTCTGTCGACTCAGACAAGTTAACAGCGTAATGTATAAGCATTCATCTGTCGACTCAGACAAGTTAACAGCGTAATGTATAAGCATTCATCTGTCGACTCAGACAAGTTAACAGCGTAATGTATAAGCATTCGTCTGTCGACTCAGACAAGTTAACAGCGTAATGTATAAGCATTCATCTGTCGACTCAGACAAGTTAACAGCGTAATGTGTAAGCATTCATCTGTCGACTCAGACAAGTTAACAGCGTAATGTATAAGCATTCATCTGTCGACTCAGACAAGTTAACAGCGTAATGTATAAGCATTCATCTGTCGACTCAGACAAGTTAACAGCGTAATGTATAAGCATTCATCTGTCGACTCAGACAAGTTAACAGCGTAATGTATAAGCATTCGTCTGTCGACTCAGACAAGTTAACAGCGTAATGTATAAGCATTCATCTGTCGACTCAGACAAGTTAACAGCGTAATGTATAAGCATTCATCTGTCGACTCAGACAAGTTAACAGCGTAATGTATAAGCATTCGTCTGTCGACTCAGACAAGTTAACAGCGTAATGTATAAGCATTCATCTGTCGACTCAGACAAGTTAACAGCGTAATGTATAAGCATTCGTCTGTCGACTCAGACAAGTTAACAGCGTAATGTATAAGCATTCATCTGTCGACTCAGACAAGTTAACAGCGTAATGTATAAGCATTCATCTGTCGACTCAGACAAGTTAACAGCGTAATGTATAAGCATTCATCTGTCGACTCAGACAAGTTAACAGCGTAATGTAAAAGCATTCATCTGTCGACTCAGACAAGTTAACAGCGTAATGTATAAGCATTCGTCTGTCGACTCAGACAAGTTAACAGCGTAATGTATAAGCATTCATCTGTCGACTCAGACAAGTTAACAGCGTAATGTATAAGCATTCGATCTGTCGACTCGACAAGTTAACAGCGTAATGTATAAGCATTCGTCTGTCGACTCAGACAAGTTAACAGCGTAATGTATAAGCATTCATCTGTCGACTCAGACAAGTTAACAGCGTAATGTATAAGCATTCGTCTGTCGACTCAGACAAGTTAACAGCGTAATGTATAAGCATTCGTCTGTCGACTCAGACAAGTTAACAGCGTAATGTATAAGCATTCATCTGTCGACTCAGACAAGTTAACAGCGTAATGTATAAGCATTCATCTGTCGACTCAGACAAGTTAACAGCGTAATGTATAAGCATTCATCTGTCGACTCAGACAAGTTAACAGCGTAATGTATAAGCATTCGTCTGTCGACTCAGACAAGTTAACAGCGTAATGTATAAGCATTCATCTGTCGACTCAGACAAGTTAACAGCGTAATGTATAAGCATTCTTCTGTCGACTCAGACAAGTTAACAGCGTAATGTATAAGCTTCTCTGTCGACTCAGACAAGTTAACAGCGTAATGTATAAGCATTCTTCTGTCGACTCAGACAAGTTAACAGCGTAATGTATAAGCATTCGTCTGTCGACTCAGACAAGTTAACAGCGTAATGTATAAGCATTCATCTGTCGACTCAGACAAGTTAACAGCGTAATGTATAAGCATTCATCTGTCGACTCAGACAAGTTAACAGCGTAATGTATAAGCATTCATCTGTCGACTCAGACAAGTTAACAGCGTAATGTATAAGCATTCATCTGTCGACTCAGACAAGTTAACAGCGTAATGTATAAGCATTCATCTGTCGACTCAGACAAGTTAACAGCGTAATGTATAAGCATTCGTCTGTCGACTCAGACAAGTTAACAGCGTAATGTATAAGCATTCATCTGTCGACTCAGACAAGTTAACAGCGTAATGTATAAGCATTCGTCTGTCGACTCAGACAAGTTAACAGCGTAATGTATAAGCATTCATCTGTCGACTCAGACAAGTTAACAGCGTAATGTATAAGCATTCGTCTGTCGACTCAGACAAGTTAACAGCGTAATGTATAAGCATTCATCTGTCGACTCAGACAAGTTAACAGCGTAATGTATAAGCATTCATCTGTCGACTCAGACAAGTTAACAGCGTAATGTATAAGCATTCGTCTGTCGACTCAGACAAGTTAACAGCGTAATGTATAAGCATTCATCTGTCGACTCAGACAAGTTAACAGCGTAATGTACATATGCGATCATCTGTCGAACTCTGACTAACAGCAGCGTAATGTATAAGCATTCAGTCTGTCGACTCAGACAAGTTAACAGCGTAATGTATAAGCATTCGTCTGTCGACTCAGACAAGTTAACAGCGTAATGTATAAGCATTCATCTGTCGACTCAGACAAGTTAACAGCGTAATGTATAAGCATTCATCTGTCGACTCAGACAAGTTAACAGCGTAATGTATAAGCATTCATCTGTCGACTCAGACAAGTTAACAGCGTAATGTATAAGCATTCATCTGTCGACTCAGACAAGTTAACAGCGTAATGTATAAGCATTCATCTGTCGACTCAGACAAGTTAACAGCGTAATGTATAAGCATTCATCTGTCGACTCAGACAAGTTAACAGCGTAATGTATAAGCATTCATCTGTCGACTCAGACAAGTTAACAGCGTAATGTATAAGCATTCATCTGTCGACTCAGACAAGTTAACAGCGTAATGTATAAGCATTCATCTGTCGACTCAGACAAGTTAACAGCGTAATGTATAAGCATTCGTCTGTCGACTCAGACAAGTTAACAGCGTAATGTATAAGCATTCATCTGTCGACTCAGACAAGTTAACAGCGTAATGTATAAGCATTCATCTGTCGACTCAGACAAGTTAACAGCGTAATGTATAAGCATTCGTCTGTCGACTCAGACAAGTTAACAGCGTAATGTATAAGCATTCATCTGTCGACTCAGACAAGTTAACAGCGTAATGTATAAGCATTCGTCTGTCGACTCAGACAAGTTAACAGCGTAATGTATAAGCATTCATCTGTCGACTCAGACAAGTTAACAGCGTAATGTATAAGCATTCGTCTGTCGACTCAGACAAGTTAACAGCGTAATGATAAGCATTCATCTGTCGACTCAGCAGTTAACAGCGTAATGTATAAGCATTCATCTGTCGACTCAGACAAGTTAACAGCATGTATAAGCATTCATCTGTCACTCAGCAATTAACAGGTAATGTGCTTCGTCGTCGACTCAGCATGTTAACAGCGTAATGTATAGCTTCGTCTGTCGACTCGACAAGACAGCGTAATGTATGCATTCATCTGTCGACTCGACAAGTTAACAGCGTAATGTTAGCATTCATCTGTCGACTCAGACAAGTTAAGCGTATCAGTATAAGCATTCGTCTGTCGACTCAGACAGTTAACAGCGTAATGATAAGCATTCATCGTCGACTCAGACAGTTCAGCGTAATGTATAATGCATCTCGTCTGTCGACTCTTGCAATTAACAGCGTAACCGATCATCTCATCTTCTGATCTCGACAAGCTTAACAGGTAATGTATAAGCATCTCATCTGCGACTCCTAGTTAAACTAATGTATGATACTTCGTCTGTCGCTAGACATTACAGCGTATGTGTAAGCATTCTCTCGTCGACTCGACATAGTTAACAGCGTAATGTTAAGCATTCGTCTGTCGACTCGACAAGTTAATCAGCGTATTGTATAAGCATTCGTCTTCGACTCGACAAGTTATACAGCGTAAGTATAGCATTCATCTGTCGACTCAGACAAGTTACTAGCGTAATGTATAGCATTCATCTGTCGACTCGAAAGTTAACAGCGTAATGTATAAGCATTCATCTGTCGACTCAGACAAGTTAACAGCGTAATGTATAAGCATTCATCTGTCGATCCAGACAAGTTACAGCGTAATGTATAAGCATTCGTCTGTCGACTCAGACAAGTTAACAGCGTAATGTAAGCATTCGTCTGTCGACCTGACAGTTAACAGCGTAATGTATAAGCATTCATCTGTCGACTCAGACAAGTTAACAGCGTAATGTATAAGCATTCGTCTGTCGACTCAGACAAGTTAACAGCGTAATGTATAAGCATTCGTCTGTCGACTCAGACAAGTTAACAGCGTAATGTAAGCATTCGTCTGTCGACTCAGACAGTTAACAGCGTAATGTATAAGCATTCGTCTGTCGACTCAGACAAGTTAACAGCGTAATGTATAAGCATTCGTCTGTCGACTCAGACAAGCAACAGCGTAATGTATAAGCATTCATCTGTCGACTCAGACAAGTTAACAGCGTAATGTATAAGCATTCGTCTGTCGACTCAGACAAGTTAACAGCGTAATGTGTAAGCATTCGTCTGTCGACTCAGACAAGTTAACAGCGTAATGTATAAGCATTCGTCTGTCGACTCAGCAGTTAACAGCGTAATGTATAAGCATTCATCTGTCGACTCAGACAAGTTAACAGCGTAATGTATAAGCATTCGTCTGTCGACTCAGACAAGTTAACAGCGTAATGTATAAGCATTCATCTGTCGACTCAGACAAGTTAACAGCGTAATGTATAAGCATCTCGTCTGTCGACTCAGACAAGTTAACAGCGTAATGTATAAGCATTCGTCTGTCGACTCAGACAAGTTAACAGCGTAATGGTATAGCATTCATCTGTCGACTCAGACAAGTTAACAGCGTAATGTATAAGCATTCGTCTGTCGACTCAGACAAGTTAACAGCGTAATGTATAAGCATTCGTCTGTCGACTCAGACAAGTTAACAGCGTAATGTATAAGCATTCGTCTGTCGACTCAGACAAGTTAACAGCGTAATGTATAAGCATTCATCTGTCGACTCAGACAAGTAACAGCGTAATGTATAAGCATTCGTCTGTCGACTCAGACAAGTTAACAGCGTAATGTGTAAGCATTCGTCTGTCGACTCAGACAAGTTAACAGCGTAATGTATAAGCATTCGTCTGTCGACCGACAAGTTAACAGCGTAATGGTATAAGCATTCATCTGTCGACTCAGACAAGTTAACAGCGTAATGTATAAGCATTCGTCTGTCGACTCAGACAAGTTAACAGCGTAATGTATAAGCATTCATCTGTCGACTCAGACAAGTTAACAGCGTAATGTATAAGCATTCGTCTGTCGACTCAGACAAGTTAACAGCGTAATGTATAAGCATTCATCTGTCGACTCAGACAAGTTAACAGCGTAATGTATAAGCATTCATCTGTCGACCGCACAAGTTAACAGCGTAATGTATAAGCATTCATCGTCGACTCAGACAAGTTAACAGCGTAATGTATAAGCATTCGTCTGTCGACTCGACAGTTAACAGCGTAATGTATAAGCATTCGCTCTGTCGACTCGACAAGTTAACAGCGTAATGTATAAGCATTCGTCTGTCGACTCAGACAAGTTAACAACGTAATGTATAAGCATTCATCTGTCGACCTGACAAGTTAACAGCGTAATGTATAAGCATTCATCTGTCGACTCAGACAAGTTAACAGCGTAATGTATAAGCATTCGTCTGTCGACTCAGACAAGTTAACAGCGTAATGTATAAGCATTCGTCTGTCGACCAGACAGTTAACAGCGTAATGTATAAGCATTCGTCTGTCGACTCAGACAAGTTAACAGCGTAATGTATAAGCATTCATCTGTCGACTCAGACAAGTTAACAGCGTAATGTATAAGCATTCATCTGTCGACTCAGACAAGTTAACAGCGTAATGTGTAAGCATTCATCTGTCGACTCAGACAAGTTAACAGCGTAATGTATAAGCATTCGTCTGTCGACTCAGACAAGTTAACAGCGTAATGTATAAGCATTCATCTGTCGACTCAGACAAGTTAACAGCGTAATGTATAAGCATTCATCTGTCGACTCAGACAAGTTAACAGCGTAATGTATAAGCATTCATCTGTCGACTCAGACAAGTTAACAGCGTAATGTATAAGCATTCGTCTGTCGACTCAGACAGTTAACAGCGTAATGTATAAGCATTCGTCTGTCGACTCAGACAAGTTAACAACGTAATGTATAAGCATTCATCTGTCGACTCAGACAAGTTAACAGCGTAATGTATAAGCATTCATCTGTCGACTCAGACAAGTTAACAGCGTAATGTATAAGCATTCATCTGTCGACTCAGACAAGTTAACAGCGTAATGTATAAGCATTCGTCTGTCGACTCGACAAGTAACAGCGTAATGTATAAGCATTCATCTGTCGACTCAGACAAGTTAACAGCTTAATGTATAAGCATTCGTCTGTCGACCGACAAGTTAACAGCGTAATGTTAAGCATTCGTCTGTCGACTCAGACAAGTTAACAGCGTAATGTGTAAGCGTTCGTCTGTCGACCGACAAGTTAACAGCGTAATGTATAAGCGTTCATCTGTCGACTCAGACAAGTTAACAGCGTAATGTATAAGCATTCGTCTGTCGACTCAGACAAGTTAACAGCGTAATGTGTAAGCGTTCATCTGTCGACTCAGACAAGTTAACAGCGTAATGTATAAGCATTCATCTGTCGACTCAGACAAGTTAACAGCGTAATGTATAAGCATTCATCTGTCGACTCAGACAAGTTAACAGCGTAATGTATAAGCATTCATCTGTCGACTCAGACAAGTTAACAGCGTAATGTATAAGCATTCATCTGTCGACTCAGACAAGTTAACAGCGTAATGTATAAGCATTCATCTGTCGACTCAGACAAGTTAACAGCGTAATGTATAAGCATTCATCTGTCGACTCAGACAAGTTAACAGCGTAATGTATAAGCATTCATCTGTCGACTCAGACAAGCACAGCGTAATGTATAAGCATTCGTCTGTCGACTCGACAAGTTAACAGCGTAATGTATAAGCATTCATCTGTCGACTCAGACAAGTTAACAGCGTAATGTATAAGCATTCGTCTGTCGACTCAGACAAGTTAACAGCGTAATGTATAAGCATTCATCTGTCGACTCAGACAAGTTAACAGCGTAATGTATAAGCATTCATCTGTCGACTCAGACAAGTTAACAGCGTAATGTATAAGCATTCATCTGTCGACTCAGACAAGTTAACAGCGTAATGTATAAGCATTCATCTGTCGACTCAGACAAGTTAACAGCGTAATGTATAAGCATTCATCTGTCGACTCAGACAAGTTAACAGCGTAATGTATAAGCATTCATCTGTCGACTCAGACAAGTTAACAGCGTAATGATAGCATTCATCTGTCGACTCAGACAAGTTAACAGCGTAATGTATAAGCATTCATCTGTCGACTCAGACAAGTTAACAGCGTAATGTATAAGCATTCGTCTGTCGACTCAGACAAGTTAACAGCGTAATGTATAAGCATTCATCTGTCGACCTCGACAAGTTAACAGCGTAATGTATAAGCATTCGTCTGTCGACTCAGACAAGTTAACAGCGTAATGTATAAGCATTCATCTGTCGACTCAGACAAGTTAACAGCGTAATGTATAAGCATTCATCTGTCGACTCAGACAAGTTAACAGCGTAATGTATAAGCATTCATCTGTCGACTCAGACAAGTTAACAGCGTAATGTATAAGCATTCATCTGTCGACTCAGACAAGTTAACAGCGTAATGTATAAGCATTCGTCTGTCGACTCAGACAAGTTAACAGCGTAATGTATAAGCGTTCATCTGTCGACTCAGACAAGTTAACAGCGTAATGTATAAGCATTCATCTGTCGACTCAGACAAGTTAACAGCGTAATGTATAAGCATTCGTCTGTCGACTCAGACAAGCAACAGCGTAATGTATAAGCGTTCATCTGTCGACTCAGACAAGTTAACAGCGTAATGTTGAAGCATTCATCTGTCGACTCAGACAAGTTAACAGCGTAATGTATAAGCATTCATCTGTCGACTCAGACAAGTTAACAGCGTAATGTATAAGCATTCATCTGTCGACTCAGACAAGTTAACAGCGTAATGTATAAGCATTCGTCTGTCGACTCAGACAAGTTAACAGCGTAATGTATAAGCATTCGTCTGTCGACTCAGACAAGTTAACAGCGTAATGTATAAGCATTCGTCTGTCGACTCAGACAAGTTAACAGCGTAATGTATAAGCGTTCATCTGTCGACTCAGACAAGTTAACAGCGTAATGTATAAGCGTTCATCTGTCGACTCAGACAAGTTAACAGCGTAATGTATAAGCATTCATCTGTCGACTCAGACAAGTTAACAGCGTAATGTATAAGCATTCGTCTGTCGACTCAGACAAGTTAACAGCGTAATGTATAAGCATTCATCTGTCGACTCAGACAAGTTAACAGCGTAATGTATAAGCATTCATCTGTCGACTCAGACAAGTTAACAGCGTAATGTATAAGCATTCATCTGTCGACTCAGACAAGTTAACAGCGTAATGTATAAGCATCTGTCTGTCGACCTGACAGTTAACAGCGTAATGTATAAGCATTCGTCTGTCGACCAGACAAGCTAACAGCGTAATGTATAAGCATTCATCTGTCGACTCAGACAAGTTAACAGCGTAATGTATAAGCATTCGTCTGTCGACTCAGACAAGTTAACAGCGTAATGTATAAGCATTCGTCTGTCGACTCAGACAAGTTAACAGCGTAATGTATAAGCATTCATCTGTCGACTCGACAAGCAACAGCGTAATGTATAAGCATTCATCTGTCGACTCAGACAAGTTAACAGCGTAATGTATAAGCATTCATCTGTCGACTCAGACAAGTTAACAGCGTAATGTATAAGCGTTCATCTGTCGACTCAGACAAGTTAACAGCGTAATGTATAAGCATTCATCTGTCGACTCAGACAAGTTAACAGCGTAATGTATAAGCATTCATCTGTCGACTCAGACAAGTTAACAGCGTAATGTATAAGCATTCGTCTGTCGACTCAGACAAGTTAACAGCGTAATGTATAAGCATTCATCTGTCGACTCACAGTTAACAGCGTAATGTATAAGCATTCATCTGTCGACTCAGACAAGTTAACAGCGTAATGTATAAGCATTCGTCTGTCGACTCAGACAAGTTAACAGCGTAATGTATAAGCATTCATCTGTCGACTCAGACAAGTTAACAGCGTAATGTATAAGCATTCGTCTGTCGACTCAGACAAGTTAACAGCGTAATGTATAAGCATTCGTCTGTCGACTCAGACAAGTAACAGCGTAATGTATAAGCATTCATCTGTCGACTCCAGACAAGTTAACAGCGTAATGTATAAGCATTCATCTGTCGACTCAGACAAGCACAGCGTAATGTATAAGCATTCGTCTGTCGACTCAGACAAGTTAACAGCGTAATGTATAAGCATTCGTCTGTCGACTCAGACAAGTTAACAGCGTAATGTATAAGCATTCGTCTGTCGACTCAGACAAGTTAACAGCGTAATGTATAAGCATTCGTCCGTCGACCGACAAGTTAACAGCGTAATGTATAAGCATTCATCTGTCGACTCAGACAAGTTAACAGCGTAATGTATAAGCATTCGTCTGTCGACTCAGACAAGTTAACAGCGTAATGTATAAGCATTCATCTGTCGACTCAGACAAGTTAACAGCGTAATGTATAAGCATTCGTCTGTCGACTCAGACAAGTTAACAGCGTAATGTATAAGCATTCATCTGTCGACTCAGACAAGTTAACAGCGTAATGTATAAGCATTCATCTGTCGACTCAGACAAGTTAACAGCGTAATGTATAAGCATTCATCTGTCGACTCAGACAAGTTAACAGCGTAATGTATAAGCATTCATCTGTCGACTCAGACAAGTTAACAGCGTAATGTATAAGCATTCATCTGTCGACTCAGACAAGTTAACAGCGTAATGTATAAGCATTCGTCTGTCGACTCAGACAAGTTAACAGCGTAATGTATAAGCATTCATCTGTCGACTCAGACAAGTTAACAGCGTAATGTATAAGCATTCATCTGTCGACTCAGACAAGTTAACAGCGTAATGTATAAGCATTCATCTGTCGACTCAGACAAGTTAACAGCGTAATGTATAAGCATTCATCTGTCGACTCAGACAAGTTAACAGCGTAATGTATAAGCATTCATCTGTCGACTCAGAAAGCTAACAGCGTAATGTATAAGCATTCATCTGTCGACTCAGACAAGTTAACAGCGTAATGTATAAGCATTCATCTGTCGACTCAGACAAGTTAACAGCGTAATGTATAAGCATTCGTCTGTCGACTCAGACAAGTTAACAGCGTAATGTATAAGCATTCATCTGTCGACTCAGACAAGTTAACAGCGTAATGTATAAGCATTCGTCTGTCGACTCAGACAAGTTAACAGCGTAATGTATAAGCATTCATCTGTCGACTCAGACAAGTTAACAGCGTAATGTATAAGCATTCGTCTGTCGACTCAGACAAGTTAACAGCGTAATGTATAAGCATTCATCTGTCGACTCAGACAAGTTAACAGCGTAATGTATAAGCATTCGTCTGTCGACTCAGACAAGTTAACAGCGTAATGTATAAGCATTCGTCTGTCGACTCAGACAAGTTAACAGCGTAATGTATAAGCATTCATCTGTCGACTCAGACAAGTTAACAGCGTAATGTATAAGCATTCATCTGTCGACTCAGACAAGTTAACAGCGTAATGTATAAGCATTCATCTGTCGACTCAGACAAGTTAACAGCGTAATGTATAAGCATTCATCTGTCGACTCAGACAAGTAACAGCGTAATGTATAAGCATTCGTCTGTCGACTGCAGACAAGTTAACAGCGTAATGTAGAAGCATTCGTCTGTCGACTCAGACAAGTTAACAGCGTAATGTATAAGCATTCATCTGTCGACTCAGACAAGTTAACAGCGTAATGTATAAGCATTCGTCTGTCGACTCAGACAAGTTAACAGCGTAATGTATAAGCATTCGTCTGTCGACTCAGACAAGTTAACAGCGTAATGTATAAGCATTCATCTGTCGACTCAGACAAGTTAACAGCGTAATGTATAAGCATTCATCTGTCGACTCAGACAAGTTAACAGCGTAATGTATAAGCATTCATCTGTCGACTCAGACAAGTTAACAGCGTAATGTATAAGCATTCGTCTGTCGACTCAGACAAGTTAACAGCGTAAGTATGAAGCATTCATCTGTCGACTCAGACAAGTTGTAGGTTCAATCCCACTCTCGACGCGCTAGACGTGAGGAAAAGAATTGATCCTCCTACCTTCTACACTCTAGGGTTTAGAAATGTGAAGTGACTTCATACCCTAAGGTCTGAAAAGCTACGGAGATTTATTTGTGATATTAACCTCTGCCCAAACCGGACATAATGGCTGACATATTATATTCATGTAGTTATTAACTAAACGTCCATTGATATTCAGTCTCTGGTCACATGTCTCCTTTCGTGTTATTTCTCTTACATCCCTTGTTTCCCTTGTGTAATAGTTCTCTCTCATCAAGTCACTCTCGATACTTCAATCTCTCTATTTACTTCAATAATCGACTACCCCTCCATCTCTCTATTTACTTCAATAATCGACTAAACCCCGCCCTCCATCTCTCATTTACTTCAATAATCGACTACCCCCTCCATCTCTCTATTTACTTCAATAATCGACTACCCCTCCATCTCTATTTACTTCAATAATCGACTACCCCCAAAATCTCTCCTTCAAATAATTGACTACCCCCGCCCCCTCTCTACTTCAATAATCGACTAGCTGTTTTCTCTCTGTGGATATTTGAATGACTATCACTGGTCTGACACACGACTCGAGTCACTTCTGTTGACGTGATTTATAATATAATAAAATCATAATTAGCAGTTTATTTTATGTTCTGAAGGTCATCATGTGTTGGAATAGGAATTGCATTGTTTGGTTCAGAAGTGTATTCCCGCCATGTTTGGTAGGGTATTTTCCGGTTTCGTTTGCCGAGCTACTGGGTTAGTGCTTGAGCAACGCTGTGAGCTGTGACTGTTACATGGAATGCTTTTGCTGTGTCAACCGTGCGTTTGTTGTGTGTATTCAGAAAATGGCGGACAGCGGTTATGACGAACAAGCTCAATCTGCCGTATGCAGTTATGCGGGTGCAGAAAGCTGGATTTTGTCATGATTGATGTTCCCTTCGACAAGAATTGCTATTCAAGTGATGAACAGTTTTGTGTTGCTACATTCGCGACGGCCATATGCATATTATGCGGTGCAGGTTGCTTTTTGTGGCGTTACGCGGCTGTTTCATTCTGGAATTAGTTCACACAGGAAACTTTTCACAGGCGTTAGCATTTCGTGTGATATTCCTTCCTTTGCGTTCCCGGCCTAGCCTGATGGACCAACTTCTATCATGAATTTAACTGTTGTTTTGTGGGACTCCGTTCCTCCGTACAGCTTTTCGCGAAGCTCTGTGTGTTTTGGCCAGTACTCTTCTCGTATACCTGCTAAACGTGGACAGTCTTGCAAGACGTGTTCTGCCGTCATGTCTGCCATATTGCATGGGCACAGGCTAGTTGTGCCAATTTTAAATTTATGGAACATGTGCGCTCTGAGCTTGTTGTGGCCGGTACGGAGGCGAAATATGGTAACTTGTTCACTGCGCGAGAGACCATAGTAACCGTCACTGTCTGTGTACTGCGGGTGTTCTTTTGCCCACTTGCTTCGATAGTGCGAACCGATGGTTGTTTTGACTTCCTCATAGCTGATCTCGAGATCAGTCTGGGGTAGTCGCCCGCCCTCTTTGGCTAGCTTGTCGGCCGCTTCGTTTCCCTTAATGTTGCAGTGTGACGGTATCCACTGGATGACAGTGCGTTTGAGTGAACTCGTTAGTTCAGCGAGGACGTTTTGAGCTCATTCATCTCAGTTTTGCCAACGCATTTGAGTGCCGTGATGACCGATAGAGCATCGGTGAATATCACGACCTTGTTGCGTGTAGTGTTTCTTCTCTCCAAGATCATTTCGGCCGCCTTTTTGATTACCTCTGCCTCAGCTCGGTAGTTATTCGAGTATTTGCCAGTTGCAATCGCTTTCTTGACCGTGACTTTCTTGGAGATTTTAAGCACTATTCCTCCTCCGCCATCGCTTATTGCGTTATTTGCCGATCCGTCCGTGTAGACGTGCGTCCACTCATTTTCAGTGTGATATTCATTGGCACAGGACGGAGCAATTATGGGGTGACCCGTTGCAGTGAAGTTGGAACCGTACTTATGAACTTATGAAGAAGTGCATTTGTATCCAGAGATCCATACGATTCTTGTTTAAGCTAAGAAGTTGGTGCTTTGTGTAATACTGTCAGCAGATTGAGGTCTATTTCTGCAATACTATCAGCAGATTGAGGTCTATTTCTGCAATATTGCCAGCACATTGAGGTCTATTTCTGCAATATTGCCAGCACATTGAGGTCTATTTCTGCAATACTGTCAGCAGATTGAGGTCTATTTCTGCAATACTGTAAGCAGATTGAGGTCTATTTCTGCAATACTATAAGCAGATTGAGGTCTATTTATGCAATACTATAAGCAGATTGAGGTCTATTTCTGCAGAATGATACGGTGCCATATGAGAAAAGCCAGCCAAATGAAGCCTTACTTCTTGAACCTCTGAATTATTGAAGTTGTTTCAATCATCCACAGACGACACAAGTTTACTTTCAGAATAGATATTCTTCTGTTTTCTTCTAAATGCAACTACACACCATGAGTCTGTCCGGAATACCATCACTTAACGTTATCCAGCGACCCTTGACCCGTCTACGAAAGTAGGGCGTGCGGTTACTGATAAAACAGACACTACATTAGATGAAATATGAAAAACATAACATTTGCTTGAGGAATAGTCTGCAATTAGTTCCAGACTCTTAAAGAAAGTCCTGCTGTTGTTATTTACGGAATCTTCTTTCACGTTATTCGTTCAATAATGGCAACATATTCTTCTTTGCTGTCGGAATGTGCCACAGGCTACCAATACTCCAGCTTATGAAGAGAGTTCTACCGGAACGTCGACCGATCGATGGTTAGCTGTAATTATAGCAAGGTTATGCAAGGACAGAAGGTCAGTGATGAGCCACTAATTTGCCATTTGTGCAGTGTCGTCATCTCTCAGACAACGAACGGGGCGTATTTGAGAAGATTTGAACATTCTCAAACTTAATGAAAGTCTATAACTCAGTAGAAGACAACTGATTTTGTGGATCAGTAAAAGACACTTGTTCAAATACCAATACTGCACGTATGCTGCTGGGGTTCGTAAGGGGAGCAAAGAATAGTAACACTGCGACCTACAAGGCATGTCGTAAGAGGCGACTGATGTAGGGACCATGGGAAGCTACCCTAGTAAATAAAAAGCTTCACAGAAATCAGATCTACTGTGCTACTTCTAGGTGCATAACTAGCACACCGTCCAATCGCCATTAGGCGTAGATGACATACAGATCACACAGAGGGTTACAAGTGCTCAATGTGGGGCGTTCATACAGATCACACACAGAGAGGTCAAGTGAGGTTCATACAGATCACACACACAGAGAGTGGCTCAATGTGGAGTGTTCATACAGATCACACACACACACAGAGAGTGGTCAATGTGGAGCGTTTGAAGAAGAAGAAATACCAGTGCAGTCCATATTCGCTGAGTTGTAATCAAAACGACTGCGTAAGTGCTCTAACGATGATACTTTCAGCTTGCTAACAAGGGCCGTAGACTAGTAGTGTCAGGTCACGAGTGCACCCGCATCGATTCTACTTCCTGTTTCTTTAATACCGATTCATCTTGTAGACATTAGCATTGCGTTAGTAAAGCAACGAGTTCAAGTCTACAGATGTAACTTATGTTCAGACGTGTTGGTAACATATGTCAGATTGTGAAAGAGAATAATAGAAACACATATTCTGTCTGTGACAAGAATAAACATAGATACACACTAGCTTTTTTCCCTAAGGTTTACATCAGCGTATTGTTACGAATGTCCTGCCTCTGTTAGCGTCATGTTCTAGTCATATCATTGTAGTGAGTAATTGTTGTGGTCATGTTCTAGTCATATCATTGTAGTGAGTAAGTGTTGTGGTCATGTTCTAGTCATATCATTGTAGTGAGTAAGTGTTGTGGTCATGTTCTAGTTATATCATTGTA
The DNA here is from genome assembly GCA_020796225.1 of Arion vulgaris. NCBI lineage: Eukaryota > Metazoa > Mollusca > Gastropoda > Stylommatophora > Arionidae > Arion > Arion vulgaris. Next base: position 86,525,074 of record CM036756.1, read on the forward strand.
GTGAGTAATTTTTGTGTCATGTTCTGACGTCATTCTATTGTATGAGTTTTTGTGGCATTGTTTTCCTTATCATTGGTGTCATTAACTTGGTCATGTCTTCTGATCAAAATCATTGTAATAATGCAAATGTAAAATTTTCTTATCGTGCTAACTATGAATTCAGACGTAGTCACGTTGCTTAAATTGGTACATCTGATCGTTTTTTGTGCGCAGGCTTGTTTTCCTTATCACGGTGTCATTCACCACTTAGTCAAGTCTTACTCCGACTTCAGTAATACTTGTAACTAATGCAACATGTACAATTTGATCTATGAATAACGTGCATTGAAATGTTGTCAATAGTTGTAGTAATGTAAGTGGAAGTGATAATTCACAGTGATTGTTTATTTCCCTCAGCAGACAAAAAACACCACACAAGTACACTACATTCTACACAAGCATACATTCTACACAGTACATTCATTCTACACAAGTACACTACATTCTACACAAGACACTACATTCTACACAAGTACACTACATTCTACACACGTATACAACATTCTACACACGTACACAACATTCTACACACGTACACTACATTCTACACACGTACACTACATTCTACACAAGATACTACACACACAAGTACACAACATTCTACACAAGTAACTACATTCTACACAGTACACAACATTCTACACAAGTAACTACATTCTACACAAGATACTACATTCTACACAAGTACACTACATTCAAACACGTACACTACATTCTACACAGATACTACATTCTACACAAGTAACACATTCTACACAAGTCACTACATTCTACATTACTACATCTACAAGTACACTACATTCTAAACAAGTACACTACATTCTACACAACCATGATGAACTTTTTACTTGCACAAACAGAGATGTGACACATTTCTTTCTCGTGTGACAAACAGAGATGTGGCACATTTCTTTCTCGTGTGACAAATTTATTTACTAAACTAAATAGGAAACCAATAACGAGGGTCTTACGTCACCGTGAACTTTGACTGCAGTTTCAGAGAGTATGAGAAAAAAGATAGGTAATAATATATTCCCCACAGGAAATAGGTCAGATTGTCAACCTTATAGTTCAGATTTGGAAGGGTCCATGTTATGGGTATAGTAGACTGATTATGTGGCATGGTGAATGTTTATGACGGACCGTGGGATCTTTGGCCAGTATGATTAAGTTATGTCAGGTTGTGAAGGTAAATATTACACACATATATTTGTAAGAAAACATAGACAGACACATATATGTAAGACAATAACATAGACAGACACATATATGTGAGACAATAACATAGACAGACACATATATATGTGAGATAATAACATAGACAGACACATATATATGTGAAACAATAACATAGACATACACATATATATGTAAGAAATAAATAGACATACACATATATATGTAAGAATAACATGACTATAACATATATATGTGATAAATGAAGGGTAACACTAAAATATATATTTCTGAACGTGAAGAGAAACTCATATTTCTGAATATGAAGAGAAACTCATATTTCTGAACATGAAGAGAAACTCATATTTCTGAAGGTGAAGAGAAACTCATATTTCTGAAGGTGAAGAGAAACTCATATTTCTGAAGGTGAAGAGAAACTCATATTTCTGAAGGTGAAGAGAAACTCATATTTCTGAAGGTGAAGAGAAACTCATATTTCTGAATGTGAAGAGAAACTCATATTTCTGAACGTGAAGAGAAACTCATATTTCTGAACGTGAAGAGAAACTCATATTTCTGAACGTGAAGAGAAACTCATATTTCTGAATGTGAAGAGAAACTCATATTTCTGAATGTGAAGAGAAACTCATATTTCTGAATGTGAAGAGAAACTCATATTTCTGAACATGAAGAGAAACTCATATTTCTGAACGTGAAGAGAAACTCATATTTCTGAATGTGAAGAGAAACTCATATTTCGAAGTGAAGACAAACTCATATTTCTGAAGTGAAGAGAAACTCATATTTCTGAAGTGAAGAGAAACTCATATTTCTGAATGTGAAGAAAACTCATATTTCTGAATGTGAAGAGAAACTCATATTTCTGAACGTGAAGAGAAACTCATATTTCTGAATGTGAAGAGAAACCATATTCTGAATGTGAATAGAAACTCATATTTCTGAATGTGAAGAGAAACCCATATTTCTGAACATGAAGAGAAACTCATATTTCTGAACGTGAAGAGAAACTCATATTTCTGAATATGAAGAGAAACTCATATTTCTGAATATGAAGAGAAACTCATATTTCTGAACGTGAAGAGAAACTCATATTTCTGAACGTGAAGAGAAACTAATATTTCTAACTGAAGATAAACTCATATTTCTGAATGTGAAGAGAAACTCATATTTCTGAACGTGAAGAGAAACTCATATTTCTGAATGTGAAGAGAAACTCATATTTCTGAATGTGAAGAGAAACTCATATTTATGAATGTGAAGACAAAACTCATATTTCTGAATGTGAAGACAAAACTCATATTTCTGAATGTGAAGAGAAACTCATATTTCTGAATGTGAAGAGAAACTCATATTTCTGAATGTGAAGAGAAACTCATATTTCTGAAGGTGAAGAGAAACTCATATTTCTGAAGGTGAAGAGAAACTCATATTTCTAATGAAGAGAAACTCATATTTCTGAATGTGAAGAGAAACTCATATTTCTGAAGGTGAAGAGAAACTCATATTTCTGAATGTGAAGAGAAACTCATATTTCTAAGTGAAGAGAAACTCATATTTCTGAACGTGAAGAGAAACTCATATTTCTGAATATGAAGAGAAACTCATATTTCTGAAGGTGAAGAGAAACTCATATTTCTGAAGGTGAAGAGAAACTCATATTTCTGAATGTGAAGAGAAACTCATATTTCTGAATATGAAGAGAAACTCATATTTCTGAACATGAAGAGAAACTCATATTTCTGAATGTAAAAGAAAACGTTTTCATGATTTTCTTTAAAAACAATTTTTTTTCTTCTTCTTCTTCGAGCGCTCCATATCGACCGCATGCTAAACCATTCGTTGTGATTTGTATGTGGTCTGAGCCTAAGAACGATTGTACGTTGTTCCAATTATGCGCCTACACAGCTAGCACATCCAATTTCTGCGAAGCTTTTATTTACTAGGTAGCTTCCTATGCCGCTACACCTCAGTCGTCTCTTACGACATGATACAACATTATCAAATATACGAACAATCAAAAAAATACTATTGTTTCTACTTGTATCGGTTATGCTCTCAGGGTTTACCCAGATGTGCTAGGAACCCAGATGTGCTAGGAACCAAGATGCTAGAACCAGATGTGCTAGGAACCAAGATGTGCTAGGAACCATTTAGCTTGATGACATTAACGTCCCAATAAATACTAGAGTGTAGCTTTCATGAGTACACACCATGTGTGCTCCGATCTCTTACGTAGACAGGAAAATCTCAGCGGTAGTGCACGAACTCCGTAGCACTGGTTAGGTCCCGGTGTAATTTTGAAGGTGGTGAAATTTATTTTTAATCTTTCTCTAATAAATTTTGTCCGGGTAGCATTTTCAGCCTGCTCGTCTCGATTTCGAACTGCCATGGGATCTTTTATGTTCTCAAACTGAACATGGGACCAACGTTTTATCGTCCGTCTCCGATATGACTAGGAACTCGATCCCACCTACACTGAGATCAGAGATCCATGGCAAAATATCTTGATGGCTCCACGATGGAACGAACCGAGTACCTTTGGCATGAGAGGCGAGCACCCAACCTCTACACTACAGAAGTCCATCTTATTGTCTTTGAGCTACACCAGTAAGATCTAAGCTCTAAGATAGCCTTACAACTAACTATTTATGAAAAGAAACATTGTGTGGACAGCATATACTACTGCCTTCTATATCTCGTGGTTCCTAGCACATGTTATCTATATGCAAACCATTCAGGGAGAGAAGAAATAACATAAGACAGCTTCTGCTTGTTGCTGCTTGTATGTCAAGAGAGTTGTTAAATTAGCTTCGGTTGGGACCGGTAGGTGCATAGCATAATGTAGTCAGTTCTTCTCACAGACATCAAGCGATTTCCCTCCCCCACCCAAATGCCCGGCTGTTTCGATTACACCACACTCTTAATACAACACAACAGACAGGATGTGTTCACCACTCCCTGCAGTCATTTGTGATGTTAATGCATTTCTATAGGCCAAGAGGTCGCTAAACTACGGTAAGCAGGAAAGATGCGGCACGCGGTAATATGCGGCCCGCGACTGGTTTTTAATCTGGTCACTAGAAAACGTAATCTTTACGAGAACTAAGAAACACGATAGCAGATATAACAAGCAAGATACGTTGTTCTGCCATATTTTAAAATAATAAATATGTTGATTCTATTCTCCATTATTCATTACTAACCAATATATTATTTAATTTAGAATTGATTTTTAGAAATGCTGTGTTGTCTTTTATCCCACTGTCAACATCATCATCATCATCATCGCAATTTGCTGTCAGTATTGAAATATAGTAAGGTTCAATTATTTGACCTACATCTGTATTATGTGTACAGGATAATTTCAATGTTTTTTTAGTCTGCCGACATCATTTAGAAGGTAGAAGGTTGATTGTGTCCCAAATTATTTTTTCCGTCGGAAGAATTTACGGCGACTTTGATTCTTTTGATGCTCCAGTCTGTGAACAAATGGGAGACTATTGAGAGCAGCAGTGATGCCTGTTTTCTAGCCCCGTCTTATTGGGTAAGTGTCGTCGCTTGGTCCGTGACTGGTTACTCGTCCAGTAAACTAATGACTGTCTTAGATCGTAGTTGGCATACTCCATATCCTGAGGTCATCTTACTACCGCCACCTATGGGAGCAACTTACTAGGTTTAGTCAGCCTTTCTGTCAGAAATAGTCGTCTTTATTCTTATAGGCATCACAGTAGAAGATCTTAGGTTCGATTGAAAAATGAGGTGTTCATAAATTGTACGTACTTTGAATAAACATATGTACACACATTTAGATGTACAGATATTCAAACTACCTGAACCTAGTTATACTATCGTATAAACTAATGTAGAGGTTGATCCTGTCTTACTGGTTCCAATATTAATCTGGTATATTTAGTAAGCCATCATAATCACGAAAGAAAAATTGGGCTAGACATTAAATCTCAGCATAAGCTAGTTCTCACCTCCTCGTCTGTGATCGAAAACATTTATCATCATCATACATTATAGCTCAGCCGATGTGGTACTAAAAGGGGGATTTTATATTCGCAAAATTATGAGCAACCCATTATTACAAATGTGTGTTTCATATTAGATAAGATTCCCTTAGGTTATCTGGAACTGCGTTACTACTGACAACTGATCTCTATCTACTGACAACTGATCTCTATCTACTGACAACTGATATCTATCTACTGACAACTGATCTCTATCTACTGACAACTGATCTCTATCTACTGACAACTGATCTCTATCTACTGACAACTGATATCTATCTACTGACAACTGATATCTATCTACTGACAACTGATCTCTATCTACTGACAACTGATATCTATCTACTGACAACTGATATCTATCTACTGACAACTGATCTCTATCTACTGACAACTGATCTCTATTACTGACACTGATCCTATCTTGACAACTGATATCATCTACTAACTGATATCTATCTACTGAAACCGATCTATCTACGAAACGATCTCTAGCTAGACAACTGATCTCATCTATGACAACTGATCTCATCTACTACAACTGATCTCTATCTACGACAACTGATCTCTATCATTATGACAACTGATATCTATCTAGACAACTGGATTTTCTATTCGACAACGATTATCTACTGACAACTGATCTCATTATTGACAACTGATCTCTATCTACTGACAACGATCTCTAGTTACTGACAACTGATCTCTACTACTGACAACTGATCTCTATCTACTGACAACTGATTCTATCTACTGACAACTGATCTCTATCTAATGACAACTAATATATATCTACTGACAACTGATCTCTATCTATCTACTGACAACTAATATATATCTACAGACAACTGATCTCTATCAAAACTGAATTGTTGCACACATTTCAATGAAAAACTACCGTAGTTTGAGAAACAATATATACACACACTGTGCTAGTGACTACGTACCGTGAGATTCCGGCTTCCATGTTAGTTTGCTGGAAACATTCTCAGACGGTACACGGTTAAACTACAGGAAACATTCTCAGACGGTACACGGTTAAACTACAGGAAACATTCTCAGATGGTACACGGTTGAACTACAGGAAACTTCTCAGATCGGTACACGTAAACTACAGGAAACATTCTCAGATGGTACACGGTTGAACTACAGGAAACTCTGTGATACTTTACTTAATTGTATTTCTCTCGTACCGATAAACGTTACATAGGGCCTGCAAGTAATTTCTCCATACCGCTCTGTCCTTGGCAACTCGCTCAATCTTTTACATGAAATTGAGTCCAATATTTCTTGCCTCTGTCAGTAAATTTCATTCTAGTATTTACGTAGAGCATCCTCTCTTTATTGAACCTGAGATCTCCCACTTCAATGTCTGCTTTGCTAAGATCTCCCACTTCAATGTCTGCTTTGCTAAGATCTCCTACTTCAATGTCTGCTTTGCTAAGATCTCCTACTTCAATGTCTGCTTTGCTAAGATCTCCTACTCAATGTCTGCTTGCTAAGATCTCCTACTTTAATGTCTGCTTGCTAAGATCTCCTACTTCAATGTCTGCTTTGCAAGATCTCCCACTTCAATGTCTGCTTTGTAAGATTTTATTCAATGTCTGCTTGCTAAGATCTCTATTCAATGTCTGCTTTGCTAAGATCTCCACTTCAATGTCTGCTTTGCTAAGATCTCCCACTTCAATGTCTGCTTTGCTAAGATCCGTTACTTGAAAATCTAAATTACAAGTTACTCTGAAGTCGGAATAATGCTCACCTGAATGGTGTGATACACTGGTGATACGTAAAGCAAATATTTCAGCAATAATCAGTCTGAAGTATCATATAAGGCCTTTATTCTTAGTGGACCAACGAAACAAATCTAACTGTACAATATTTGTATATCTAAACTAAAACATATAATAACAACGTTTGATTACACTGTTAGTTGAAGTCTACATATTACACTGTCAGTTGAAGTCTACAGATTACACTGACAGTTGAAGTCTACAGATTACACTGTCAGTTGAAGTCTACAGATTACACTGACAGTTGAAGTCTACAGATTACACTGTCAGTTGAAGTCTACAGATTACACTGTCAGTTGAAGTCTACAGATTACACTGACAGTTGAAGTCTACAGATTACACTGGCAGTTGAAGTCTCCTGACAGATTCAGATTACACTGCAGTTGAAGTCTACAGATTACACTGTCAGTTGAAGTCTACAGATTACACTGTCAGTTGAAGTCTACAGATTACACTGACAGTTGAAGTCTAAGATTACACGGCAGTTGAAGTCGATCCTGACAGTTGAAGTCTACAGATTACACTGACAGTTGAAGTGTACAGATTACACTGACAGTTGATGTCTACAGATTACACTGTCAGTTGAAGTCTACAGATTACACTGGCATTGACAAGTTACGCAGTAGTCTACAGATTACACTGGCAGTTGAAGTCTACAGATTACACTGACAGTTGATGTCTACAGATTACACTGGCAGTTGAATTGATTACACGTCATTAATCAATTACTGCAGTTGAAGTCTACAGATTACACTGTCAGTTGAAGTCTACAGATTACACTGACAGTTGAAGTCTACAGATTACACTGTCAGTTGAAGTCTACAGATTACACTGTCAGTTGAAGTCTACAGATTACACTGACAGTTGAAGTCTACAGATTACACTGTCAGTTGATCAAGTCCTGCACAGATTACACTGTCATGAAGTCTACAGATTACACTGCAGTTGAAGTCTACAGATTACACTGCAGTTGAAGTCTACAGATTACACTGACAGTTGAAGTCTACAGATTACACTGTCAGTTGAAGTCTACAGATTACACTGACAGTTGAAGTCTACAGATTACACTGACAGTTGAAGTCTACAGATTACACTGTCAGTTGAAGTCTACAGATTACACTGTCAGTTGAAGTCTACAGATTACACTGTCAGTTGAAGTCTACAGATTACACTGACAGTTGAAGTCTACATATTACACTGTCAGTTGAAGTCTACAGATTACACTGACAGTTGAAGTCTACAGATTACACTGTCAGTTGAAGTCTACAGATTACACTGTCAGTTGAAGTCTACAGATTAGAAATACAACAAGGGACACATGTTTTGTAGGAAGTTTGTTCATCAGATCAGATATGGGCTGTCTCTGTATTAAGGTCTGCTGCTACCAATGGACCTGAACGCCGTCCGTTTCTAGTTCTTCTGGCAATGACAATCTGACTCGGATGATGTCTGGCACAATCTGACAGGATGATGTCTGGCACAATCCTGGACAGGATGATGTCTCGCACAATCTGACAGGATGATGTCTGGCACAATCTGACAGGATTATGTCTGGCACAATCTGACAGGATTATGCCTGTGTTTTCTCCTCCCTTCTAATAAAATAATATTATATGTATTTCTCTCTCTCTCTCTTTCTCTTTCTCGATAGTTTTTTTGGTGGTTATTCTGTTCCTTCTTATTGTGATATATAAACAGCCTTTGCCAAGAACATGTTTTACGTCACATTGTTCAGTACTATTTGGAGCTCTAGTGCTTATCCTTCGGTGAAGTGTCCGATTTCAACCAGCGTTTATTGGGTTCGCTCTCCGTTAGCCTTTTGCTGTCCCCATCCAACCTACAAGGCAGCAGGTTATATGTATTTTATAACATTGAGACATTTAAAACTACCAACATATTTGTTGATACTGTTAACGAGACGCGTGAAAAGGCTAGACGTCTATTACGAGTTAAACAAGTACGGATGCGGGGGTGGCACAATATTTCGTTAAAAGTGAAAACATTACTGAATGCTTAGAATAAATTATTTTGTCGTACTAGAAAGAAAACAAACAACGCAGAAAGTTAGATCGCAAATGGCAACTACGTGGAACGAGCGCACCTGAACGCACCTGAACACATCTGAACACATCTGAAAGCATCTGAACGCATCTGAACACTACTTTTTGAAAGCTCTTATGAAAATAGTTTCAGCTTCAAAACACAATAATCGGGTTAAGGTTAACATGTTCCGGAAACCAGGGTTCCCGGTGAGCATGAAAGCGCCAGGAAGTGTTACACAAAAAAAATATGAGAGAATGTTTATCTGAATGATTCAAATATGAATGAGTGTATTGTAGCGGCCATTCTACAAATATTTTCATCTGAAACTAGTCGACAACATCCAATAATAATTGTGCAGGAAACCATTTTGTTGTAACTGTGTTCAAAAGGCGGGAAAGTTGTGAAGCTTTTGTGAAAGGCTGATACGATGGGTTGCGTAACACTAACCTCATCAATGTCGAGATCAGTGACTCTCAGCCTGGAAAGCATGCCATCCCCAGGAAGCAGCAGTAGCATGAAGCGTTAAGAAAATTTCATAAATTTTGTGTTTTAATAAGTTTTTACACTAGCTTGTTTTTCTTTCAGTTAAAATGTGAGTTTTTTTATTACTGAAATTGTAAATTCAAAATGTCTTTAAAAAATAACCAAGTACGTCATTGATTTTGACACAGGTGGACATTGTTCTCCAATTTCTATAGATACATAGATGATGCAAGACTCCAGACCTTATCTTCAAGGAGATGACAGCTGATAAAACTTCCAGAATACCACTGCTCTAGATAGTATCTACATATGATGATTATTTGATGATAGTACAGCGCAGATTCATTGTGTCTCTCTCTCTCATTGTCTCTCTCACTCTCCCCCTCTTTCTATCTCTTTTTCACTCTTTCGCTCTCTCTCTCTCTCACTCACTCTCTCTTACTCTTGCCCTCTAACACATATGAATACTTTATGTACAAAAATAGCAATATCTCGTCACCACAAAGAGAATAACTATTGCCAACATGTCAACAGAAAATGGCTTGATTCTCAAACTATGCAATATGGGACGATGATGTCCATTTTGCTGCTCACTGTTATAGCAACCAAGGCAGGGCTCAGTGTGCTCACTCACCGCCATAATATTACCTGCTATACATGTCAATTTTTACAATAATCTAGGCATGTGTTCAAGTGAAAAGAGGAGCATACAATCCAGAGCCAGTGATGACTTTACAACGGTTGTCAGTGTTCAGTAGTCTGCACAATGACTTTACGACGGCTGTCAGTGTTCAGAAGTCTGCACAATGACTTTACGACGGTTGTCAGTGTTCAGAAGTCTGCACAATGACTTTACAACGGTTGTCAGTGTTCAGAAGTCTGCACAATGACTTTACGACGGTTGTCAGTGTTCAGTAGTCTGCACAATGACTTTACGACGGTTGTCAGGTGTTCAGTAGTCTGCACAATGACTTTACGTCGGCTGTCAGTGTTCAGTAGTCTGCACATACACTGACACTCTATCCTCAGCTTTATTTAGATACCATTCTAATTTATTTCGAAGCACAGAGAATGTATAGATAGTATCCACAAAGTCAAAGATTTGTACACATATAACACAATATATACTAGCACATCTGCCGAGTTATACTGTAGTATGGTGGTAGATTTGGCTAGTCAAGGGGAGGTAGTCAAAGCTGATTCACAGATAACTTTGTAGAAAGTCTTAACAAAGGTATGAGTTACTTTAGCAAATAAAATGCTGACCAAACAGTTGACAACGTTAATTCTTATCAGACAGTAGAATATTTGTTTACTTGTTTTATTACAGGTTGCTGTAGAATAACCACTTTTAAACCATTCTTTGTGATTTGTGTGTGATTTGTGTGGGATTTGTGTGTGATTTGTGTGTGATTTGTGTGTGATTTGTGTATGCGATTTCGGTATGTGATTTATATTTGTGTAATTTGATATAATTTATATCCGATTTTTGTGTGATTTGAATGTGCTATTTGTGTGATCTGCAGCGCCTTTATACCAACCACACACACATTTTTACCAGACACAATTAACTGTATGGTGCATGAATGCCCAATTTTCATTACATTTGCATTTCCATTACAACGTTGATTTAGTCGAGTGGTTAGAGCGTAGGTTCACTAAATATAGCCTATGGTATTCAGTTCCGATTCATACACGCTCTATTAGACTCACGGGATAATTATGTGTATGATATGTAGAGGTAGTCTGGGTAAGTTAGCCAGAAATTGAATTAGTTATTGGGGGGTGGGGGTGGGGTGGGGGGTCTCTGTGGCTGAGTGGCTGCCCTTTGCCTTGCGAGTCGAAGGTCCTGGGTTGAATCCGACCGCAGCCTTCTGTTCACGAGTGCAGTTTTTCCAGAGACCCCTAGGATTGTTGCTGGAGCTACGGAGTTCGTGCTGTGCAATACTTCGGCAGGTGGCGTGCCATTTCTGAGGAGAGGGACCGAGCCATATGGGTAAAACCCGGTGCAATGAAGTCAATCCTTCGGCTTTAAAACCCTTTAGAATTAGTTATCTAATTTTGTATCTCTCTTTGCCTTTTACCTCGAGTTGGGCATAGACCGGTTGGGGCATAGACCGGTTGGGGCATAGACCGGGTTGGCATAGACTGGGTTGGGGCATAGACGGTTGGGGCATAGACCTCAATCAACTCATGCCAAGTCATGCCAAGTCTTCCTATCTCTAGCTATCTCCTGCAACTCCCTCCAGCTCTTCTTTATATTGTTGATCTCCGCCTCCAAATCTCGTCTCCATGTATTTCTCGGCCTCCTTTTCTTTCGCTGTCCCTGCGGTTTCAGGCAAGAACCCTTCTTGTTATATTCCCTCCGGTTTTCGCAAAGTGTGTCCTATCCAGCGCCAGCGTCAGTTATGTAATATTTAAGTAGAAATGTGGGACCCTCGTCAGTGCTACGGAGCTCACCAACAGTTTTTGCGGAAAGATACCGAGTCATTTGAGGTAAAACCCGGCGTAATAAAGTAAATCCTTCAGCTTTAGACATATTATTTCCTTCAGAAGATGGACTAAAGTTCAAAAAGCAAATTCTGTAACCTACCAGCTAGTCCCATTGTTAAGGCACCCAAAAATTGCACCGACAGCTAAACAACAGATGATCAACAGCATTTTTATACCTACTTTGTGTTACCAGAGCCAAACATGGACAATGAGCAAAGCGCAGTCACAAAAACTACATGTGAAATGCGTTGCCTGCAAAAGTTACCAACAACACAAGAAAAGACAGAATCACCAACATCAGCATAAGAAAGAAAGTTGGCACAAAACCGTGCTTGAATTACATAGAGAAACAAAGAATGAAGTGGTTTGGCCACTTAATAAGAATGCATCCAAACTTCACAGTATACAGTCTTCTACGACAGAATATCAGGAAAGAAGGCAAAAGGAAGACCACGAAAAGATGGTTAGATGGCGTAGCAGAATCCTGTCAAAGAGCAAAAATAACAATCACCCAAACCACCAGAACATCGCAAAGAGAAAAACAGAATACCACAACACTGGGCAACAACCTGGTAGCAGTGTGACGACACTGGGCAACAACCCGGTAGCAGTGTGACGACACTGGGCAACAACCCGGTAGCAGTGTGACGACACAAGAAGAAGATGGGATAACAAACACACGACGATATGTGACGAGGAAACACACGACGATGTGATGTTACGAGGAAACACACGACGATATGATGTGACGAGGAAACACACGATTGTGTGAAATAACAGAAAATGCATGATAAAACAGAAATACCCCCAATTCTACCCAAAGACCAAAGACATACAATCAAACTACGAGTATCTATTACATTCACATACATATATGTGTTTCTCACATAGCACAACATACCCACACACCCACACAACACGCCACCCACATTTCCATAATAACCTACAAAGAAAGCTCTCAAATCAATAATAATAAAAGATAAACAAAACACAATACAAAATATGGCTGAACAATTTCTGCTGCTCTTGAAGGAGGACAACTCGTTCGTTATTCAAATGCAACTTCACCTTGGACAACTCTTGTTGTAATCTGATCAATCACTCTAGTGATCTCCCCTTGGTTTGTACGCTACTTGGCAGGATAATGGACCAAACCATAAATGTTTTATAAGTTGTTCAAGATATTCTCATTGTTCTCTGGCAGCAGACATATCTCTGGTATCATTATTGCAAGACACGTGTCTTCTACTTCGGCGTTCTTCTGTCAATCTTACGATCATGGTATCGGTAGCTTCCTTACAATGTATGTATGGTTCGCTTCAAGTTGTCCACAGAGTTGCTCATGTACGAAACTAACACAGTTCATGGTGTACAATATTGTGTTTAGAACTATGACTGAATATTATTTATTGTCTGTTTTCTCTGAATCGTATACAAAACGGAATAAAAACACATAAAATATGTGTAATGACATATTTGTCTTCCTTTTGGGAATTGATTGACGTGAACTGAATAAGCATATGTCTGTCAGTTCTCAGTGTCGCTCTATGGATGAACACAAGATAAAGATTATCTTACTAGATTATATGTTTCATTTGAAATGTGACATGCTTGCTTCCTGTCCTCTCTTCACTTCTGTTCAGATCACGAATTGAAGCTCACATTTCCACCATCTAATATCGCTTTCTACACGTCTATATCAGCATGTAACACGTCTATACCAGCATGTAACATTCTATACCAACATGTAACACGTCTATATCAGCATGTAACACGTCTATATCAGCAGTAACACGTCTATATCAGCATGTAACACGTCTATATCAGCATGTAACACGTCTATACCAGCATGTAACACGTCTATATCAGCATGTAACACGTCTATATCAGCATGTAACACGTCTATATCAGCATGTAACACGTCTATATCAGCATGTAACACGTCTATATCAGCATGTAACACGTCTATATCAGCATGTAACACGTCTATATCAGCATGTAACACGTCTATATCAGCATGTAACACGTCTATATCAGCATGTAACACGTCTATATCAGCTTGTAACACGTCTATATCAGCATGTAACACGTCTATATCAGCATGTAACACGTCTATACCAGCATGTAACACGTCTATACCAGCATGTAACACGTCTATATCAGCATGTAACACGTCTATATCAGCATGTAAACGTCTATACCAGCATGTAACACGTCTATATCAGCACTTGTAACACGTCTATACCAGCATGTAACACGTCTATACCAGCATGTAACACGTCTATATCAGCATGTAACACGTCTATACCAGCATGTAACACGTCTATATCAGCATGTAACACGTCTATATCAGCACTTGTAACACGTCTATACCAGCATGTAACACGTCTATATCAGCATGTAACACGTCTATATCAGCATGTAACACGTCTATATCAGCATGTAACACGTCTATACCAGCATGTAACACGTCTATACCAGCATGTAACACGTCTATACCAGCATGTACACGTCTATATCAGCATGTAACACGTCTATACCAGCATGTAACACGTCTATATCAGCACTTGTAACACGTCTATATCAGCATGTAACACGTCTATACCAGCATGTAACACGTCTATATCAGCATGTAACACGTCTATACCAGCATGTAACACGTCTATATCAGCACTTGTAACACGTCTATACCAGCATGTAACACGTCTATATCAGCACTTGTAACACGTCTATATCGCGCTGTAACACGTCTATATCAGCACTTGTAACACGTCTATATCAGCATGTAACACGTCTATACCAGCATGTAACACGTCTATACCAGCATGTAACACGTCTATATCAGCATGTAACACGTCTATACCAGCATGTAACACGTCTATATCAGCATGTAACACGTCTATATCAGCATGTAACACGTCTATATCAGCACTTGTAACACGTCTATACCAGCATGTAACACGTCTATACCAGCATGTAACACGTCTATATCAGCATGTAACACGTCTATATCAGCACTTGTAACACGTCTATACCAGCATGTAACACGTCTATATCAGCATGTAACACGTCTATATCAGCACTTGTAACACGTCTATACCAGCATGTAACACGTCTATATCAGCATGTAACACGTCTATATCAGCATGAACACGTCTATACCAGCATGTAACACGTCTATACCAGCATGTAACACGTCTATACCAGCATGTAACACGTCTATATCAGCACTTGTAACACGTCTATACCAGCATGTAACACGTCTATATCAGCATGTAACACGTCTATATCAGCATGTAACACGTCTATATCAGCTTGTAACACGTCTATACCAGCATGTAACACGTCTATACCAGCATGTAACACGTCTATACCAGCATGTAACACGTCTATACCAGCATGTAACACGTCTATATCAGCTTGTAACACGTCTATATCAGCATGTAACACGTCTATACCAGCATGTAACACGTCTATACCAGCATGTAACACGTCTATACCAGCATGTAACACGTCTATATCAGCTTGTAACACGTCTATATCAGCATGTAACACGTCTATACCAGCATGTAACACGTCTATATCAGCATGTAACACGTCTATACCAGCATGTAACACGTCTATATCAGCATGTAACACGTCTATACCAGCATGTAACACGTCTATATCAGCACTTGTAACACGTCTATATCAGCATGTAACACGTCTATATCAGCATGTAACACGTCTATATCAGCATGTAAAACGTCTATATCAGCATGTAACACGTCTATACCAGCATGTAACACGTCTATACCAGCATGTAACACGTCTATACCAGCATGTAACACGTCTATACCAGCATGTAACACGTCTATACCAGCATGTAACACGTCTATACCAGCATGTAACACGTCTATATCAGCTTGTAACACGTCTATATCAGCATGTAACACGTCTATACCAGCATGTAACACATCTATATCAGCATGTAACAAGTCTATACCAGCATGTAACACGTCTATACCAGCATGTAACACGTCTATATCAGCATGTAACACGTCTATATCAGCACTTGTAACACGTCTATATCAGCACTTGTAACACGTCTATACCAGCATGTAACACGTCTATACCAGCATGTAACACGTCTATATCAGCATGTAACACGTCTATATCAGCATGTAACACGTCTATATCAGCATGTAACAAGTCTATACCAGCATGTAACACGTCTATACCAGCATGTAACACGTCTATATCAGCATGTAACACGTCTATATCAGCACTTGTAACACGTCTATATCAGCATGTAACACGTCTATACCAGCATGTAACACGTCTATATCAGCACTTGTAACACGTCTATATCAGCATGTAACACGTCTATATCAGCATGTAACACGTCTATATCAGCATGTAACACGTCTATATCAGCACTTGTAACACGTCTATATCAGCATGTAACACGTCTATATCAGCATGTAACACGTCTATATCAGCATGTAACACGTCTATATCAGCATGTAACACGTCTATACCAGCATGTAACACGTCTATACCAGCATGTAACACGTCTATACCAGCATGTAACACGTCTATATCAGCATGTAACACGTCTATACCAGCATGTAACACGTCTATATCAGCATGTAACACGTCTATATCAGCATGTAACACGTCTATATCAGCATGTAACACGTCTATATCAGCATGTAACACGTCTATATCAGCATGTAACACGTCTATACCAGCATGTAACACGTCTATACCAGCATGTAACACGTCTATATCAGCATGTAACACGTCTATACCAGCATGTAACACGTCTATACCAGCATGTAACACGTCTATACCAGCATGTAACACGTCTATATCAGCATGTAACACGTCTATATCAGCATGTAACACGTCTATACCAGCATGTAACACGTCTATACCAGCATGTAACACGTCTATACCAGCATGTAACACGTCTATACCAGCATGTAACACGTCTATACCAGCATGTAACACGTCTATATCAGCATGTAACACGTCTATATCAGCATGTAACACGTCTATATCAGCATGTAACACGTCTATATCAGCATGTAACACGTCTATATCAGCATGTAACACGTCTATATCAGCATGTAACACGTCTATATCAGCATGTAACACGTCTATACCAGCATGTAACACGTCTATACCAGCATGTAACACGTCTATACCAGCATGTAACACGTCTATACCAGCATGTAACACGTCTATACCAGCATGTAACACGTCTATATCAGCATGTAACACGTCTATATCAGCATGTAACACGTCTATATCAGCATGTAACACGTCTATACCAGCACGTAACACGTCTATATCAGCATGTAACACGTCTATATCAGCATGTAACACGTCTATATCAGCATGTAACACGTCTATATCAGCATGTAACACGTCTATATCAGCATGTAACACGTCTATATCAGCATGTAACACGTCTATACCAGCATGTAACACGTCTATACCAGCATGTAACACGTCTATACCAGCATGTAACACGTCTATACCAGCATGTAACACGTCTATACCAGCATGTAACACGTCTATACCAGCATGTAACACGTCTATACCAGCATGTAACACGTCTATATCAGCTTGTAACACGTCTATATCAGCATGTAACACGTCTATATCAGCATGTAACACGTCTATACCAGCATGTAACACGTCTATATCAGCTTGTAACACGTCTATATCAGCAGTAACACGTCTATATCAGCATGTAACACGTCTATATCAGCATGTAACACGTCTATATCAGCATGTAACACGTCTATATCAGCATGTAACACGTCTATATCAGCATGTAACACGTCTATACCAGCATGTAACACGTCTATATCAGCACTTGTAACACGTCTATATCAGCATGTAACACGTCTATATCAGCATGTAACACGTCTATACCAGCATGTAACACGTCTATATCAGCATGTAACACGTCTATACCAGCATGTAACACGTCTATATCAGCATGTAACACGTCTATATCAGCATGTAACACGTCTATATCAGCATGTAACACGTCTATATCAGCATGTAACACGTCTATATCAGCATGTAACACGTCTATACCAGCAGTAACACGTCTATATCAGCACTTAAACGTCTATATCAGCATGTAACACGTCTATATCAGCACTTGTAACACGTCTATATCAGCATGTAACACGTCTATATCAGCACTTGTAACACGTCTATACCAGCATGTAACACGTCTATATCAGCACTTGTAACACGTCTATACCAGCATGTAACACGTCTATATCAGCACTTGTAACACGTCTATATCAGCATGTAACACGTCTATATCAGCATGTAACACGTCTATACCAGCATGTAACACGTCTATATCAGCACTTGTAACACGTCTATACCAGCATGTAACACGTCTATACCAGCATGTAACATTCTATACCAGCATGTAACACGTCTATATCAGCATGTAACACGTCTATACCAGCATGTAACACGTCTATACCAGCATGTAACACGTCTATATCGCTTTAACACGTCTATATCAGCATTAACACGTCTATATCAGCATGTAACACGTCTATATCAGCATGTAACACGTCTATATCAGCATGTAACACGTCTATACCAGCATGTAACACGTCTATATCAGCATGTAACACGTCTATATCAGCATGTAACACGTCTATATCAGCATGTAACACGTCTATATCAGCATGTAACACGTCTATATCAGCATGTAACACGTCTATATCAGCATGTAACATGTCTATACCAGCATGTAACACGTCTATATCAGCATGTAACACGTCTATACCAGCATGTAACACGTCTATACCAGCATGTAACACGTCTATATCAGCATGTAACACGTCTATACCAGCATGTAACACGTCTATATCAGCATGTAACACGTCTATATCAGCATGTAACACGTCTATATCAGCATGTAACACGTCTATATCAGCATGTAACACGTCTATATCAGCATGTAACACGTCTATATCAGCATGTAACACGTCTATATCAGCATGTAACACGTCTATACCAGCATGTAACACGTCTATATCAGCATGTAACACGTCTATACCAGCATGTAACACGTCTATACCAGCATGTAACACGTCTATATCAGCATGTAACACGTCTATACCAGCATGTAACACGTCTATATCAGCATGTAACACGTCTATATCAGCATGTAACACGTCTATATCAGCATGTAACACGTCTATATCAGCATGTAACACGTCTATACCAGCATGTAACACGTCTATATCAGCATGTAACACGTCTATATCAGCATGTAACACGTCTATATCAGCATGTAACACGTCTATATCAGCACTTGTAACACGTCTATATCAGCATGTAACACGTCTATATCAGCACTTGTAACACGTCTATATCAGCATGTAACACGTCTATATCAGCACTTGTAACACGTCTATATCAGCATGTAACACGTCTATATCAGCACTTGTAACACGTCTATACCAGCATGTAACACGTCTATATCAGCACTTGTAAACGTCTATATCAGCATAACACGTCTATATCAGCATGTAACACGTCTATATCAGCATGTAACACGTCTATATCAGCATGTAACACGTCTATATCAGCACTTGTAACACGTCTATACCAGCATGTAACACGTCTATATCAGCACTTGTAACACGTCTATATCAGCATGTAACACGTCTATACCAGCATGTAACACGTCTATATCAGCACTTGTAACACGTCTATATCAGCATGTAACACGTCTATATCATTATGTAACACGTCTATATCAGCACTTGTAACACGTCTATATCAGCACTTGTAACACGTCTATACCAGCATGTAACACGTCTATATCAGCACTTGTAACACGTCTATATCAGCACTTGTAACACGTCTATATCAGCACTTGTAACACGTCTATATCAGCATGTAACACGTCTATACCAGCATGTAACACGTCTATATCAGCACTTGTAACACGTCTATACCAGCATGTAACACGTCTATATCAGCACTTGTAACATCGGATATCGTCGGTAAACTTCGGTATATCTTTCTCTTATGTTATTTAACTTGTTACTATTAAAAGAAATCATTGTATTCTCTGACAAGAGTTCATACTATTTATTTTTGTTGACCTACACGCTGTGACAAATAAACAAGTTTTAGGAAAACTTGGCATGAAGAAACAGTCAGTAAGAGAAATCAAATTCAGACAAGTAAAGTATTTTAGGCACATAAAAAGACATGACACCATGATAAAATCTTTACTAGAGGGAAAGTTGAGGGGAAGGGGAAGAGGAAGACCGAGAGATAAGTGGATGGGAAACTTTAAGAAATGGACAGGTTACAGTCTGGCAGTGTGCAACACCAAGGCGAAAGACAGAGGATGCTGAGATTCATTGCAGCCAATATTCGATGTCGAGACGGCACCTGATGATGACACGCTCTGATAAAACCCAAAAAAAAGGATCGTCCTTAGGTTGAAAGTGGCGTGCCTCAGCTTAAAGAGCCTTTACTCCCCTACATAAGAATACAACACGCAGTTAGAGAACTTTTCACGAAATGTAGGGAGAAAATTACAGACAATGCTGAACAAAAGAATACAACACGCAGCTAGAGAACTTTTCACGAAATGTAGGGAGAAAATTACAGACAATGCTGAACAAAAGAAACCTCCCATGTGTAGCCGGGCTTGCAAGGATCAAAGAATAGTAACACAGTTACCTACAATGCATGTCGTAAGAGGAGGCTGAGGTAGGGGCTTAGGAAGCTACACTAGTCGCAGAAATCGAATGTGCTGGCCTACTTGTAGGCGCATAACTGGAACAAGGTACAATCTCTCTTAGGCTCAGATCACATACACATCACAAAGAGTTGTTTAACAAGTAGTTGATATGGAGCGTTAGAAGAAGAAGAAGAACAAACATGGACAGATTCACGATATTGATAATCTGCAAGGTAACCAACAAAGAAATCAAAACAAGAATACAATAAGCAGAAAGAGGCCTTCCAACGAAATGTAAAGGAAAAAATACAGATCACACTGAACAAAAGAGTAAAAAGCGTGTAAAAGTAGTTAATCGTGTTAGAACAATAACAGAACGATATCACACAACATTGGCAAACATCTCACTGTAATGTAATAATGCTAAATACGAGAATAACATCAAATAGACCACGTACTGCTTGCTAGAAGAACAAAACACAACTGCAAAACTCAGCTTATGTGACACACTATCATGCATTATTGACATGTGTGTTTATGTCTGTGATATATAACCTATGTAACTTAGACCACTAGTATAACACAGACGTATTGAAAAGTTCATAGAAAATCCACAAGCGTTTGCTAATTCAAAGTTGATCTGTTTCAATTCAGACAACGATGTCACAATAATATCCATCTCACATGTAACATTAAAACATATTGTACCACTGAGCATGTTAAACATTTCTTTATCTTCTAAACTTCTCTAATATCAGCTCTCTGAACTCTTTTGTTAGTTTCACGGGGTTTCTGATTTGATTATTTATGTCCTTTGCTTATGTGATACCATACATATACGTGTCTTTCATCTAAAATGCTAATTTGATAGTTTCACTGAGTCTGTATAATAGAACTCGTCTAGAATAATTTGGAACTTTCCAACATTTGCTTTCACTGGGGTGTCGATTTCTTCAAATTTGAGCTCTTCTAAATGAGTTTTACATAGTGCACACTCTCTCGGAGCAGCAGGATACAAGACTGATATTACAGTCCCACTCGGAGCAGTAAGATACACGGCGGATAGTACAGTCCCACTCGGAGCAGTAGGATACACGGCTGATATTACAGTCCCACTCGGAGCAGTAGGATACACGACGGATAGTACAGTCCCACTCGGAGCAGTAGGATACAAGGCTGATATTACAATCCCACTCGGAGCAGTAAGATACACGGCGGATAGTACAGTCCCACTCGGAGCAGTAGGATACACGGCTGATAGTAAGTCCCACTCGGAGCAGTAGGATACAAAGCTGATATTACAGTCCCACTCGGAGCAGTAGGATACACGGCTCATTGTACAGTCCCATTCGGAGCAGTGGGATACACGGCTGATAGTACAGTCCCACTCGGAGCAGTAAGATACACGGCTGATAGTACAGTCCCACTCGGAGCAGTAGGATACACGCCTGATAATACAGTCCCACTCGGAGCAGTAGGATACACGGCTGATAGTACAGTCCCACTCGGAGCAGCAGGATACAAGCAGTAAGATACACGGCTGATAGTACAGTCCCACTCGAAGCAGTAGGATCACGGCTGATAGTACAGTCCCACTCGGAGCAGCAGGATACAAGGCTGATAGTACAGTCCCACTCGGAGCAGTAGGATACACGGCTGATAGTACAGTCCCACTCGGAGCTGTAGGATAGACGGCTGATAGTACATTCCCACTCTTATAGTCCGTTCAACTTGTTATGATACCAATTTGTATCTTTGTAACCATTTGATTCAATAACTTGAAAACTTGCATGTGAACTACACATGTTCCGACGCTACAAAATAGTAGTTTCCATTCAAACAATCATACCATCTAGATTTTTCTTTCTTTGTGCTATATATTTAACGCCTCCATTGGCATGGTTGGAGAAAACAAATGTTTACAGCCATTTAATACATTGACTATAAAAATAGAAATATTCAGGACGAAATCCGTGGTTTTTTAAAACAATTCTTGCATTTCCCGTGCACCAAATCAATTCGGAGCTGTCCGTGGTAAACAAATGACGTCATAAGTGCAAACATGGACTTTGTTAAAGGCGTATATCGAAAATAGTGTGAGGCTATTGAGTCATATTGTTGACTTCTCAAAACAGACATTGATATAACATTTCTAATGAGTTTGAAGTTACAATGAAAAAAGTGTCATCAATACTATGCGCGCATTTCCTTAAAGAGGCACATATGGGTTATATGTACCACAGTATACAAGAACCAGAGAAAAGAGTCATTTTATTATAGTGATACCTCCCTACAACATATGTTAACACACGCACATTGTACCAACGAAGTAACGATTTGAAAAGAACGTCTCCAAGTAGCTCCGCCATTGCCAGTCCCAAGTCTGGAAGTGAAAGGGGGATGGCATTATGACATGGCAGCTAATTTTAACTGTAATGCAAGTTATTTAAAAACAATAATGCAACTAAGTCTACATTACTTGTTTATGTATTGACTGTATTGCAAATATCAACATTGACCCCTATGTATGAGCTGGGATGATATGCTTTTGCATGAGACTTGTCATCAAATGTCATATTGGTGTGTTTACTGTAAAAACTAAAATTTTGTTTCAGACTCGCCAAATATGCCGCCAACATCAAAGGAAACCGTTATATTACAAAATCCAGGTTTACTATAGCAATTTCTTCCATCAGCCGTTTGTGTCGGTATAATTCTAAGATTGGGTGCAAAGTTTCGCTACTGTAGAATTGATGGTTTTGCTGCAATTCGCATTGGACTGTGGACATGAGTAGTTGAACGGACTATAACAGCATCATACAATGCTGATGGTACACTCCCACCCGTAGCAGCATCATTCAAGTCTGATAATACAACCCACTCAGAGCAGCATCATACAAGGCTGATAGTACACCCACTCAGAGCAGCAGGATACACGACTGATAGCACAGCCCATCCGAAGCTGCAGGATACAAGACTGATAGTAAAGCCCCCTCGAAGCAGCAGTTGTTCTTGCTCTCATTCTTGACAGGGACCTTCAATCATGTTGGCAAGTGTTTAGACGTTGGCAACCAACAATTGAACCCTGTGAATGACTGATATAGGACGAAACCAGCGTCTATAGTTACAAATTACTTTAGTAGTCGCTATGATCTCTCTCTCTCTCTCTCTGTGGTGTGTGTGTCTCTTGCAAAGTTTTAAAGCTTTTAAATATCTCAGATTTTGCCATTACCCAATGCGTCTACCTTGTATAACGTTTGCCTTACCCATGGAATCCTTAAAATGTCCATCAGTGCAACATTTGTCCAACCCAAGATGTCCTTAATCTCTTCGTCGGCGCTACATTTTCCCTACCCATGGCGTCCGTAATCTCTCTATGTGTACTACATTCGCTATACCCAAAGCGTCCTTAATTGTTCCGTCGGTGCTACAACTCTGGTGGAAATACTCAGCCGTTTCAATCTCATTAGCGATAACACCCCCACCACCCGGGTAGAGTTAGGCAGATATATACATTAACGACACAAGTCGCTATTTCAGTTCCCTTACTTTTAAATCAGTATTATGTGACGCCAGTCCCATTAAAAGAGATATTCGGATCAAGTTGAGACCTGCTTGACACATGGATCCGATAATCTCCTAACTGACACCTATCATTATTCAAATAGAATTCCTGCCTATTCACTTCAATGACGGCTGCTACACAATAGTTGTTCATACTACACAATAGTTTGCCATCTGTTGTTCAAGACGTGTAAGTCGGGTATCATGCCGCAGGGTTGGGGTGTTTACCTAATTCGCATCTCATGAGCTGCGGTTATCACAGCGATTTCTGTCTCCACGTCCAATCTATGCTGTCTTCCTTGCACCGGTTTTTACCCCCTTGCTGAAACTTGCTGAAAGTATTGCACAAAGCACGAACTCCGTAGCTCCAGCAACAATTCTAGGACTTGTGTCGCCGGCATATTACTGTCAGTTCTACTTATTATTGGAACAGTAAATGTAAATATCATGTATATATGACAGAGATGATCGCCTGAGTGGTTGCCGGGGCCCAAATTTGGGATGTCAAGAATAGAACCACTGTTACCTACCACGCATGTCGTAAGAGGCGACTAATGAGGTTTGGCTGAAATCGGATGCATGTGTCCTAAACGTGTAGAAGTCTTATGCGTTTAGGGGCCTACAAACCAATGTGCAACGTTTACACGTTCTTGGCAAAGATCAAACATATCACAAAGAGCGATTAAAATTGGTCGTAAAGAACGAACGCAAAGAAGAAGAAGAAAAAGAGACAGAGATGATATAGCTATGTTGAGTATACTCTGAGAAAAAATGTTCAAAGTATACATTTGTGTAGAAAATGTATCTCAATCTGCGTCATTTGGAAAATTGGCTTAGTTTGGAAACACACAACTTCTTCTGAGTATTGATTGATTGATTGATTGATTGATTGACTGATTGACTGATTGATTGATTGATTGATTGATTGACTGATTGATTGATTGATTGATTGATTGATTGATTGATTGATTGATTGATTGATTGATTGATTGACCATCATCGTTGCACTTCAGTGAGTAACCATGTGTGCTCCGATATCTTTCTTACACAGGAAGATTTCAGAAGCAGTGCACGAACTCCGTAGCACCGGCAAGAGTCACCGATGTAATTTTGAAGATGTTGAAGATATTTGTGTAGGAATTCTATTTTAATTATTTTCTAATGAATTCTGACCGGGCAGCGACTTTTCAGCCTGCTATTTTCGACTTTGAGCTGCCAAGAGTTCTTTTACATGCTTAAATTGAACACGGGACCTACGTTTTATCGTCCGTCTCCGATATGACTAGGAACTCGATCTCACCTACACTGAGATCAGGCATCTCTGAAAAAATATCCAGATGGCTTCACCATGGAGCAAACCTGGTACCCTTGGCACGAGGGGCGCGCACCTCACCTCTAGGTCACAGAGACTCCTACTCTGAGTACTACTATAGACATGTGTGGGTGTGCAGACACACGTGTGCTCAGTCCCTTCACTTGCAGTGCTTTCTCTGAGTACTACTATAGTCATGCGTGGGTGTGCAGACACACGTGTGCTCAGTCCCTTCACTTGCAGTGCTTTCTCTGAGTACTACTATAGTCATTGTGGGTGAAATTGCAGACACACGTGTGCTCAGTCCCTTCACTTGCAGTGCTAATGTCTCCGAGAGTTATATAATACGGCACAATTAAAAAGTGGTTACATAATACCTGCATAACGGCATTCTCTGCATAGAGTTAGTTCTTATTTCTTATATGTTTGTTGACATACACGCCCTGATATAGAGAAATAAAGAACTCGTTCTTAGGTTGAATGTGTGTGCATCGTCTTAACCTTTTAGCTGCAAAAGACGTATATATACGTTTTTCCTATTCACTTCTAAAGACGCATTAACACGTCAGGTATTATCTCTCCTCTGTGGGCTAAAGACGTGTTAACACGTTATCATTGCTACTGTCTTAAAGGGGATTTCATGAAAAAATGAGAACAACGAAGTTGTTCGCCAGCGCTCATTACATAATGTGGATATCAATAATCGTCAATGTTAGCTGGTACGTCACCTGATAGTGATGTTTAAAACTATCCGCTACACACTTGCAACCTTCACCTCTCAAACAGTGTAGCAGCACTACATACATAAACAGGAACACATGCTATGGCATATGTACTAGAATCTGGATACCATTTCTCTTGTTATGTCTTAAGAAGTTAGAAAAGAAAACCAACTCAATCAAAGTGGGAAACACAAAAGATATTGGGTAACTAATGTCTAACTAACGTGTGACGTTTATCCAGCCAGGTCCCAGGTGAGGTGACCTGACTTTTAATATTACATGTCAATCTTTCCAGTTGACGTCTATACGTATTCAGTGTTAGGCTTGAAATTACTTAAGGCAGTAACCTGTTCCACGCCTCTGTGGTTTTCAATGCGACTCATTGTAGACGAGCCCTACCTTATCCATATTGGAAGAAATAAAAACTAATCAAATACACAAGTTAAATGACAAGTTTGTTTAATATAATGTATATTTGAAATGCAATAACTAACGACATATATAGTACATTATATATAAACATATGATAGTTTTCACGCTGTGTTTGGTGACATTTTATCAATGTCCTTGAGCAAGAAGTTCATGTTTGAAATTTGTGTTGGACATAAAATTGAACACCTTGTGTATTTTGATTCTTCAGTGGCCCCCGACAACATAAGCCCAACTAGATCTGACATTCTTCCATGACCCCCGACAACATAAGCCCAACTAGCTCTGACATTCTTCAGTGGCCCCCGACAACATAAGCCCAACTAGCTCTGACATTCTTCGGTGGCCCCCGACTACATAAGCCCAACTAGCTCTGACATTCTTCAGTGGCCCCCGACAACATAAGTCCAACTAGCTCTGACGGGAAATCAGAAGGCCAGCACATCGGATTTCTGCGACGCTTTTTATTTACTAGGATAGCTTCTCTAGTCACCTCAATCACCTCTTACGACATGCCTTGTAGGTCGCTGTGTTACTATTATTTGATCCCCCTGTGAGCCCGGCCACCACACGCACTAAAGTGTTGAGTAACGAGAATGAACTGTTGTATTTAGAAGCTAACTAATCTAACATATTTGATTGAAAGATTACACAGCTGAAATAAATGAACTGTACTGAATAAATAAGAGAAATAGAAAAAAACCGATTAGTACGTGACATGACAGCTGATAGAAAAAGAGATAATCAGTTTTGTAAGCTACTGTTACCCCCCGGTTATTCCATTACCAACCTTCTAAGACAGAGTTCGTTTGCATGGACAGTTGCTGGACTTGTCTATTGAATGTGTCCGCAGGGTTCAGTGTTACATTGAAATATTCAGTCTTTCATCCAAGGACCCAGTCTCCAAAACACGTCGAGTCTGACACGTGACTATGCTTAGAGTATGTCGTCTACAGAAATGGCAGAGCGTCTACTTCTGGCGGGGCTGTTTTACCTGAGATTACAATTACCTGAGTCACCCAGGGTTTCGTCTCCATAGACCGACTGCATCAACGTGAGGTGTTTTCTAACCTGTACACGACAGACAGTCTCACAAACTGTCTTATGACATTGGAAGAATTCTAACCTGACACGATAGACAGTCTCACAACCGTCTTATGTCATTGGAAGAATTCTAACCTGTAAAGAAAACAAACGTGGAGGTTTTAAATCAGGCCTGCACACGAAGAAACCTTATCAAAAGAATAAGAATCCGACAATCAAGGTTCTTCGGGCATATAATGCGAAGAGAAGGTTTGGAACATTTGGTGACTACAGGTAAAATTCAGGGAAGGAGAGATCGGGGAAGACAGAGGGAGAAGATGTTGGATGGCCTGACATCATGGTTCGACAAAATATCGACGTCAGAACTGATTACATGCGCCAAGCAAAGAGAGTTGTGGAGAGACATGATCGCCTACGCCGGCAGGCATGGCACTTGATTGACACGACAGACAGTCTCACAACCGTCTTATGACATTGGAAGAATTCTAACCTGTACACGACAGACAGTCTCACAACCGTCTTATGACATTGGAAGAATTCTAACCTGTACACGACAGACAGTCTCACAACCGTCTTATGACATTGGAAGAATTCTAACCTGTACACGACAGACAGTCTCACAACCGTCTTATGACATTGGCAGGTGGAATCATATTTCAAATCACGTAGAAATGATTTTGTACCCAAAAAAATGATTAGACTTTTTTTAAGATTGTCAAACTATAAAAATAAAAGTTCTCTGCAACGCATAACGACGACAATCAGAGGTCAACAACAACAACACAAAATAAAGCAAGAAAGTCAACTTGATACAGCACACATTAGGAAATAATCAAATGTGTCGATCAATAAGTCCTCGATAAACTGTATAAAGCGATCAATTTATGCGATTAATCGTAAATAATATGAGGCGGGGAGGGAAGGTTTATAATAAGTATTTCTTTTGAAACGAAGAAACATGTATTCTTGTCAATGCTAGAGAGATTAATTACAAACGAAATACCAGTAAATAAACAGTGATAAGTGGTGTTGTGGGTTGGGGGTTCGATCCAGAAGAACTTGAGCTTTCAGCTCTTCGGCTCGGTGTCATGGACATTGTAACCATTCGGTTCGGTGTCACAAAAATCGTAAATCTGGAGAACCTGTGACTTTTCTGCCAGCCCGCGGAACTGAACCAGCACACACAGGGAGCTTGTCACCCGTCGTCCAACGCGCTACGAACACACTGGGCAGTGGCATACACCAAAACATACATTTTTAAAGCCGATATTTCTAGCAGAATATATGATTCAAGTATTTATTTCAAACCTGTGAATGTGCGCTGTTCACTACTGGGATGCTATAAATTAGCTAACCAATAACTGACGGTAACATGGTTGTAGCTAA
This sequence comes from Arion vulgaris, assembly GCA_020796225.1. NCBI lineage: Eukaryota > Metazoa > Mollusca > Gastropoda > Stylommatophora > Arionidae > Arion > Arion vulgaris. The sequence continues at coordinate 86,554,323 of CM036756.1, forward strand.
CTAGCTAGATACAAGGATGTTTAGATGAATGTGGTCAGGTAATGGTAGGGTTAACGCTGGGCTGAGTTCAGACAACAATTACGGAAAGTATATCAGATATGATAATAGTCTACGTTAAATGGGCATGTAGTGAGGTGGAGATGGTTACATTATAACAAGTAATGAGGTCTCGGTGTCGTAGAGGTTAAGTGCCCGCCTCTCGTGTCAAAGGTACTCGGTTCGCACCCTCGTGGAGCCATCGAATTATATTTTTCCAGAGATCCCTGTTCTCATTGTAGGTGAGAACGAGTTCCTAATCATATCGGAGACATACGATAAAACGTCCCGTGTTCAAGTTGAGCAGGTTCATTTACCCTTGACAGTTGAAAATCGAGAGAAGTGCAGGTTGGAAAGCCGATGCCAGTGAAAAATTCATGAGAAAATATTGAAAATAAAATTCCTACGAAATATCTTAACCATCTTCAAACTTACATTGGTGATCCTCGCCGGTGCTATGGAGTTCCGACACTGCAGTTCAGATTTTCCTGTGTAAGAAAGAGATCGGAGCACATACACACACATGGTTACTCACCGAAGTGCCATGATGATATCCCAATCAACGAACAACTAATAAACAGTTGTAAACTCAACAGGGTCAAACAATCTAGAACAACTAATGAAACAGTTGGGTAAACGTAACAAACAAAGAGGGTCCAAATCAATCTAGAACAACTTAATGAAACAGTTGGGTAAACGTAAAGACAACTAAAGAGAGGCCCAATCAATCTAGAACAACTAATGAAACGTTGGGTAAACGTACAGACAAAAAGAGAGAGACACTGGCTAGATAACGTCATGGTATGTAAGAAAATCAACAACAAAAATATGGGCAGGGAGTTCTGAAGGCCACGAAACAACTGTAAGTAGATGGCAGTGAAGTGGTGTCGGATATCTAGTTTCTCTTGTTTGTTATACACTTGTATTAAATAAATGAAATGCCTATGTATCATATTAGACTTTGAATACTACGAACTCCTAGTCAGTACGTTTCTGGCAATGAAAAGGTGTAGATGTTGGTGGAAAAAGAAATGAAGTAGACGTGACCACCCTAACTTAAGACCAGCTTAGTCTAGAAATCGGAAACACCAGTTGATGTAGGCTGACTTTGATAGATCTTTGAAAGACTACCAAAAGCTTTATTGAGTTTTTGCACAATTCTGTGAGTCCCTGGTTGTTTACTGATTAAAAGTGTTAATAATGTGGATATAGTTTAACGTTAAATTTAATTTCGAACATAATATAAACTTGATTTTTTATGCTGTGTTGTTTTAATGGTGAATATATTTGTTATGTTATTTTATGTTATGTTATGCGATCGACGTCATGGCACATTGGGCATTCCCATTCGTGCTCTGTCCTCCGTTGCAGCAGCCATCCCAAAGTCCATTTGCTCACAGTACCCATGAGAAGTTGATTACTATATCTTCTCTCTCTACCACGAAGACGACACTGTCTGGCATGTCCAAACTTAACACCTAATTCTCGAAATCGTGAATATATTTGTATTTAACAATACTGGAAGACAGGAGTCACATGACGTGAGTGGTCTGATTTCCGGGAATTCCCACTTACGATGAAACGACTTTACGAATACAGTTGGCTGTGGGTGACGTCATTACGATTCTACTTTCTCCAAGGTCAGATAAATGAAACACATTATATTGAACAAAAGCTACAACTTACAACCACATGGAGATACTCCAATGTGACATTAGACACAATGACAAGTAGTCATTAACCGTTTTATCATGGATGAAGTTATACACTTACAAGTTACTTCTGACAAAATCGATGTTTAATCTACCATTTTAGCTCTTTGTAGAGCTATTAACATCAAATTCACATTTTTAGAGACAGATCATTTGGCTCTGTCGCCCCCTCCTCTCTATTTCTGTCACGCCATCTTCATCAACAACCCTCCTTGCGCTTTATTTCGTGCAACGGAAATGTTGCATTTGGTTTGCTTCTATTTTTAGCAATATGTTTATAGTTTACCCCTAGCGTTAAGCATTGGTTTAGTTTACACTTCTGCTGTCGGTCGTCAACAGATGCTGTTTGGATAGAAGCTCTAAGTAAACGTAGATATGTCTCGCGATCGCTGTTTACTATTTTTTTTCTATTTTTAGTAAAACTATTACGTATACAGAGAACTATGATTAAATGTTATAGTCACAAGTATTGCGTAGACTCCGGTACAAAGTAGATCAGCATCATTGGATATTCTAGCTGGCGTAGGCGAGCACTGATCTGCACAAGCGTATGTCCTGAGTTCTACAAGTTCGAATGTTAGATATTTTTCTATATCATGACAAGAAGATGCCCTACATGTTTTTGGTCTACAATGTGTGTTATTCACATGACTCTACAACCAGCAGAGATGGGGTCAGTCTACATCGTGTGTTCTGCACGTGACTCTACATCAAGCAGAGATGGGGTAGTCAACATTCGTGTATACTGAAACTATGATTAAATCAAGCAGAGATTGGGTAGACTCTACAAAGTGTGTTCTGTACTGACTGCGTAGGCAGCACAGCTGAAAGGATGTCTGATTCTACAAGTTCGATGTTAGAATTTTTCTAATCAAGACGAGAAGATGCTACATGTTTGGTCTACATGTGTTTATTCACGTGACTCTACAACCAGCAGAGATGGGGTCAGTCTACATCGTGTGTTCTGCACATGACTCTACATCAAGCAGAGATGGGGTCAGTCTACATCGTGTGTTCTGCACATGACTCTACATCAAGCAGAGATGGGGTCAGTCTACAATGTGTGTTCTGCACGTGACTCTGCATCAAGCAGAGATGGCATCTGCTAGTCTCTCTTAGGTAGAGCGAAAGGTGAAAATTAGTAGCCTGCTGACGATCCGTAAAACATACAAGCCAACCCAACATCCCAGTGGCGTAGACAAGGAAACTTTGACAGCGAGGTTCAATGTGAATGGGTATCTGGCTTGTCTAGGAAATAGCGCTTCCCCAGTCATGTAGTTTTTGGTCCTCAACCCACGACTTATGGAGGGTAGGGGTGGGAATGCGAGCCTGAATAAAAAGCATGCAGAAACCAGATTTGTTACTTTACGGATCTGTAAGCACATTACTAACACGACAAACTCACATGCTAGTGCACAAGTTACAAACTAAGACGACAAACTCACATACTAGTGCACAAGTTACAAACTAAGACAACAAACTCACATGCTAGTGCACAAGTTACAAACTAAGACAACAAACTCACATGCTAGTGCACAAGTTACAAACTAAGACGACAAACTCACATGCTAGTGCACAAGTTATAAACAGACACATCACAGTTAGCAGTTACAAACTCACATGTTAGTGCACAAGTTACAAACTGAGACATACAAACTCACATGTTAGTGCACAAGTTACAAACTAAGACGACAAACTCACATGCTAGTGCACAAGTTACAAACTAAGACGACAAACTCACATGCTAGTGCACAAGTTACAAACTAAGACAACAAACTCACATGCTAGTGCACAAGTTACAAACTAAGACAACAAACTCACATGCTAGTGCACAGATTACAAACTAAGACAACAAACTCACATGCTAGTGCACAAGTTACAAACTAAGAAACAAACTCATATGTTAATGCACAAGTTACAAACTAAGACTGACAAACTCACATGCTAGTGCACAAGTTACAAACTAAGACGACAAACTCACATGCTAGTGCACAAGTTACAAACAGACGACAAATCACATGTTAGTGCACAAGTTACAAACAGACTACAAACTCACATGTTAGTGCACAAGTTACAAACTAACACGACAAACTCACATGTTAGTGCACAAGTTACAAACTAACACGACAAACTCACATGTTAGTGCACAAGTTACAAACTAACACGACAAACTCACATGTTAGTGCACAAGTTACAAACAGACAACAAACTCACATGCTAGTGCACAAGTTACAAACAGACAACAAACTCACATGTTAGTGCACAAGTTACAAACTAACACGACAAACTCACATGTTAGTGCACAAGTTACAAACTAACACGACAAACTCACATGTTAGTGCACAAGTTACAAACTCACATGTTAGTGCACAAGTTACAAACTCACATGTTAGTGCACAAGTTACAAACTCACATGTTAGTGCACAAGTTACAAACTCACATGTTAGTGCACAAGTTACAAACTCACATGTTAGTGCACAAGTTACAAACTCACATGTTAGTGCACTATAACAAACTACAAACTCACATGTTAGTGCACAAGTTACAAACTCACATGTTGGTGCACAAGTTACAAACTACAAACTCACATGTTAGTGCACAAGTTACAAACTAACATGTTAGTGCACAAGTTACAAACTAACATGTTAGTACAGTTCAACTAACAGGACAAACTCACATGCTAGTGCACAAGTTACAAACAGACTACAAAAGTGGTTTAACAAGTGCGTGATGTACAGCTAACAAAGAAGAAGAAGAATATTCTTCCACCTGTTGTCTGTCCGTATTTGTCGTAAGCACAATATTATAACAAAGTATATAGTCAGGATTAAATATGTACTTGTTATTATTGTTACTGATGTCACTATTAATATTACTTTATTGTTAGTATTATTATTGTAACTGTCACATAGGCCGCGTCTCCATATATCCATTAGTCAGATGAGACCCATTAGTCAGATAATCCAAGTAATTGAGACCCATTGAAAATCAAGTGAGATCCTCCTTCTTCTTTGCGTTCTTCTTAGCAGATGAGACCAATTTTAATCACTCTTTGTGATATGTTTGATCTTTGCCAAGAACGTGTATACGTTGCACATTGGTTTGGTAGGCCCCTAAACGCATAGAACTTCTACACGTTTAGGACACATGCATCCGATTTCATCCAAACCTCCTTAGTCGCCTCTTACGACATGCGTGGCAGGTAACAGTGGCTCTATTCTTTACACCCCAAATTTTGGCCTCGATAACCTATCGCGTTGTGTTTATTTACTATTTAAACCGGTTCTGACTAGCTCGTCCTACATCACATTTGTTCATCGTTCCCTCCCCGCACTACAATTACACACCATCACACAACCTTGGCCTATACTACGTCATAACTGAACCTTCTCATTTCCATACATATATGCCAGATTAGCTCCATTCATAGGCTGCTTTTAAGTTGAACTCCCTGTATAAAAACGTTGGTTGACAGTCCTAATGGTCCAAAGGCGAAGAATTGACTTTATTGCACCGGGCTTCCATATATGGCTACGCCCCTGTCGCCAGAAATGTCATGTCATCTCCCGAGAGCATTGGACAAAGCACGAATTTCGTAGCTCCGGCAACGATCCAAGGGATCTCATGGAAAAATTGCACATGTGTCTCGGTCCGGATTCGAACGCCATAACCTTCAGTACGACATGCAAACCACTTCGCCAGTGAGACCCCATAAGATCCTGGTTTAGAGTATGCATATCTGATTTCGTCGACTTCTCTTCATTGACAAGTACTTGGGCTCAGATAACATAGACAGAATGATAACGGTTATTGACAATGACTGAAATAAGATGCAAACATCAACATGGAGATGCCATTAGAAACACTTGAGAGCAATGTAGCGACCTGAGACTAGATAGCCATCAATGCTGCTTTTGTTATGTTACCCAACACGCCCAACAAGCAAAAGCAATCTCACTAACTGCTTCTTGCGTCAAACTATGGCATCGTCACTGATAAGTGAAATTGCTGGAACACAGGCACCGACATCTGATAACGAAACATTCAATTCAAACTTACGTTCTCACTCTAGAACAAACTTTCTCTAACCAACGAAACGGAGGGAAGAGTGGTGGTAGAGGAGGGATTGGGAAGGGGGGGAGTAAAAACATTGCAATTTTTTAAATTGAAATTACAAGGAAACATGGCAACAATTTGAGATATCAACAAAATATAACAACAATTGGTTTGTTCAAGTGTTATCAATAGTTTTATATATCAATGTACTTTATTAGTGCAATGGTTTGTTCAAGTGTTATCAATAGTTTTATATATCAATGTACTTTATTAGTGCAAAGGTTTGTTCAAGTGTTGTCAATAGTTTTATATATCAATGTACTTTATTAGTGCAATGAATCAGAACGGTTATAGGTTATCTGTGTCAACTACCCCCTGGTTACAACCGGTCACATTTTATGTTTTAGTTCATCTATAAAATGTCAGGTCCGTGTTCGTGTTTTTAATGGTACTAGCTTACACATTTGGGAAAATAGTCCCTTTATTGTAACTTGTTCTTGAGCTGTGGTTATATTTCATGTTAGACACTAGGATATCTTACTTTGATTTATTGTCTAGAAGTGGGTTCAACATGCCCAGATAAGTGTACACAACTAGGAACATAGTGTAACACATAAACTAGGAACATAAGTGTACACACATAAACTAGGAACATAAGTGTACACACAGAAACTAAGAATATAATACTAGTGTGAACATTTGTCGTATCATACAGGATATCATTCTTAATTTGTCTGGTATCATAAATGATATTTTGGTTATTTCTGATCTATTCTGATATCAAAGTCCGACGTTTCTTCTATGTTGAGATATGATATGTTCTGGGACATCCACTTCCTTTCTATGAAAACCTTCAGCGTTGAACCTTAATGTTCTATCTATATGAAAACAGGATTTGATCTTGCCAATTCTGTTATCATCATCATCAAATAGCTTGTCATGAGCAAAACGTTGTCACTCTAACCAGGACCGTGCGGTATATTTTCTCAGTATGATGCAAGTCTTCGAAATACCGCCCCTTAAATATTTTTCTTTAACATAACCTTCAATTGTCATTTTGATTTTCCTGCTTATGCCGCCCCCATTATGGTACCGCCTGATGTGGCTGTCTCTCTTATCATAGCAGCCACCGCCCTGACTCAACAGTCCTTTGGAATTTGACTCTCTCATAGGCCAGGTGTCCTCTGCAGCCATCATATGTTCAAACCCTCAATTGCATCATGAATACATCTTTTCCGTGGTCTTCCTCTTCTCCTCTTTGCCAATTGTATATTTGTATTAAATAGAAAGGGAAACACGCCCGTTTTTATACCAGTACCATGTTGTTTGACTGGGTTCTTTGTAGCGTAGAGGTAATTCTTGTCTCTCGCTGCAAAGATACTCGTTCGCTCCTTACGTGGAGCGATAGAGACACCATTTCTAGAGATACTTGATCTCAGTGTAGATGAGATCGAGTTCCTAGTCATATTGGAGATGGAGAATAAAACATAGCTCCCGCGATTATGGTGAGTACGCAAACAACCCTAGATTGTTGAAAATCAATAGGTGTAAGTTGCAACGCCGCTGCTCGAGACACAAATGAACTAAAAGGATTATAATAAGATTCCTACATCAATTTTCCACATCGTCAAAATATAATTGTCGTTCGTTCTGGATCAACGAGAGATGTCTATGTCTGCGACACCAGCACAGAGAGATGTCTGTTTCGTCTGCTGGCATCAGCCAGAGATGTCTATTCCGTCTGCTGCACAGCACAGAGATGTCTGTTCGTCTGCTGGCCATCACGAGAGATATCTGTTCCGTCTGCTGGCATCAGCACAGAGAGATGTCTGTTCCGTCTGCTGGCATCAGCACAGAGAGATGTCTGTTCCGTCTGCTGGCATCAGCACAGAGAGATGTCTATTCCGTCTGCTGACACCAGCACAGAGAGATGTCTGTTTCGTCTGCTGGCACGAGCACAGAGAGATGTCTGTTTCGTCTGCTGGCGCCATCACAGAGAGATATCTGTTCCGTCTGCTGGCATCAGCACAGAGATATGTCTGTTTCGTCTGCTGGCACCAGCACAGAGAGATGTCTGTTCCATCTGCTGGCACCAGCACAGAGAGATGTCTGTTCCGTCTGCTGGCATCAGCACAGAGAGATGTTTGACTTACCCCTGGTCTAAATATGAAGATCTGCTTTGCTGAAGTCTTTAAGAAATCTTTTCAATAGTCGTATCTTAAAGGTTCTAAAACCAGGTCAGGACTGATTTGTTCACCGATTTGAACCGTATGGCTCGGTCCTCTCCGTAGACACGGTCAGATACCTGTCAAAGTATTGCAAGAGCAGACTCAGTATTCGAGATCAATTCCTAGGATCTCTGGAATGCGCACGTGAACAGAACGGCGCAGCCCATTCGAATCCACGACCTTGATCGAAGACACGCTAACCATTTAGCCACAGACCTAGTATATCTTGTCAACATCAAGTGTACCTACTAGAACAGATATGTAATACGTTACGACAATTGAACCGTTAATTCAGGAAAACCTACGGGATGGGACTATGAACTCTTAGTCACTTTGGTCATACATCAGTGTGTGGTGTTTCTTTGAAACCAGGATACAAACTACTACACTAGCTTTCCCCATAAGGCAAGTTCATCTATCAAAACATTACGCCACTTACAGAGAATGTGCAGAGAATGTTGCACAGAGAATTTTGCGAGAATGTTGCACAGAGAATTTGCTCAGAGAATGTTGCACAGAGCAGAGCTCTATGCCTCATCAAATATTTTGAAATCTTCAGTCAAGAATGAGCTGTACAAACGAAGCGGACTCGGAACTCAGATCTTCAGAAGAAAGTTAATCGTCGACCACTTCGCTAGCATCTCTAGAAAGAGAAGAGAGCAATAAGACATGGTTCAGAAGAAGGAACTGGACGACCAAAGACAGGATGTAACATGCCATTTGAAATCATTAACATGCAAGAGAGTGAAGAACTGATTATAGATGGGTATCTTCAAACATTGGCTGTGATAGTGTGAGTTCAGTAGTAAGCATGCTACATAAAAGTATCACTATCTTGATGATTAAACGAAACAAATTTCCAACAATCTTTTCAATAATGTCAGGCTAGCTATCATTTCTACATGCAGTTGCGGTGACAATAATGTCCAGGTAGCTATCATTTCTATGCAAGTCATGCAGAGTGACAATAATGTCACGGCTAGCTATCATTTCTACATGCAAGTCATGCAGGTGACAATAATGTCACAGGATTGCTATCATTTCTACATGCAAGTCATCAGTAGTGACATAATGTCACAGGCTAGCTATCATTTCTACATGCAAGTCATACGGGACAATAATGTCACAGGCTGCTATCATTTCTACAGCAAGTCATGGCAGAGTGACAATAATGCACAGCTAGCTATCATTTCTACATGCAGTATAGCAGGTGACAATAATGTCACAGGCTAGCTATCATTTACATGCAGTCATGACAGTGTGACAATAATGTCCAGGCTAGCTATCATTTCTACATGCAAGTCATGACAGAGTGACAATAATGTCACAGGCTAGCTATCATTTCTACATGCAAGTCATGGCAGAGTGACAATAATGTCACAGGCTAGCTATCATTTCTACATGCGTCATGCAGGTGACTATGTACAGCTCTATCATTTCTACATCAAGTCATGGCAGAGTGACAATAATGTCACAGGCTAGTATCATTTCTACATGCAAGTCATGGCAGTGACAATAATGTCACAGGCTAGCTATCATTTCTACATGCAAGTCATGACAGAGTGACAATAATGTCACCAGCTGCTATCATTTCTACATGCAAGTCATGGCAGAGTGACAATAATGTCACGGGCTGCTATCATTTCTACATGCAAGTCATGGCAGAGTGACAATAATGTCACAGAGCTACTATCATTTCTACATGCAAGTCATGGCAGAGTGACAATAATGTCACAGGCTAGCTATCATTTCTACATGAAGTCAGGGCAGAGTGACAATAATGTCACAGGCTCGCTATCATTTCTACATGAAGTCATCAGTGACAATAATGTCACGGCTTGCTATCATTTCACATGCAAGTCATAGCAGGTGACAATAATGTCACAGGCTGCTATCATTTCACATGCAAGTCATAGCAGAGTGACAATAATGTCACAGGCTGTATCATTCTCATGCAAGTCATGCAGATGACAATAATGTCACAGGCTAGCTATCATTTCTACATGCAAGTCATGACAGAGTGACAATAATGTCACAGTGCTATCATTTCTACATGCAAGTCATGACAGAGTGACAATAATGTCACAGGCTAGCTATCATTTCTACATGCAAGTCGTGACAGAGTGACAATAATGTACTAGGCTAGGCTATCATTTCTACATGCAAGTCATGACAGAGTGACAATAATGTCACAGGCTAGCTATCATTTCTACATGCAAGTCATGACAGAGTGACAATAATGTCACAGGCTAGCTATCATTTCTACATGCAAGTCGTGACAGAGTGACAATAATGTCAAGCTAGTATCATTTCTACATGCAATCATAGCTGTGACAATAATGTCACAGGCTAGCTATCATTTCTACATGCAAGTCGTGACAGAGTGACAATAATGTCACAGGCTAGCTATCATTTCTACATGCAAGTCAGTGCAGAGTGACAATAATGTCACAGGCTAGCTATCATTTCTACATGCAAGTCATGACAGAGTGACAATAATGTCACAGGCTAGCTATCATTTCTACATGCAAGTCATGACAGAGTGACAATAATGTCACAGGCTAGCTATCATTTCTACATGCAAGTCATGACAGAGTGACAATAATGTCACAGGCTAGCTATCATTTCTACATGCAAGTCATGACAGAGTGACAATAATGTCACAGGCTAGCTATCATTTCTACATGCAAGTCGTGACAGAGTGACAATAATGTCACAGGCTAGCTATCATTTCTACATGCAAGTCATAGCAGAGTGACAATAATGTCACAGGCTAGCTATCATTTCTACATGCAAGTCATGACAGAGTGACAATAATGTCACAGGCTAGCTATCATTTCTACATGCAAGTCATGACAGAGTGACAATGTCACAGGCTAGCTATCATTTCTACATGCAAGTCATGGCAGAGTGACAATAACGGCTTCATCTTCTTTTCTTTGATTTTCATCTTCTTCTTTGCCTTCTTTTTGTTTGTGGTGTTCTTTTTTTTCCTTGTTCTTTTCTTCTTTGCATTCTTCTTCTTCATGTTGTTGTACTTCTTTTCCGACTCCTTCTTTCCTTCTTTATCGTCTTCTTCCTTATCATCATCCTCATCTTCTATGTCGTCTTCTTCTTTATCATCCTCTATTTCGTCTCCGTTATCTTCTTCATTATCTACTTCTTCCAATCACTTAAAACGTTAACACACGATGATGGACAAGTTCTTATAATGAACTCTCTACTGTTGTTGACAACTCTTCTGTATTTCCATATTATTGTATATAAGTTATATCAATCTGTATATAGTAAATTACGAAACAAATACTTCACTAAAGACTAAAATTTTGCTTAGAAACGAAACAAATTATGATGCAAGTGAAAGTTTTAGATGATGACTTCTGAAAAGTGGTTTATCCGGTTTAACATTTTCTTTTTTAAATTAACTGGGCATAGATAACCTGTGATAACACGTTATCACAAACACACACACATAATTGGGCATACAAAAACACAGCTAAAGATAACAAAAAGAATATCAAGGGCAAAGAAGTAGATATATATTGTAAGAAATCCTGTCAGTTTGTATGTTGCTAAGATAAGATGTCTGAAGATGTACTCAAGTTTCTTGAACAACTAAAGAACGTGATGTAAGTGTGTACACATGGACATACATTTTCCAGCAGGGGCAAAGTGAATGTTTAAAATTTTAGTTGGTAGTTTATTAATCAAAAATGAAAAAGACGACATTCGCATAAAATTGCGTTACCAAAAAGTCATTTGCCAGGTGGGTTGCACTTTCCCCCTCTTGCCTTAATGTATGGAAGTCCATGTATATACAGTTGGGAGTCGATGTCTAGACAAACCTGCAGTTACTAGACAATGATGTATAGTATCTACCATATCTACTGTAGTATAACAATATTCATATCTATATTATAGGTATATATTGACTATCCCACACAATACTGAATATTCTACACGCATAGAGACGCAATAACAGTCTATGACATACGTAACCATGGAGATAACACACACAATACTGGAATCAACTGAACTAGCGTATATATTTTGTTAGCGTTTAATCTAGATAAACCACATATAAATCATTATTTGTAATTTGAGTTTATGAGTGTATGTGGGCTGTGTTGTTTGTTGTGTACAGTTTACAGTGACGTTGTAAGATGTATGGATATTCAAGCCCAGCACATTGGAACTGGTCTGTCTCTAAGCAGAATGCTGAAAGTATTAATTAATGACTGGGTTAGAAAGGAAGATATTAAGAAAATGTGGGTATAACATTAGTACTCAACACTTCATTATCAAATAATTGAATGGTTCGGCCACGTAAGCAGATTACCAACAGACAGTGCGCCTTAAAGGACAATGCTACTCAGATACAGAAGATACAAGACTAATGGTTGCAATGCTAAATGTGGAAAACATAAATAACAGAGACAGTGAAAGACACAATGTACGAAGTGTAATGTGGAACTTGTTCTAGAATTCTCTTCTTATCCTAACGACGTGAGTTCTAGAATATCTCTCACACACTGAGATCTTCGTGTCATGTGTCTTAAAGAGTGTCCATGTTTGACAATTGTAGCAGAGGACTGGTATGAATATGTTATTTATAATCTGTTATTTAAACTTGCGTTACCCGTTTAAATTGCCATACTCGGGAGGGGATGAGAAGGGGTTCTGTGCAAAGTGTTCAAGCAGTTAGCATTGCGCTCTGATAGTTGTGGGTGCAAATCCGGAAAGCATCGTTCCATTCACTAGAGCATTTTTAACGGAGATTCATATGATGGTTGCTAAAGCTACGGAGTTCGTGCTCTGTATAATTATTTCGGCTTGCTTGTTCACCTATATGGAAAACCCATTGCAGGTAAGTCATACCTTCACATTTAAACACTTTAAAAACCAGAGCCAACTATAAACATATGGTCGGCCGGACTCAGGTGAGAATTATGGGAAATCAGACCACAACCGTCACGTGACCTCGCATTCCAGCATTGTTGTATATAGACGGTTTCGTTTTAAAATCAACATAAAATGCTAAATCAAAGTTATATTATGCAACAAATTAAGTTTTACAGTAAGGAATATCAGTATTATGAATACTTTTCGCTAATAAATAACCATAGACTCATCGAATTGAGTAAAATTGAAAAAAAGCTTGCGTTGTTCTATCAAACATATATAGATTCAGCCCCCTCCCCAACTGAATCTAGGTCAGGAGTTTCCCCTTCAGTTGTCAGGCCTGGTTATCTCGAGACTCGAGATGGCTCTGGTTAAAACCTACTGCCAGTCTACCGATCCCAGAAATAGTTGTCGAACTTTGTGAATCTCATTGACCGAGATTGTGTAGTATCTTTCTCAAAGTAAACAGAACCAACGCTGACCTATGACCCGTGTTAACAATTGACTATGACCAGTAAAGGATAGTAAAGAAAAGAAAAAAAAACCTGTGGTTCAACTTAAAATCGGATATGTTACTCAGTGGCTGATCCTCTTTTCTCATACTAACCTACTTTCCTCAAGCCGTGACAATGCCACATCAATCTTTTAGGCTTGATCACGTGCCTGGGGCACTCAATCCGAGATTCAATCATCCAAAAGTAATCATAATAATGGCCGTCGTACGGAGATTTTAAGTGTGCTCTGGCAAGTGGTTATATTATTTAGTTTTCTCTCAAGCGGTGATACAGGCTAAAGGGACAATACACCAGGGAAAGTAGACTGTTGTCAGAATGTGGTTGGTACCCAGACTTGATAGGCATTTGCCTAAAACGTTTTAACACAGCTATGTATAGATATTTTACTCAGGTTTTTAAATACATCCCTCCCTTCACTGAAGATGTCAAATGTGTTTTATTTTTTTACACACATCTGACTTTACTGAGCTTGTTCAATAAATAGAGTGTACAAATATTAGGAGCTTCCAAACACACAAATTAACAAACACAGGATTCGAACACAGCCAACTCTAGATAACTAGGCCAGACAACTGACAAGGGTTCCTGACCTAGATCAGAAAAGGGCCGGAAAATATAGATGTTTGATAGATCACTGCAAGCTTTTTTGCAATTGTACTCAATTCTGTGAGTCTATGGCTATTTATTGGTGAAAAATATTCATTATATTGATATTCCTTATTGTTAAACTTAACTTGTTGCATAATATAACTTCGATTTAGCATTTTATGTTGATTTTTAAATGAATTCGTCTATATACACCAATGCTGGAATGCGATGTCACGTGGTGTAGTTGGAGTCTGATTTTCCATTATTCTTACCTGAGTCCGAAGGCCTATACGTTTATAGTTGGCTCTGATTCGAACCACTTAACCTGATTTCTTACGGTCCCATTGTCTATCCTAGCAATACCAGCCTTCTTTAGGAACACAATCAGCGAGTTATTGATGAATTGATGGGGTTCTTTTTTACACATCTTTCACTTTACTGAAACTGTCAACTGTTTCTTTTATACACACCTCACTTTACTGAAACTGTCAACTGTTTCTTATACACCTCTTTACTGAAACTGTCACTTTATTCTGCACCTCACTTTACTGAAACTGTCAATTTGTGTGTACACATGTACTATATGGGTACGATTGGGCAAACAGTTACCACTTTAAAGTGCCCTAAAGCTGACTAAATGATATCTTTTATCTCTCGTTCCCCCTGCCTCACACAGTTAGTTTCTAACTTATGTATGATCAGTTGTTCTAGACTATCTGGAAGCCAAACATCCACTACCAACATTACTGACATAATTACACACATAATTCTTCCAACTCCCTGAACATTCATAAACTGTTGAATAATGACAGAACATCAACGTCAACAATAACATGAGACGTAATATTTCTCGTCTCTTTCAGTCTGTGTGATCAATAGATTCACACCGTAGTGTTAGTATTTTATATGTCTCAGATTGGCTATATACTCTGTCTGAAGACACTGTGCTACTGATGTTGTCATAGTTTATATAGAAGATTTTCATAGCGTAGAAAGTAAGGAGAAGTAGATAGAAGACACACAGAGAAAGAGAGACATAGAGAGAGACAGATAGGGAGACACACATAGAAAGAGAGACACAGAGAAAGCCAGACGGAGACAGACACACAGAGAAGAGAGACATGAGAGAGACATATAGAGAGAGGCATGAGAGAAAGAAACATATATGGAGAGATACACAGAGAAAGAGAGACATGGAGAGAGCAAGATAGAGAGAGAGACACACAGGTATAGATATAGACAGAGAGAGAGGGAGATATGAGAGACAGATAGAGAGAGACAAACAGAGAAAGAAAGACATAGAGAGAGACACAAACAGAGAAAGAGACAGAGAGAGATACACACACACAAAGAGAGGCATAGAGAGCGACAGAGATAGAGCAAGATAGATAGAGACACACAGAGAAATAGAGACATAGAGAGAGATACAGAGAGACAGAGAGAGATACAGAGAGACATAGAGAGAGATACAGAGAGACATAGAGAGAGATACAGAGAGACATAGAGAGAGATACAGAGAGCAGAGAGAAATGACAATTTACATACAGTAATACCTATCTACATTGAGTATTCTTACCTGGATGTTCTGTGATATAGTTGGGTCTCCACTCCGTCTGCCAACTGGAGATTTCTGGAACCAGCAGCGTAACCACAAGAGTCACAAACAAGAAGACATTACTCCACATAGTGTAATCCATTGTGTACTAGAGAACAAGGAATCCTAGCGCAGCTGGAATAATTTCACCTTCCCACACACAACGACAACGTCCACACACACTTTTGTCTATCTATAATCCACAAATGCTCTGTGATTCTGTGAAAGAAAAATAAACAATATGTTTTAACTCTTTCCGTACCATAAGTAGTGTTTAGTTTTGATAGCAATTGATCTATAACATCAGCATTGATCTATAACATCAGCATTGTTCTATAACATCAGCATTGATCTATAACATCAGCATTGATCTATAACATCAGCATTGTTCTATAACATCAGCATTGATCTATAACATCAGCATTGATCTATAACATCAGCATTGATCTATAACATCAGCATTGTTCTATAACATCAGCATTGTTCTATAACATCAGCATTGTTCTATAAAGTTTTATGTTTATATTTTCAGTAGGTATTACATGATTTATATATAAACTATATCTAACATACTATTTATATATAAACTATATCTAACATACTATTTATATATAAACTATATCTAACATACTATTTATATATACTATATCTAACATACTATTTATATATACTATATCTAACATACTATTTATATATAAACTATATCTAACATACTATTTATATATACTATATCTAACATACTATTTATATATACTATATCCAACATACTATTTATATATACTATATCCAACATACTATTTATATATACTATATCTAACATACTATTTATATATACTA
Organism: Arion vulgaris; assembly: GCA_020796225.1. Lineage (NCBI taxonomy): Eukaryota > Metazoa > Mollusca > Gastropoda > Stylommatophora > Arionidae > Arion > Arion vulgaris. The sequence continues at coordinate 86,570,791 of CM036756.1, forward strand.
TATCCAACATACTATTTATATATACTATATCCAACATACTATTTATATATACTATATCTAACATACTATTTATATATACTATATCTAACATACTATTTATATATACTATATCTAACATACTATTTATATATACTATACCCAACATACTATTTATATAAACTATATCCAACATACTATTTATATATATACTTTTTCTTCAACTTCTGCGTACGCCAGCTATGAATTCAGGCGTAGCCGTGGTGCCTGGTATGGCGCCTCTGATTTCTGCCTGAAGGCCTGCTTTCCTTATTATCGGTGTACCACGCCATACAGGCGGACTTTTTCGACTTCAGGTGTACAGTTGATATAAATATACATTTTACTTTAATGTTGAACTTAACAGAAGAACTTGCAAGTTCGCGAGTACAAGACGAAAGAACGTATTAGATAAAAAAAAAAAAAAAAAACCACCACTATAGTATAGCTAATGGCGTGATTGGTAACGCAAATATGTTTGCCTCTGTAGTGGTTAATAGTACAGAAAGAGTTAATAGTATCTAGACCAGGCAACTATTGGAGTTAAAGAAGATTATCAACAGAAAACAATGAGGGAGAGAATTGGTATCAGTATGGAAAGGTATATCTTGAATGGAGACCACAGCTAGTGGTCTTCGTCTAAAGCCGAAGGATTGACTTCATTCCTCTTTTCCACCTTTCAACTCCCAACGGAGCACAGGTCTTCAACAAACTTCTTCCAGTTCTTCTTCTCTCTTGTCATCCCTTCCAACCTCTTTCCATGTTTGACCTATCCTTTTGATATCAGTCTCCAGCTCAGTTCTCTAGGTCTGTCTAGGTCTTCCCGTACTCCTCTTTCCCGCAGGCTTGACTTCATTGCACAGGGTTTTATCCCATATGACTCCGTCCCCTTCTGCAGAAACAGCACACCACCTACCGAGAAAATTCCACAAAACACGAACTCCGTAGCTCCGGTAACAATCCTAGGGGTCTGAATAAATGCAATCGTAGACATTACACTGTACGGTCAGGATTCGAACTCACGACCATCGGAACACAGGGCAAGGGCTTCACCAGCTAGCCACATAAACTCTCTATTGGTATTCGTGTTACAGTAGAACATACGGCTATAACCAGTAGTCCTGTTGATATATCAGATACTAGATAGTAGTCCTGTTGATATATCAGATACTAGATAGTAGTCCTGTTGATATATCAGATACTAACTAGTAGTCATGTTGATATATCAGATACTAGATAGTAGTCCTGTTGATATATCAGATACTAGATTGTGGTCCTGTTGATATATTAGATACTAGATAGTGGTCCTGTTGATATATCAGATACTAGATAGTGGTCCTGTTGATATAGTAGAATATAAAACCATAGCTTCTGAAACAATAATGAATCGACGTTCTCATTATCCATGCACCAGTAACATGTGTCACTATAGCACAATAATGACTACAGCATTTCATCGGCACTGGTCACATTAATACATGAAAAACACCAACATTGGATAGATAAATACTGAGACTACATCTGCAAGAGTCAGTTAATACAAGAAAAACACCAACATTAGATAAACAAATACTGAGACTACATCTGCAAGAGTCAGATAAATAAGTAGATAGAAAAAACAAGTACGTGACGCTTCCAGAAACGAGCAATCTTAGTTCTGTTGGCGCCGTCGCCTAGCCATGAAGACGAGCGTTTCTAAAACCTTGACAAGCTAGCTCTTAAAAAAAGAGCCCAATTTTATCTTGTCTTTCCAACAGCGTCGACTGCACAACATGGACAAATCAGGTAGGGTTCAGGAAATAGTTTGTAGACTGTTCACGTATAGAATATAAACAGAATGAGAGAGAGAGAGAGAGAGAGAGAGAGAGAGAGAGAGAGAGAGAGAGAAAAAGACATAGAGAGCAAGAAAGAAAAAGACAGAAAGAAATTTTTCTAAAACATGTAGTTAGAATCATTTGTCATCAATGTTTAGAAGACAGTAAAAGTCGTCAGTTCAAGACAAGACAAGACCAGACAAGACAAGACATCAATAGTTCATGTCTACAAGCAGACACATCAACAAGAAACTGACAACTAAAGTGTTGTGAGCTACTTAACACATCAGTTACAAGAAATCAATACACAAGTCAGGAATTCTTGTCAAAAAATCAATCAATAATTCCAGAATTAATCACCATCAATTCAGAATACAACAGAAAGCCGATATAGTATAGTGGTTAGCGCGCTTGCTTCATGGTAAGGTGATTCCAGATTTTAAATCCCCATTTGAAGTAGGCATTTTTTGTCCTATCGCAACGGCTCTTAGGTCCACCCATCTTCACAGGTGGCTTGTGAAATATTGCCCACATGTGGGTTGTGAGATATTGACCCCTGTGGCTTGTGAGATATTGACCACATGTGGGTTGTGAGATATTGACCACAGGTGGCTTGTGAGATATTGACCACAGGTGGGTTGTGAGATATTGATCACAGTGGCTTGTGAATGAATGAGATTTGACCACATGTGGCTTGTGAGATATTGACCACATGTGGCTTGTGAGATATTGACCACATGTGGCTTGTGAGATATTGACCACATGTGGCCTGTGAGATATTGACCACATGTGGCCTGTGAGATATTGACCACATGTGGCCTGTGAGATATTGACCACATGTGGCTTGTGAGATATTGACCACATGTGGCTTGTGAGATATTGACCACATGTGGCTTGTGAGATATTGACCACATGTGGCTTGTGAGATATTGACCACATGTGGCTTGTGAGATATTGACCACATGTGGCTTGTGAGATATTGACCACATGTGGCTTGTGAGATATTGACCACATGTGGCTTGTGAGATATTGACCACATGTGCTTGTAGATATTGACCACATGTGGCTTGTGAGATATTGACCACATGTGGCTTGTGAGATATTGACCACATGTGGCTTGTGAGATATTGACCACATGTGGCTTGTGAGATATTGACCACATGTGGCTTGTGAGATATTGACCACATGTGGCTTGTGAGATATTGACCACATGTGGCTTGTGAGATATTGACCACATGGTGGTGCTGCTTGTGAGATATTGACCACATCGTTAATGGGATAATACCAGCTTAACATTCAATGAGAGCAGGCTCTTTAGTTTTATCTTACTGAACATCAAAACTAACAGCTGAATGATGTATCTTACTGAACATCAAAACTAACAGCTGAATGATGTACTGATTCATTGATAGGGTCATCATAATTGCACTTCTGTGAACAAACCAAGTGTGCACAGATATATTTCTTACACAAGGAGATCTCGGCAACAGAGCACGAACTCCGTAGCACTGGCGAGGGTGATATAACTTTTATGATGCTGAAAATGTGTAGGAATTGTATATTTATGTTTTAATTGATTTTGTCTGGCAGCTGTTTTCCAGCCTACTCTTGTAGATCTCCAAACTGTCAAGTTCTTTAAAGTGCACATCTTGAACACGAGACATACTTTTTATTATCCGTTTGGACTAGAATCTTGACCTCACATACATTGAGATCAGAGATAGCTGAGCGACAGTCCGATCGCTCCTCACGGAAGTGGACCTCAGTGTTAATTTAAGAAATACATTTTCAAAGCAAGAGATGTATTGGGGAATAAGATTTTAGGTCCGTCATTTACTTTGACCATCGACACACAATGAAAGACGAGGTCAACATCACGCCGGTCACTTTTACTTCCCAATGCGTATCTGGTACCGCATCGCGGCTGGGTTGACATGAGAGCTGTTACGGTCATTCTCATATGTCCGGTTTAATGTGTACAAACGAACAGTCTTCTGGCTTGGGTTATACAGATCTTTGTTCTCATATATCAGGTTTAATGTGTTAAAAGAACACAGTCTTCTGGCTCGGGTTATCGAGATCTTTGAAGGGTTTGCCATTTAATGGAACTGGTGATCAATTGTTCTGTCTAGATCCCTTAAAAATGCTACCTCCACTGTCGAACTGAACCTGAACCACACGTGTACACAGCAAGTGTTAACTAAAGGATAGGTTTAAGATAACAAGTGGGTTTCAACTGAAATATGAAATGAAAATCGTGGCATATCCCAAAGGACCACAGTAAACGAGTCGTGGATTTTCTAGGCACCACTTATACGCTCAGTAGTTTGCCATTGCTTTCTGAACGGTGAGGTCTATTTTACCTTTTGTAAAAATCCAACGGAAACGAATTTGCTTCCAAACGTGCCCACCGTGGGGTTTGAACCAGGTACACTTGAGTCTGTGGCCTTCAACTAACAGGTGTGTTTCAAACAACAGATATATTTTTTATTAACTAACAGGTGGGTTTCAACTAAAGGGTAGTATTCAAGCTGACGGTGTCTTGATGATTTCTCAATCACTTTCAACTAAAGGGTGGTATTCAAGCTGACTGTGTCTTGATGATTTCTCAATCACTTTCAACTAAAGGGTGGTATTCAAGCTGACTGTGTCTTGATGATTTCTCAACCACTTTCAACTAAAGGGTGGTATTCAAGCTGACTGTGTCTTGATGATTTCTCAATCACTTTCAACTAAAGGGTGGTATTCAAGCTGACGGTGTCTTGATGATTTCTCAACCACTTTCAACTAAAGGGTGGTATTCAAGCTGACGGTGTCTTGATGATTTTTCAACCACTTTCAAATAAAAAATATAATCAAAACTGGTCATTGGTTATTCGTTACTAAACTGACGTCATTGCACTCCGGGCAGACCCCTAGGTGCTCAGTCTCCCCAACAGATATCGAAGAGTATGCATACTGATGGTTCCCGTGGCTCGGTGATTAAACACACCTCTCACTCTGCCCCTCATGCATCCAGTTCTACTTGTACAAGGCAACAACTCCCCTCCTTGATGGCATCAATGCTCCAAATAATACATATGTTATGAATTGTTTTTAAAGGGCAATATTTGCGTTAAATGATATGATTTCAAAATGAGCTGGCAACTTTCATAATCACAGTTTACAACATATACTATAAGGGTGTGTGTGGGATCGTATTATGTCTTTATCAAAATCTGAAATCAGAATATTAAAAATGCATCATTCAATAGCTTGTCCTGGGCAACGTAACTCATAACAGTCTTTCTGAATTTCTCTCTGTCGTAGCTCGGAAGTCCTGCCTCTACATCCGCCATGCCCAAACCAGCAGTTACAGCCTGAATCCATCTTCTTCGTGGTACATCTCTTCTCCTCTTTGTCGGGATGCCTCCTTCCAGTGGCGGCTCGTGGTCTATTTTTGGTGGCCAGACACAAATTTTCGGAAAACCATGGGTTTTGAAGTATTCACTATTATTTGTCTATTCAGGGAAGTTATTCCCCTTTCGATTATTGGTGGGGCCGGGCCCAACTGGCCCTTAATGACGAGCCGCCCCTGCCTCCTTCTATAATGGTATTCTCCAACCCTTCATGTCTTTTTATATGTCCAAAATATCTCCATTTAAAAATATTTTTGTTTTAGGTAGCAGCAGCCCGTTTTCTTTGAATGTGTGTTCTTTCTAAATATATCTATTTGTTATCTTCATTGTTATAATATTGTTTGTGTTATCTAGTTATAATACTGTTTGTGTTATCTAGTTATAATACTGTTTGTGTTATCTAGTTATAATACTGTTTGTGTTATCTAGATATCGTCTTGGAAGCTAGACTGATATTGTTTTCTTACCTGGAAGTAACCATACTAATACATGACCTTAGCCATTGTATTATCCCCACACACAGTTATCCACACACACCCAGTTAGCCACACACACACAGTTATCCACACACACATTTATCCACACACACAGTTACATTTGTATTATTTTTGAAGATCAAACACATTTGTTGTTATTGTTGTTCTTATTGAACCCCCAGAAATTATGGGTTTTCCCCATTTTTCCCCCATATTTGAGTGCAGGAGAGTGCCTGACTTTCTTGCAGATCCAGAAGTCTGCAATAACCCTAGACGTGTAGTGATATGTTTAGTGTTGCAGAAGTCTGCAATAACCCTAGACGTGTAGTGATATGTTTAGTGTTGCAGAAGTCTCCAATAACCCTAGACGTGTAGTGATATGTTTAGTGTTGCAGAAGTCTCCAATAACCCTAGACGTGTAGTGATATGTTTAGTGTTGCAGAAGTCTCCAATAACCCTAGACGTGTAGTGATATGTTTAGTGTTGCAGAAGTCTGCAATAACCCTAGACGTGTAGTAATATGTTTAGTGTTGCAGAAGTCTCCAATAACCCTAGACGTGTAGTGATATGTTTAGTGTTGCAGAAGTCTCCAATAACCCTAGACGTGTAGTAATATGTTTAGTGTTGCAGAAGTCTGCAATAACCCTAGACGTGTAGTGATATGTTTAGTGTTGCAGAAGTCTGCAATAACCCTAGACGTGTAGTAATATGTTTAGTGTTGCAGAAGTCTCCAATAACCCTAGACGTGTAGTAATATGTTTAGTGTTGCAGAAGTCTGCAATAACCCTAGACGTGTAGTGATATGTTTAGTGTTGCAGAAGTCTCCAATAACCCTAGACGTGTAGTAATATGTTTAGTGTTGCAGAAGTCTGCAATAACCCTAGACGTGTAGTGATATGTTTAGTGTTGCAGAAGTCTGCAAAACCTAGACGTGTAGTGATATGTTTAGTGTTGCAGAAGTCTGCAATAACCCTAGACGTGTAGTGATATGTTTAGTGTTGCAGAAGTCTGCAATAACCCTAGACGTGTAGTAATATGTTTAGTGTTGCGGAAACTCCTACTCAGCCAAACCACAGCCAACTCTAGATAACTAGGCCAGACAACTGACAAGGGGTTCCTTGACCTAGATCAGAAAAGGGGTCGGAAAATAATGATGTTTAATAGAGCACTGCAAGCTTTTTTGCAATTTTACTCAATTCTGCGAGTCTATGGTTATTTATTGGTGAAAAATATTCATTATATTGATATTCCTTTTTGTTAAACTTAACTTGTTGCATAATATAACTTTGATTTAGCATTTTATGTTGATTTTAAAATTAATTAGTCTATACACACCAATACTGGAATGTGAGGTCACGTGGTGTAGTTGGGGTCTGATTTCCCATCATTCTTACCTGAGTCCGAAGGCCCATACGTTTATAGTTGGCTCTGGCCAAACACAACTATGTATCTCTCTTCTTTAGCATCACTATAAACTAGTATATGACTTACTATTCATGATATAAGTCAGACTGTACTAAAACTATAAAACTTGTATGTGACTTACTATTCATGATATAAGTCAGACTGTACTAAAACTAAAAACCAAATATACTTTAATGAGCATTTTTAAAGAAATAATGTTCATGCTTTTCAAACAAAATTATTTGTGTGCTTGATAAAGACCCTTTGCTGGAGACGTCGATTTAACCTATTACTATACTTTATCAAACTTTCATCTTTTCTTCTGTCTATACTATTGTCAATGTTTGTTTTGATAATTGTCTTATCATTGTTGTACAAAGAGACATTTGTAAAAGTTAGCAAAACTTCTTCATTGTGTTGTTCAGAATTGAAATCAGAAACGAAGGACATGGGAAGCTAATTAATTACATAAACAATACTACAGTAGAATAGACTAAAAAGTTAACTAACAGAAGAAAAATGAACATGAGTAAAGGAATGAACTATAAACTATTTCTTACTTCCAGACGTCTATTTAATTATGTTCACACACAGAGTAATGAGACAGTAATGCACACAACACACAGAGTAATGAGACAGTAATGCACACACACACAGAGTAATGAGACAGTAATGCACACACACACAGAGTAAGAGACATTTAATGCATTAATTCACTACAACAAGTAATTAGACAGTAATCACCACTATACAGAGTAATGAGACAGAATGACACACACGAAGTTTAATGGGCAGTTGCAACACACACAGAGTAATGAGACAGTAATGCACACACTCACACAGAGACAGAAAGAGATCCGATTTAAACAGTGCATTGTGAATGTTGCAACGTGAATTCAACAAATAATTATTGATCGTAATTACCGATTGATTGAGTCATTGATTAGTGCCAGGATGTGATGAAGGTGTACGGGTTCAGTTTGTGGTCACGGAAGCTTTATGGTGTCACATTGGAAAAGATAACGGGAAAAATGAAACAAAAAACGTAAACCTGCTATTTATCTGAATCTTTTTTTTTTATGCCAGCGTTATAGGATTCAAGAAAAGTATTAGCTCTAAAGTGTTGGCCTCTCACTTCATATGTTCATTCCTCGCGTAGAGCGATTGTGATATTTTACCAGCGATTACTGATCACGATGTAGGTGAGATCGAGTTCCTAGTCTTATCAGCGACCAATGACAAAACGCAAGTTTTGTGATCAAGTTGAGCACTTAAATGAACAGGTGGTAGTTGAAAATCAGAAAGAAGACTGCGAAGTCGCTGCCTAGACAAAATCAGTAAGAGAAGACTGCAAAGTCGCTGCCTAGACAAAATCAGTAAGAGAAGACTGCAAAGTCGCTGCTACAAAAATCGGTAAGAGATAGACTGCGAAGTCCTGTCTCGAGACAAAATCAGTAAGTAGATGCAAGTCGCTGCCTAACAAAATCGAAGTAAGATAGACTGCGAAGTCGCTGCCTAGACAAAATCGTAAGAATAGACTGCGAAGTCGCTGCCTAGACAAAATCAGTAAGAATAGACTGCAAAGTCGCTGCCTACACAAAATCAGTAAGAATAGACTGCAAAGTCGCTGCCTAGACAAAATCAGTAAGAATAGACTGCAAAGTCGCTGCCTACACAAAATCAGTAAGAATAGACTGCAAAGTCGCTGCCTAGACAAAATCAGTAAGAATAGACTGCAAAGTCGCTGCCTAGACATAGTTCATAAAAAAAAGATTAACATAAAATTCCTACAAAAGTTTACAATATCTTTAAAATTATTTCGGGATCTGTCGCCGGTACTACGGAGTTCACGCACTGCCGTCGAGATCTTCATGTGTAAGAAAGAGATCGAAGCAAATATTATTATTCACTGAAGTGCGATGATGATGGTCCTGTCAATCAATCAATCAATCAGTCTTATTGGCTTAAGTAACAGTATCAGCTCTAGATTTGGTTATCTCATTTAATCATTTTTTCTTGTTCTCTGTTGGAAAGAAAACTTTTACGACTAATGTTTGGTCAAAATTAATAGTGGAAATCCTCCTCACGATGCCAATACCTTGTAGTGGTGGGGAGGCTTGCGTGTTCCAATGATACAGTAGGCTACGATGGCGGGAACTTATGTTCCTGGCAGAGTCACCCAAGCTGGACATGTCACTGAGAAGGGCCAGGATAAATGATTTCCTTGCCCTCGAGATTGGGGTTTGGCTTGCGACTAACAATCCCATCTTGTGGAACATCTTTACGCCTCGAGATTGGGGGTTTGGCTTGCGACTAACAATCCCATCTTGTGGAACATCTTTACGCCTCGAGATTGGGGGTTTGGCTTGCGACTAACAATCCCATCTTGTGGAACATCTTTACGCCTCGAGATTGGGGGTTTGGATTGCGACTAACAATCCCATCTTGTGGAACATCTTTACGCCTCGAGATTGGGGGTTTGGCTTGCGACTAACAATCCCATCTTGTGGAACATCTTTACGCCTCGAGATTGGGGGTTTGGCTTGCGACTAACAATCCCATCTTGTGGAACATCTTTACGCCTCGAGATTGGGGGTTTGGCTTGCGACTAACAATCCCATCTTGTGGAACATCTTTACGCCTCGAGATTGTGGGTTTGGCTTGCGACTAACAATCCCATCATGTGGAACATCTTTACGCCTCGAGATTGGGGGTTTGGCTTGCGACTAACAATCCCATCTTGTGGAACATCTTTACGCTACGGAAACAACATCAAAGACACTACCTACTCACGGGCAAAGAAGAACTACTATAGTCAGTGACTGATGTACTGGAAGTGACTGAGGACATATGACTGAGAAGTAGTGAAGACATATGACTGGGAGTGATGAAGACATATATCTGAAGTGTGAAGACATATGACTGGGAGTGATGAAGACATATGACTAGGGCGATGAAGGTATATGATTAAAGTGATGAAGACATATGACTGGAAGTCATGAGACATATGACTGGAAGTCATGAAGGTATATGACTGAAAGTGATGAAGACATATGACTGGAAGTGATGAAGGCCGAACTGAAACTATGTCCACGAGTATGGAACTCCTCAATGTAAACGAAAAGATGAAATACCCTAAACAACCTGGAGGAGAAATAGTAGAACGAGAACTGAAAGATATGAATAAGACGATGTTCAAAGTGAATTTTATCCTGACGCTGTTGGCAATATGAACTGTATAACTATAGCTACATAGATTCATATATAGAGAGTTCAACGCACTCAAGTGTAGGTATGAGTACATGGTTACATTCACATGTAGGTATGTGTACATAATTACATACACATGTAGGTATGTGTACATAATTACATGCACATGTAGGTATGTGTACATGATTACATACACTCATATAGAGTATCAATAAAGAACATAAGTACATCCAAACAAATTGGAAAAAACTAAATGATGACCGAACTATATGGACAAAAATGCTCAACTGTGCATTCTTTCGAAAAGAAACTTAAGGATGTGCTTGAAGTCAAGAGAAACAAGAGCAAACTCAAAAGTCATCACAGTTACACACTTGCCACAGAAGATATCGAAAAGGTCCTTTAACCCTACTAGCCCACATAAAGAGATGTACGACTTTAACCTACTAGCCCAAAGAGATGTAGACTTTAACCCTACTAGCCCACATCAAGAGATGTACGTAAGAAGTTAGTTATTTTCAAGTCGACACAACAACAGAACAATAAATAGATTTCAACATCAAACACTTGTATATCATTTTAGTTACGTCAGTTAGAAAGAGGAAAGTCCCAGGTATTGGGTGTACAGTAGCATTACAGTTCAGGTATTGCGACCAGGTATTGAGTGTACAGTAGCATTACAGTTCAGGTATTGCGACCAGGTATTGAGTGCACAGAAGTATTACAGTCCAGGTATTGTGTGTACAGTCCAGGTATTGGGGGTCCCTGTAGTGTGGGTAAGTGGTTTAGGCCTTACCTTGCGAGTTTAAGGTTCTAGTCCGGACCGCACCTTTCACGAGTGCATTGTTTTCTAAATACTTCTGAGATTGTTGCCGGAGCTAAGGAGTTTGTGCAATATTTTCGGAAGGTAGCGTGCCATTTCTGCGGAGAGGGACAGAGCCATTTCTGCGGAGAGGGACAGAGCCATTTCTGCGGAGAGTGACCGAGCCATTTCTGCGGAGGTGCCGGAGCCATTTCTGCGGAGAGCGACCGAGCCATTTCTGCGGAGAGTGACCGAGCCATTTCTGCGGAGAGTGACCGAGCCATTTCTGCGGAGAGCGACCGAGCCATATGGGGTAAAACCGGTTGCAATGAAGTCAATGTTTCGGCTTTAAAATCCTTTTATTGAGTGTACATATGTATTGCAGTTTAGGTATTGCGACCAGGTATTGCGACCAGGTATTGAAAAGACCCATGTAAAGTAACAGAGTACGTACAGTGACTGTTGTCTATCTATAAGGATGAAAAAGTTAGTATCTACTTACCTCAACCCACGCTGGAATACTGCATGTCTACAATAACTAGTCCCATCATTACCAACATATACATGTCTTGGAGACGATTAGAAACAACTTGATTTTGTTGAACAAATAGTTGACAAATCCTACAATCTGTGCTTCTTGTGTGACGACACAGTACACACTCCTTTCACTTTCAACACAACTCAAGTTGACACAATTCTTGTATGGATTTAGTGAATAAATTCCTTCACAAAACAACGCTTGATAAACAATTAAACACAAAAATGATCAATGAATTAAAGCTACAAATAAATGAATCACGTGTTACTGGATAAGAAAACGGACAACCGTTTTGAAGTAATCCGATTTATGAAGAATAAGTTTACCAAGTTGTTTTTCTAAAACACGGGAGTCACCAAATGAAACCGTTTTCTTGTCGTCTGCGAGTTCCGCAAAGTGACGGTATTTACCTCGCGAGACCAACGCGATGTGAAGCAATTTGATTGGACGCTATAATCTCAACATGAATATTCATGATGTCTGTAATCTGTTCTCAGGTAAAATAAGCCAAAGTTCACTGTCCTTGTGTGATTTTGTTCAGCTACCTTATTTATTATTCATACTTTCACTTTACTTTGTTTTTTGACGCAAATAAGAGAAAGACAGCGAAGCTTTGAAGTAAAGTTTAAATAAACCACGACAAAACAAATACAGCAAGTCTGTTCTGGTGTGGATAGACAGACGAAATAGCCGTATTTCATGGACAGAAGCACAGACAAATAACAAAGTTTTAGTAAAACTATTAATGAAGAAAGAATGAATACAGGAAATGCCCGTCTGCCCAGCGTGTTCGTAGCGCGTTAGACTACGGGTAACTATCCCTCTGTGTGTGCGGGTTCAATTCCGCGGGATGGCAGAAAAAGCCACAGATTCCCCAGATTTACGGTGTTCGTGGCACCGAACCGAAGGGTTACGATGTCCATGTTTATACAGTGGGTTTACTTGATGTCCGTTGTCTGTGAATGTGTCCACACAATATGCTGATTCTACTCGTTAACTCTCGTTAATCTTGATCATCTTCTTCTTCTTCTTTGTGTTCGTTCTTTACCACCAATTTTAATCACTCTTTGTGATATGTTTGATCTTTGCCAAGAACGTGTATACGTTGCACATTGGTTTGGTAGCCACTTAAACGCATCTTCTTCTTCACGTTTAGGACACGTGCATCCGATTTCAGCCAAACCTCCTTAGACGCCTCTTACGACATGCATGGTAGGTAACAGTGGTTCTATTCTTTACACCCCAAATTTGGGCCCGGTAACCACATGGGCGATTCTCGATGATGAAATGCAACAGTTTGAATGACAGTTCATCTTTCTCTATCGCGTTCCCGGCCTAGACTGCTGAACCAACTTTTATCATGAATTTTACCGTAGTTTTTAGGGACTCCGTTCTCCCGTACAGCTTCTCGCAAAGCTCTGTGTTTTGTGGCCAGGTTTCGTTTCTTATACCTGCTATCCGTTGACAATCCTGCAGAACGTGTTCTGTCGTCATGTCCGTCTTTTTTGCATGGGCACAGGCTAGTTGTGCCTATTTTGAACTTGTTGTACATGTGGGCACGTAGCTTGTTGTGGCCGGTACGGAGGCGAAGTATGGTAACTTGTTCACTACGGGACAGAGCATAGTATCCGTCACTGTTGGAGTGCTGGGGATGGTCTTTTGTCCATTTGTCTCTGTAGTGCGTATCGATGGTTGTTCTGGCTTCCTCATAACTGATCTCGTGATCAGTCTGAGTTAGTCTCCCGCCTTCTTTAGCTAGTTTGTCGGCACGTTCGTTTCCCCTTATATTACAGTGTGATGGAATCCACTGAATGATGATGCGTTTGAGTGAGCGCGTTAGTTCATCGAGGGTCGTTTTGAACTCATTCAGCTCTGTTTTGCCTACGCTTTTCAGTGCCGTGATGACCCATAGAGCATCGGTGAATATCACGACCTTGTTGCGAGAGGCGTCTCTTCGCTCTATGATCATTTCGGGCGCTGTCCTTATTGCTTCCGCTTCTGCTCGGTAGTTATTCGAGTATTTGCCTGTGGCAATCGATTTTGTAACCGTCACTTTCTTTGATAGTTTAATCACTATTCCTCCTCCACCATCGCTGATTGCATTCTTGGCCGACCCATCAGTGTACAGTGTCCACTTTTTCAGGGTATTCTATCGATATGTAGTTTTCTGTGGCCGCTCTTCTTTCAAAGTTTTCTTGTTGGCCTTTCTTTTGAATGCCTGGGATTGTTTCCCTTAGTTCTGGCATTATGGTTTTCCACGGTGGGCACTTATCAGTTGCCGGGATTGGTTTGGTTTTGCATTGTGCTAGGACCGGATGGTCTGCAGTCAATGCTTTTGCGATCTTGGCGAAGCTTTGTCTCTGTATAGGGTGGGATTCCAGCCGTTTAAGTTTTCTGCTAAAACTAAGACTTTTCTGTCCCTTCGGTCTGTCATTGGTTGAATGCCAGTGATTGTTTCCATCGCCTTGATAGGCGTGGACTTCGTGGCTCCAGTTATAATGCGCATTGCACGGTTCTGGCTGTTGGACACTTTGACGAATTGCTTGTTGGATGCATTACTCCACACTGCAATACCGTACTCCAAGACCGGTCGCACTCTACCGGAGAAGAGTGTTTTAAGCATTCGGACGTTTGCTCCCCACGTGGAGCCTGTGAGTTTACGCATCATCGTGAGCCTGTGAGAATGACAGTTCATCTGAGATCTATAACTGATCAAGTTATGGGTTTATCTCTGATCTAGATTTGTCCTTGCAATAACTACAAACGAATAGAAACCTCGACGAATAGATTGTTGGTTCAATCTATAAAATAGACTCACTGTCAGTTCTCAACAAATAGCTTTTCTAGCTACTCTCCACGAACAGACTTCAATATTTAATACACACACACACACACAACACAGACACACACACACACACACACACACACACACAGACACACACACACACAGACACACACACACTTGTGTGATTCCTTCTTCTTCTTCGAACGCTCCCTATCGACCACTTGTTAACCACTCTGTGTGATTTGTATATGATCTGAGCCTAATAGCGATTGTATGTTATGCCAGTTATGCGCCTATAAGTAGGCCAGCACATCTGATTTCTGCGATGCTTTTATTTACTAGGGTAGCTTTCCTAGTCCCCTATCTCAGTCGTCTCTTACAACATGCCTTGTGGGCCCGCAGTGGTACTATTCTTTGCTTCCTTGCGGGCACCGGCACCACACAGGTGAAGTGATTCCAACAATAACTGTTATAATCTATTCGGTTTTTTTGTGTGGTTTTTTAAAATGACTATGACTAGCTTTCCAAATGTACGAGCTAACTTGACAAATAGACAAAATGTGCGAGCTAACTGGACAAATAGACAAAATGTGCGAGCTAACTTGACAAATAGACAAAATGTGCTAGCTAACTTGACAAATAGACAAAATGTGCGAGCTAACTTGACAAATAGACAAAAGACAGAAGTAGAATACGAAACTGTACTCTCCGGGTCACTATAACTTTCTTAGTTGAATACAAGACAACTGTCTGACATCAAATATGTCTTATCGTAT
The DNA here is from genome assembly GCA_020796225.1 of Arion vulgaris. Lineage (NCBI taxonomy): Eukaryota > Metazoa > Mollusca > Gastropoda > Stylommatophora > Arionidae > Arion > Arion vulgaris. The sequence continues at coordinate 86,586,009 of CM036756.1, forward strand.
GTCACAGTCCAGACTGCGTGACTGCAACTATTCACTAATATCGACTAGTAACGTAATCGGACACTGAATAATAGAGTAGTATTTGAATACCTCTTGTAATTAGTTCCAGCTGACACTACTAAATATCATTAGTTTTTCAATTGCTTGTATGTTGATGGGGCTTGCAAGGGGAGCAAAGAATAGTGACACAGCGAACTACATGTCGTAAGAGGCGAGCGAGGTAAGGGCGTACATGTCGTAAGAGGCGAGGCGAGGTAAAGGCCTAGGGAAAGCTACCTAGTAAATAAAAAGCGCCGCAGAAATCGGATGTGCTGGCCTAACGAATAACTGGCACACCGTACAATCGCTCTTAGGCTCAGATCACACACAAATCACAAAGACAACTTTAGCAAGTGGTCAATATAGAGCTGTTTCTTGGGGAAGCTCCAGAAGCACTTGAGCTTCCAGCTCCTCGGCTCGGCGTCATGGACACCGTAACTCTTCGGTTCGGCGTCATGGACACCGTAACTCTTCGGTTCGGTGCCACAAACACCGTAAATCTGGAGAATCTGTGGCATTTCTGCCAGCCCGCGGAATTGAACCGCACTCATAGTGGGCTTGTCACCTGTCGTCCAGCGCACTACGAACACGCTGGACAGGTGGGTGTTAAAGAAGAAAAAGAAATAGTTTTCAAATCTTGATAAAGAAATCTGAAAACTGGATCTTGATGTTAGTTGAAAGATTTCATGTTTAGAAAATTGACAGCAATTATTGTAGCATGCCTGGCTCACAAACTTCCAGGTTGTATGTGCTCGAGATTACGTCAGCGTGCAGGTAGGAATTCTAAAGATGACATAGTGGTGGGTCGTACAAATATGGAAGCTGCCACAGTACACAAATCGTTCATTTCTGGTTCCCAAGCACAAATGTATACAAAAAGGTCACTGAGTTCAGCAAAGGTAGACAATGTGTATACCTGATTTGTGGATAAAATGAGGTGACGTTTGAAAAGGCTACTAACGAATGTAGTAGAATGAACAGCATTTACTACATTTACAGCATTTAGCAACTTGACTGACTAATTGCTTGTGGCATTTCAATACAAATTAGTTCAACTTTGTTTTGGCTGCCAGCGTATGCGGAAAGATTTGGTAGAGGAGTGTATTACAGTGTTTTGTTTTTGTGTGGTTAGATAGGAAAGAGAGCGAGAGAGAGAGAGAGAGAGAGTGAGAGAGAAGATATTAATATTACAGTGTTTTGTTTTTGTGTGGTTAGATAGGAAAGAGAGAGAGAGAGAGAGAGAGAGGGAGAGTAGAGAGAAGATATTAATATTACAGTGGGCTGTAGATAGGAGAGAGAGAGTGAGAGAGAAGATATTAATATTACAGTGGCTGTAGACAGGGGAGAGAGAGAGAGACAGTTGTGGAGAGGCATGATCGCCTACACCGTCAGGCATGACACTTGGTTGAATAAGACATACGTAGTGTATATTGAAATCTCTGGAGGCTACAGAGATGTGGTTTTACAGAAGTATGATAATAATCCCATGGACTGCTAAAATGGATGAATATGTAGTTGTTGAAGGAAGACACTACACAAAGAAGATTTATTGTCTAAATAAGAATGAGACAATCATCATTTTTCGAACATGTAATGAGAAGGAAGGTTTAGAACACAGAATGACAACCAGTAAGATCGAAGATAGACGAGACAGAGGAAAATGGAGAAGATTTGAGACAGTCTGACTTCATAAAACGGAAGAGTGTCAACATCTGAGTTGATAGCAAATACCAGAGATTTGTGGAGATCCATGATAGCCTACGCTAGCCGGCACGGTACCTGATGATGATCATGGTCTACATTATCAATTGATAATAAACACTATGTTGTTAGAAATTCAACATATTTGAGATTTAGTCTGCTTTCTTACAACGTTAGACAGATAATTTACAGAAACAAAAAAATTAATCGTTTAGAAATTGAATATTTTTATTTTAACGTTGGAGAATGGCCTAGCTCAACCAGTAACATTTGTATAGTCATCTCAGTAACACAACATTGGAGAAGCTGCTTTAAACGTTAACAGTAAATTACGAAAATTAATCGTTTAGTAACATGTTTTTTTTAACGTTGGAGAATGGCCTAGCTCAACCAGTAACATTTGTATAGTCATCTCAGTAACACTGTGTTTTGGCATGATCGTTAAAATAGTTTCAACATCGTCTAGACGTGACCCCCCAGGATCTCTGGTCAATACTGGAATGTGGTTAAAGACATTCCTTCCAGTATTGACCACCATTGTTATTCATGCAATAAATTCTGAAATAAGAAAACCGAGTAGCTTTATAAAGCTAGCCAACAAAACACATTTAGAAAACAAACATGTCTAACAAAATGCCGTCGTCAGGGTACAAGATGACAAAATATCTTTGACTTTAAATAATGTTAGAATTACTGGTCGGAGATATTCAAGTAACGTGTTCATGGGCGTCCCTACGTTAAGGCAAGAGAGGGGAGTGTGAGAAGAAATGTCCCTTCCTTGAAAAATGACTTTCGATAAAACAGTTTAACGCGAATCTGGGTTTTTATTTCCACGTCGAAAACTACCAGCTACATTTGTGATTATTCATTGTGTCCTTCCCCCGCCTTCTGGAATAATATATGTGAACCCACATGTACCAGTTAGTCTGTTAAACTATGGTATATTGTTATGTGAACCCGCATGTACCAGTTAGTCTGTTAAACTATGGTATATTGTTATGTGAACCCGCATGTACCAGTTAGTCTGTTAACCTATGGTATATTGTTATGTGAACCCGCATGTACCAGTTAGTCTGTTAAACTATGGTATAGTATTGCGTTTTTAATATGAATTGTATGTAACCACACCAGTTAGTCTGTTAAACTATGGTATATTGTTATGTGAACCACCATGAACCAGTTCGTCTGTTAAACTATGGTATATTGTTATGTGAACCACCATGAACCAGTTAGTCTGTTAAACTATGGTATATTGTTATGTGAACCACCATGAACCAGTTAGTCTGTTAAACTATGGTATATTGTTATGTGAACCACCATGAACCAGTGTTGAAACAGTCTGTTATAACCATCAGTTACTGTTAATATGTATATGTTGAACCACCATGAACCAGTTCGTCTGTTAAACTATGGTATATTGTTATGTGAACCTGACATTGTCTGTAACAGGAAGTTAGTACCCCTGAACATTGTCGTTAACTATGGTATATTGTTATGTGAACCACCATGACCAGTTAGTCTGTTAAACTATGGTATATTGTTATGTGAACCACCATGAACCAGTTAGTCTGTTAACCTATGGTATATTGTTATGTGAACCCGCATGTACCAGTTAGTCTGTTAACCTATGGTATATTGTTATGTGAACCCTGACCAGTGTACCTAGTTGTCTGTTAAACTATGGTATATTGTTATGTGAACCACCATGAACCAGTTCGTCTGTTAAACTATGGTATATTGTTATGTGAACACCATGAACAGTTCGTCTGTTAAACTATGGTATATTGTTAGTAACCCCATGAACAGTTGTCTGTTAAACTATGGTATATTGTTATGTGAACCACCATGAACCAGTTCGTCCTGTTAGAAACTATGGTATATTGTTATGCTGAAACCACCATGAACCATGTTGAGTCTAGATTAAACTATAGAGTATGATTGTATATGAACCCCATAGACCAGTATGACTGTTAAACTATGGTAGATTGCTATGTGAACCACCATGAACCAGTTAGTACGTTAAACTATGGTATATGATTGATGTATGAAATCCACCATGAAGATAGTTAGTCATGTTAAACTTATAGATTGTTATGATGATCCACACTTAGAGATCTCAGTAGCTGTTAGAAACTCATGATATATGTATATGTGAACCACAGACTATAGTAGATCTAAGACTGTTAAAGACTGATGTATATATGATTACTGTTGAACTCCATAGACAGTTAGTAGATCTACAACTATGGTAGATTACAGTGTATAGTAGACCACGCATGATGATAGATTCAGACTGTTAAATCTCATGAGTATAGTTAGTTATGTAGACCACGCATGATAACTCAGTAGACATGTTAAACTATGCGATATTGTTAGATAACTCACATAGACAGTTAGTTGTTAAGACATGTATAGATGTGAACTACCAGCAGACAGTTAGATTGATTAAGACATGGTATATTGTTATGAGACCCAGCAGACATGTTAGATAGATTAAACTTTATGGTAGATTGACATGTATAGTAGATCTCCATGAGCCCAGTTCAGTCTGTTAAACTTATAGTAGATTGTTATGAAGCTCCAGAGACATGTTAGATGTTAAGACATGTATGATATATTGTTATGTAGATCCACCATGAACATTCAGACTGTTAAATTAGCATATATGTATAGTGAATCCACACATTAGAAACCAAGTTGTCTAGATAAACTCAGCAGACATATTTATGAACCCCATGAGACAGTTAGTCTTTAAACTATGATATCAAACTGTATATGAAACCATGAGCCCAGTTAGTCCAGCAGACATGTATATGATGAACCACCATGATAATAGTTCAGTCAGCATGTTAGACCTAATGAAGTAATTGACATGTATGATGATCTCTAGCAACTGTAATATCTCAAGACTGTATAGAAGATCTCGAAATGTGTGATAATTGGCATGTATAGATAGATCTCAACAGACATGTCATAGATAGACCCAAACTATGTATGATGATTAGCATGTTAGATAGTCTCAGAGCATGTAAGATGTTCTCAACATGTATAGATAGACTCAGCAACTGTAAGATAGATCTGAAGACTATGTTGATAATCTCAGCAGACATGTATAGTAGATCTCCACAGACTGTATAGATAGATCTCCAGCAGACTGTATAGATAGATCTCTAGCAGACATGTATAGATAGATCTCCAGCAGACATGTATAGATAGATCTCCAGCAGACATGTATAGATAGATCTCCAGCAGACATGTATAGATAGATCTCCAGCAGACATGTATAGATAGATCTCAAGCAGACATGTATAGATAGATCTCCAGCAGACATGTATAGATAGATCTCCATCAGACTTGTATAGATAGATCTCCAACAGACATGTATAGATAGATCTCCAGCAGACATGTATAGATAGATCTCCACTCAGACATTGTATAGATAGATCTCCAGCAGACATGTATAGATAGATCTCAAGCAGACATGTATAGATAGATCTCCATCAGACATGTATAGATAGATCTCCAGCAGACATGTATAGATAGATCTCCACCAGACATGTATAGATAGATCTCCAGCAGACATGTATAGATAGATCTCCATCAGACATGTATAGATAGATCTCCAGCAGACATGTATAGATAGATCTCCATCAGACATGTATAGATAGATCTCCATCAGACATGTATAGATAGATCTCCAGCAGACATGTATAGATAGATCTCCAGCAGACATGTATAGATAGATCTCCACCAGACATGTATAGATAGATCTCCAGCAGACATGTATAGATAGATCTCCAGCAGACATGTATAGATAGATCTCCAGCAGACTTGTATAGATAGATCTCCAGCAGACTTGTATAGATAGATCTCCAGCAGACATGTATAGATAGATCTCCAGCAGACATGTATAGATAGATCTCCAGCAGACATGTATAGATAGATCTCCATCAGACATGTATAGATAGATCTCCATCAGACATGTATAGATAGATCTCCATCAGACATGTATAGATAGATCTCCATCAGACATGTATAGATAGATCTCCAGCAGACATGTATAGATAGATCTCCAGCAGACATGTATAGATAGATCTCCATCAGACATGTATAGATAGATCTCCACAGACTGTATAGATAGATCTCCAGCAGACATGTATAGATAGATCTCCATCAGACATGTATAGATAGATCTCCAGCAGACATGTATAGATAGATCTCAAGCAGACATGTATAGATAGATCTCCATCAGACATGTATAGATAGATCTCCAGCAGACATGTATAGATAGATCTTCAGCAGACATGTATAGATAGATCTCCAGCAGACATGTATAGATAGATCTCCAGCAGACTTGTATAGATAGATCTCCAGCAGACATGTATAGATAGATCTCCAGCAGACATGTATAGATAGATCTCCAGCAGACATGTATAGATAGATCTCCATCAGACATGTATAGATAGATCTCCACAGACTTGATGACTCAGCAGCATGAGATCTCCATCAGACATGTATAGATAGATCTCAGCAGACTTGTATAGATAGATCTCCAGCAGACATGTATAGATAGATCTCAAGCAGACATGTATAGATAGATCTCCAGCAGACATGTATAGATAGATCTCCAGCAGACATGTATAGATAGATCTCCATCAGACATGTATAGATAGATCTCCATCAGACATGTATAGATAGATCTTCAGCAGACATGTATAGATAGATCTCCAGCAGACATGTATAGATAGATCTCCAGCAGACATGTATAGATAGATCTCCATCAGACATGTATAGATAGATCTCCATCAGACATGTATAGATAGATCTCCATCAGACATGTATAGATAGATCTCCATCAGACATGTATAGATAGATCTCAAGCAGACATGTATAGATAGATCTCCAGCAGACATGTATAGATAGATCTCCAGCAGACATGTATAGATAGATCTCCAGCAGACATGTATAGATAGATCTCCATCAGACATGTATAGATAGATCTCCAACAGACATGTATAGATAGATCTCCAGCAGACATGTATAGATAGATCTCCAGCAGACATGTATAGATAGATCTCAAGCAGACATGTATAGATAGATCTCCAGCAGACATGTATAGATAGATCTCCACCAGACATGTATAGATAGATCTCCATCAGACATGTATAGATAGATCTCCATCAGACATGTATAGATAGATCTCCAGCAGACATGATAAAATCTATCGATGTATAGTAGATCTCCAGCAGACATGTATAGATAGATCTCCACAGACATGTATAGATAGATCTCCAGCAGACATGTATAGATAGATCTCCAGCAGACATGTATAGATAGATCTCCAGCAGACATGTATAGATAATCTCAGCAGACATGTATAGATAGATCTCAGCAGAATGATGATATCTAGCAGACATGTATAGATAGATCTCCAACAGACATGTATAGATAGATCTCCAGCAGACATGTATAGATAGATCTCCACCAGACATGTATAGATAGATCTCCAGCAGACATGTATAGATAGATCTCCATCAGACATGTATAGATAGATCTCCAACAGACATGTATAGATAGATCTCCAGCAGACATGTATAGATAGATCTCCATCAGACATGTATAGATAGATCTCCAGCAGACATGTATAGATAGATCTCCAGCAGACATGTATAGATAGATCTCCATCAGACATGTATAGATAGATCTCCAGCAGACATGTATAGATAGATCTCCATCAGACATGTATAGATAGATCTCCAACAGACATGTATAGATAGATCTCCATCAGACATGTATAGATAGATCTCAAGCAGACATGTATAGATAGATCTCCAGCAGACATGTATAGATAGATCTCCAGCAGACATGTATAGATAGATCTCCATCAGACATGTATAGATAGATCTCCAGCAGACATGTATAGATAGATCTCCAGCAGACATGTATAGATAGATCTCCAGCAGACATGTATAGATAGATCTCCAGCAGACATGTATAGATAGATCTCCAGCAGACATGTATAGATAGATCTCCATCAGACATGTATAGATAGATCTCCAGCAGACATGTATAGATAGATCTCCATCAGACATGTATAGATAGATCTCCATCAGACATGTATAGATAGATCTCCAGCAGACATGTATAGATAGATCTCCATCAGACATGTATAGATAGATCTCCAGCAGACATGTATAGATAGATCTCCATCAGACATGTATAGATAGATCTCCAGCAGACATGTATAGATAGATCTCCAGCAGACATGTATAGATAGATCTCCAACAGACATATAGATAGATCCAGCAGACATGTAAGATGATCTCAGCAGGCATGTATAGATAGATCTCCATCAGACATGTATAGATAGATCTCCATCAGACATGTATAGATAGATCTCCAGCAGACATGTATAGATAGATCTCCAGCAGACATGTATAGATAGATCTCCAACAGACATGTATAGATATATCTCCAGCAGACATGTATAGATAGATCTCCAGCAGACATGTATAGATAGATCTCCATCAGACATGTATAGATAGATCTCCAGCAGACATGTATAGATATATCTCCAGCAGACATGTATAGATAGATCTCCAGCAGACATGTATAGGTAGATCTCTAGCAGACATGTATAGATAGATCTCCATCAGACATGTATAGATAGATCTCTAGCAGACATGTATAGATAGATCTCCATCAGACATGTATAGATAGATCTCCATCAGACATGTATAGGTAGATCTCTAGCAGACATGTATAGATAGATCTCCATCAGACATGTATAGATAGATCTCCATCAGACATGTATAGATAGATCTCCAGCAGACATGTATAGATATATCTCCAGCAGACATGTATAGATAGATCTCCATCAGACATGTATAGATAGATCTCCATCAGACATGTATAGATAGATCTCCATCAGACATGTATAGATAGATCTCCATCAGACATGTATAGATAGATCTCCATCAGACATGTATAGATAGATCTCCAGCAGACATCATCATCATCGTGTAGAGCCATGCTTTACTAGTTAGATGAAATTGTTAACAAAGCGCCCCTCGAGGTTGTGAAGTAATGGTTCTGGCAGTATGTTTTCTGATCGTGACACCTCGGTCGACACACTAGTCGTCTCTACATCTCATCTACCGACCAAGCATCATATTGCATGAAACACACACACACGACCGACCAAGCATCATATTGCATGAAACACACACACACACGACCGACCAAGCATCACACACATACACTACAGGCTAATCATTACACACATACTGCAGATCGCACATACACACACAGACTACCGACTTCTTATTTCCAAATAGCGAATGGGAACTAACTTGGAATAACTAAACATAACAAACTTAATCTAACCTTACAACAGTCTATTTGTTAACTTTCTATAAAAGGATTCAAATCTCATTATATTGGTGCTCGCATTGTCCACCCAAGACTGGAGGCGTTTTAGTTATATCAGGATGTGCTGACCTTTTATCTTGGTGGCATCTGAAGGTCTGATACTAGCCTGTAATATGTCGTTTTACAATGTTATGTTATATATTACTCATAGGCTTGTGGTTACACTTTTCTGTAAAATGGTATACAACCGGAACGGAGCTGTAGAATAGTTATGTTCAATGACATATTGTCAACATATTTTGTAATACTAGTCTCTGTATGAATTTTCGTTACTTTATCAAGTCAGCATCATTAATTAAAATATATAGTCGCTACAATATTGTTATCTACCGTAACACCCTTAGAGAGCAGCGTCGGACTGAATGGAATAGAGTGCGGGCTACCATTCAGGAGACCTAGGTTCATCCCAGGAAACGTCAGTTAGTTTTCTTTATGCTCAGGGGGAATCCCTTAAAGATAATTCGATTAACCTGAACGAACAGTTTCGTAACATTTACTCAATTACTCAACATATCCACGCGTCCATACATTCTCAACATTACATTCCTCATTCATTACATTCCATTCATACAATTAATTATCAAAATTACTCTCACTACATTATACATTACTTACCAGCACAATAATTACAAAATTATTAAATCATTACTCAGTAATTACCATTACAACAGTTATCTCTTATCAGCTTACGAAGGCATGGACAGAGTATAGCAGATACGCACAAAAATTAAACCATTTCTCAAAAAATTTCATTAAATCGTTGCTCGAATGCCTGATAAACGCATCCCAAAACAGTTGATGTATGACGAGCTTGAAGGGGCAGACGTTCTGCTAGTGGACAGAAAAACGCTTCAAAGACACTCTTAAAATGTCTCTGAAATGCTTCGATATATATACCACGTGCTGGAAATCCCTTGCCCAAGATCACCAAATTTGGCGCTGTAACAACAAAAGAGGAACCCGAATAGCTGTGAATCATCGTGTTGTTGAGGCACAGAGAAACACTGAGCGAAAAGACAGAGCACACAACACACACATGCCTAACCTTGATCATGTATGCCCCACCTGTGGTAGGGGATTCTGTTCTAGGATTGGACTCTACAGTCACCTTCGCACACACCAGAGAGGTGCAGCAGTACACGTCTGAGATTGTTATCATCATTGCTTGCGATGGACAGCTATTATATACATTCCTCAGTCTCATATTCCCCCCAGGGATATTACACAAACAGTAAAGACAGGATGTAATACAAACGACACTTAGTGCTTACATGTTAGTTTTCATTAGATTACCATAGCGTTCTAAATCTTCTGTGTTAAATAATAATCTTAATGATACAATTTATTGTTTGCGTGTTACTGAAAAAAACTTAACTCCAAACTCTGAAATCGTTTAATTTCTACAGCTTTTTTCCAAAAGAAATATTGAAGTCAACGCCACTGTTTTCAATTATTTATGTGCTTTTTATTCTTAGTTATACTTTTGCTAAGTTGATTTTAAAATTTGTACATTTCATAGTGCGTTCAGTCAGCCATTATACTATTTTATTGCTGATGCTCAGAGCGTGGTAATAGGGAACAATTTTGGTTGCACTATTTGTGAATGGGAAATGTAAATTTAAAAATCGGATCAAAATTACCATGCTTATTAAAAAACTGTCAATACAAATTTTCGTGTTTTTTTTTCTCTTATGCAAGCATCAGTTTCTTTTAGATTATTCTCTGTAGAATATAATATTATCAATATAAGGGAAGACTACTACAGTCAAACTATGTAGCACTGGCGAGAGAATATATATTATCAATATAAGGAAGACTGCAGTCAAACTATGTAGCACTGGCGAGCGAATATATAATATCAATATAAGGAAAGACTGTAGTCAAACTATGTAGCACTGGCGAGCAAATATATATTATCAATATAAGGAAAGACTGTAGTCAAACTATGTAGCACTGGCGAGCGAATATATAATATCAATATAAGGAAAGACTGTAGTCAAACTATGTAGCACTGGCGAGCGAATATATATTATCAATATAAGGGAAGACTGTAGTCAAACTATGTAGCACTGGCGAGCGAATATATCAAATATAATAGAATATACAATTGATAAATTTACACAAAAGTTAAAGAGACCTGTTGTCATAACTATAAGACATAGTTTGTGATTGCGGTGTTCTGCCCGTATTTGTCTTTGACCTGCGCCACACAGTGAAGAATGTGGTAAACATCATGCTGGCCACCTTTATTTTCTAGTATTTCGCTGGTACCCGGGCTGAAACTGGGTCGACCTGAGAGCCACTACGCTCGGAATAGGTTCCATAAGCAAATCCCTCGTTAAGTTGCATAATAAAACTAGTCAATAATATTGGACACTCTCGGCGCTAAAATATACTTTCTTATATTCTACATTCCCATCGTTTACTCTGTTCATACCACGACTGTTACTGAGTTATGTCTGTTCATACCACGACTGTTACTGAGTTATGTCTGTTCATACCACGACTGTTACTGAGTTATGTCTGTTCATACCACGACTGTTACTGAGTTATGTCTGTTCATACCACGACTGTTACTGAGTTATGTCTGTTCATATCACGACTGTTACTGAGTTATGCCTGTTCATATCACGACTGTTACTGAGTTATGTCTGTTCATACCACGACTGTTACTGAGTTATGTCTGTCCATACCACGACTGTTACTGAGTTATGTCTGTTCATACCACGACTGTTACTGAGTTATGTCTGTTCGTACCACGACTGTTACTGAGTTATGTCTGTTCATACCACGACTGTTACTGAGTTATGCCTGTTCATACCACGACTGTTACTGAGTTATGTCTGTTCATACCACGACTGTTACTGAGTTATGTCTGTTCATACCACGACTGTTACTGAGTTATGTCTGTCCATACCACGACTGTTACTGAGTTATGGCCGTAAATGTTTTATTAAGCCATCATTTTCTTCAAATAAACATTTGTAGTTACATTTGTTAGCAGTAGGTATCACATTCATTTATTTATAACTCATCAACAAAAGCAGAACTTTGTGACTCTAATATTCCTTGAAATTTCTCTTCTGGGCCAAATGCCCAGTTCATGCAGCAATCATGCTCAAATCAGCAGTTATATCACGAATCCATCTTCTCCGTGGTCTTCCTCTTCTCCTCTTTTTATGGATTCATCCTTCCATGATGATCTTCTCCAACCCTTCGTGTCTCTTTATATGTCCCAAAATACTTCAATTTTCTCATTCTTATTTGTAGCATCAGCCAGTTTTCTTTGATTTTGAGTTCTTTCTGGATAGATCTATTTGTTCTCTTCTCTGTCCATAATATACGAAGAACACTTCTGTAACACCTATATTCAAAAGCACATATATATTTTCCCACTGCTTTGTTAAATGTCCATGCTTCACACCCATACGTTGCGACTGGGAGTATGCATCCTCTTAGTATTCTGATCTTTATTTTCCTATCAGTTCACTTCAATACTGTTTCTAGTTGTTTAATTTGTTTGTAATGCCATATTTCATCTAAATATAAATCATTCAATCTAATATTTAACACAATACATATATTTTACTATTTACAGCTATGATAACAAATTGGAGGGTTTGCCATACAGAGAAAGATAGTGATCTATGTTTTTTAAAAACACTGTTGTGGCTGGTAGTATGGTTGGCTCTCCATGGATCGGATATGGTACGCCACTATAGTGGTCAATGATATGGATGAACTTAAACATTACTCTCTAACATACTACACTCTCATAGTTAGAACTACTCTCTAATATCTAACGTCTAAAGACTCTATAGCCGAAGAACTATCTTCATTGCACCGGGTTTTACCTCATATCGCTCAGTCCTTCTCTGCAGAAATTGCATGCTTTCCATCAAGAGTATTGCATAAAGCACAATCCGTAGTTCCGCAATAATCCTAGGAATCTCTAGGAAAAAATATTAACTCGCAAACAGAACGGTGGGGCCCGGATTAAAACCCACAACTTTGGAAACGCAATGCAAGGAATTAACCACTGAGCCACTGAGCCACTGAGCCACTGAGACACTGAGACACTGAGACACTGAGACTCTGAGCCACTGAGACTCTGAGGCACTGAGCCACTTATCCACTGAGACTCCTTACTATCTTACGTTGTCAAGGATTAACCACTGAGACACTGAGACACTTACTATCTTACGTTGTCCAAGGGATTAACCACTGAGACACTGAGACAACTTATTATCTTACGTTGTCAAGGATTAACCACTGAACACTGAGACATCTTATTATCTTACGTTGTCAAGGTTAACCACTGAGACACTGAGACATCTTATTATCTTACGTTGTTCAAGGTTAAGATGAGAAGAAGGAGAAAGAAGCCCAGAGAGGTTAAGTAATGTTATAGATACAGATATAGAAGTGCTTCTACATTTGCATTGTATCAAAATCTGATACTTTCCTGCAACCTAGACTAGACGTACATTAGCACTGCAAGCAAGACTAGACGTACATTAGCACTGCAAGCTAGACTAGACGTACATTAGCACTGCAAGCAAGACTAGACGTACATTAGCACTGCAAGCTAGACTAGACGTACATTAGCACTGCAAGCAAGACTAGACGTACATTAGCACTGCAAGCAAGACTAGACGTACATTAGCACTGCAAGCAAGACTAGACGTGCATTGCACTGCAAGCTAGACTAGACGTACATTAGCACTGCAAGCAAGACTAGACGTACATTAGCACTGCAAGCAAGACTAGACGACATAGCACTGCAAACGACTAGACATACATTAGTACTGCAAGCTAGACTAGACGTACATTAGCACTGCAACCTAGACTAGACGTACATTAGCACTGCAAGCTAGACTAGACGTACATTAGCACTGCAAGCAAGACTAGACGTACATCAGCACTGCAAGCTAGACTAGACGTACATTAGTACTGCAAGCTAGACTAGACGTACATTAGCACTGCAACCTAGACTAGACGTACATTAGTACTGCAAGCAAGACTAGACGTACATTTGCACTGCAAGCTAGACTAGACGTACATTAGTACTGCAAGCTAGACTAGACGTACATTAGCACTGCAAGCTAGACTAGACGTACATTAGCACTGCAAGCAAGACTAGACGTACATTAGCACTGCAAGCTAGACTAGACGTACATTAGTACTGCAAGCTAGACTAGACGTACATTAGCACTGCAACCTAGACTAGACGTACATTAGCACTGCAAGCTAGACTAGACGTACATTAGCACTGCAAGCTAGACTAGACGTACATTAGCACTGCAAGCTAGACTAGACGTACATTAGTACTGCAAGCTAGACTAGACGTACATTAGCACTGCAAGCTAGACTAGACGTACATTAGCACTGCAAGCTAGACTAGACGTACATTAGCACTGCAAGCTAGACTAGACGTACATAGCACGCATGAAGCTAGACTAGACGTACATTAGCACTGCAAGCTAGACTAGACGTACATTAGCACTGCAAGCTAGACTAGACGTACATTAGTTGCAAGCAGCTGACGACATGATGCCTAGACTAGACGTACATTAGCACTGCAACCTAGACTGACGTACGCTGCAAGCAATTAGCTTACTGCAAGCTAGACTAGAACATACAACTTAGACAAATACTGCAAGCTAGACTAGACGTACATTAGCACTGCAAGCTAGACTAGACGTACATTAGCACTGCAAGCTAGACTAGACGTACATTAGCACTGCAAGCTAGACTAGACGTACATTAGCACTGCAAGCTAGACTAGACGTACATTAGCACTGCAACCTAGACTAGACGTACATTAGCACTGCAAGCTAGACTAGACGTACATTAGCACTGCAAGCAAGACTAGACGTACATTAGCACTGCAAGCTAGACTAGACGTACATTAGCACTGCAAGCTAGACTAGACGTACATTAGCACTGCAACCTAGACTAGACGTACATTAGCACTGCAAGCTAGACTAGACGTACATTAGCACTGCAAGCTAGACTAGACGTACATTAGAACTGCAAGCTAGACTAGACGTACATTAGCACTGCAAGCTAGACTAGACGTACATTAGCACTGCAAGCTAGACTAGACGTACATTAGCACTGCAAGCTAGACTAGACGTACATTAGCACTGCAAGCTAGACTAGACGTACATTAGCACTGCAACCTAGACTAGACGTACATTAGCACTGCAAGCTAGACTAGACGTACATTAGCACTGCAAGCTAGACTAGACGTACATTAGCACTGCAAGCTAGACTAGACGTACATTAGCACTGCAACCTAGACTAGACGTACATTAGCACTGCAAGCTAGACTAGACGTACATTAGCACTGCAACCTAGACTAGACGTACATTAGCACTGCAAGCTAGACTAGACGTACATTAGCACTGCAACCTAGACTAGACGTACATTAGCACTGCAAGCTAGACTAGACGTACATTAGCACTGCAAGCTAGACTAGACGTACATTAGCACTGCAACCTAGACTAGACGTACATTAGCACTGCAACCTAGACTAGACGTACATTAGCACTGCAACCTAGACTAGACGTACATTAGCACTGCAACCTAGACTAGACGTACATTAGCACTGCAAGCTAGACTAGACGTACATTAGCACTGCAAGCTAGACTAGACGTACATTAGCACTGCAAGCTAGACTAGACGTACATTAGTACTGCAACCTAGACTAGACGTACATTAGTACTGCAAGCTAGACTAGACGTACATTAGCACTGCAAGCTAGACTAGACGTACATTAGCACTGCAAGCTAGACTAGACGTACATTAGCACTGCAACCTAGACTAGACGTACATTAGCACTGCAACCTAGACTAGACGTACATTAGCACTGCAAGCTAGACTAGACGTACATTGCACTTGCAACTAGACTAGACGTACATTAGCACTGCAACTAGACTAGACGTACATTAGCACTGCAACCTAGACTAGACGTACATTAGCACTGCAACTAGACTGATGTACATTTGCATTGCAAACCTTGACTTTCACTGCAACCGCTGCACATTAGTACTGCAACCTAGACTAGACGTACATTTGTATTGTATCAACATCTGTGATTCTACATTACACTGCAACCTGACTAGACGTACATTAGCACTGCAACCTAGACTAGACGTACATTAGTACTGCAACCTAGACTAGACGTACATTTGTATTGTATCAACATCTGTGATTCTTTCTTTCACTGCAACCTCGGCTAGACGTACATTAGCACTGCAACCTAGACTAGACGTACATTACCCCATTACACAGATTCATTCTTATGTCACATGACTATAACTATCCGCCGCCTGGTAACGAAATCTCGTATCGTTCTATGAGTCATGTACAAGTGTACTGATATCTGGCTTCCGGGTATGAATTAATTTATTCTAGGCCACCTTGGGACGTGGGAACAGCATGTCCTTGAGTTTTCCCTAACAAGGTGACCATTGTAATCTGGAATCTGAAATGAAGTTTTATTTTTCTTGAACCTTACATCCCTCGATTTGATTCGTTCTATATTTTCTTCTTCTGTTTTCTCTTCGATGTGGTCTAAAAATAAACTATAGTTTCAATCTGTAATACCGCTTTTTATGGAGTTTTTGTCCCCGATCCAGAAGCACTTGAGCTTTCAGCTCTTCGGCTCGGTGCCATGTACATCGTAACCCTTCGGTTTGGTGCCACGAACACCGTAAATCTGGGGAACCTGTGGCTTTTCTGCCTGCCTGTGGAATTGAACCCGCACTCACAGAGTTCTAGTCACCCGTAGTCCAACACGATACGAACACGCTGGACAGACGGGCGATTTTAGGACGGTGTAGGACAGAGAGGGGACATGAGACTGATGACTTTAATGACGGTGTAAGACAGAGAGGAGACATGAGACTGATGACTTTAATGACGGTGTAGGACAGAGAGGAGACATGAGACTGATGACTTTAATGACGGTGTAGGACAGAGGAGACATGAGACTGATGACTTTAATGACGGTGTAAGACAGAAAGGAGACATGAGACTGATGACTTTAATAACGGTGTAAGACAGAGAGGAGACATGAGACTGATGACTTTAATGACGGTGTAGGACAGAGAGGACATGAGACTGATGACTTTAATGACGGTGTAGGACAGAGGGGAGACATGAGACTGATGACTTTAATGCCAGTGTAGGACAGAGAGGACATGAGACTGATGACTTTAATGCCAGTGTAGGACAGAGAGGACATGAGACTGATGACTTTAATGACGGTGTAGGACAGAGGGGAGACATGAGACTGATGACTTTAATGCCAGTGTAGGACAGAGAGGACATGAGACTGATGACTTTAATGACGGTGTAGGACAGAGGGGAGACATGAGACTGATGACTTTAATGACGGTGTAAGACAGAGAGGAGACATGAGACTGATGACTTTAATGACGGTGTAGGACAGAGGGGAGACATGAGACTGATGACTTTAATGACGGTGTAGGACAGAGGGGACATGAGACTGATGACTTTAATGACGGTGTAGGACAGAGAGGACATGAGACTGATGACTTTAATGACGGTGTAAGACAGAAAGGAGACATGAGACTGATGACTTTAATAACGGTGTAAGACAGAGAGGAGACATGAGACTGATGACTTTAATGACGGTGTAGGACAGAGAGGACATGAGACTGATGACTTTAATGAGGGTAGCACCGAGTCAGAACGATGACTTGAACACGTGGACAGAGGGACGATTTTATGACGGTGTAGGACAGAGAGGAGACATGAGACTGATGACTTTAATGACGGTGTAGGACAGAGAGGAGACATGAGACTGATGACTTTAATGACGGTGTAAGACAGAGAGGAGACATGAGACTGATGACTTTAATGACGGTGTAAGACAGAGAGGAGACATGAGACTGATGACTTTAATGACGGTGTAGGACAGAGGGGACATGAGACTGATGACTTTAATGACGGTGTAGGACAGAGAGGACATGAGACTGATGACTTTAATGACAGTGTAGGACAGAGAGGAGACATGAGACTGATGACTTTAATGACCGCATGACTAATGAAGTCATGTTCAGTTTGATTTTCGTTTAGACACGCCAGAAAATATTATTGGCCTTACGTGGATTAAACACGGGTCTCCTCATGAAGCAAGCTCTTTTTCCACTGTGCCAGCAGATAGTCCTCGGTATGTTGTTGTATGATTACCTAGATCTTTATCCACTGTGCCAGCAGATACTCCTCGGTGTTGTTGTATGATTACCTAGTATCTATTTCATGAGTTCTTCTTCTTCTTCTTCCAACGCTCCATATCAACCACTTGTTAAACCACTCTTTGTGATTTGTATGTGATCTGAGTCTAAGAGGGATTATGTCACTTATGCGCCTACAAGTTGGCTAGCACTTCCGCTTTTAATTGACTAGGGTAGCTTCCCTAGACTCCTACCTCAGTCGCCTCTTACGACATGCCTTGTAGATCGTAGTGTTACTATTCTTTGCTCCCTTGCGAGTCCCGACAACACACATTTTATAAGATGACTTTTGGCTGAGATCGGATGCACATGTCATAAACATGTAGATGTCTATGCGTTTAGGGGCCTATCAAACCAATGTGCAACGTATACACGTTCTTGGCAAAAATCAAACATATCACAAAGAGTGATTAAAATTGATTGTAAAGAACGAACGCAAAGAAGAAGAAGAAGATAAGATGACATGTTGTGTTAATGTGAGTGTAAGTTTGTTTAGTTAATGTGAGTGTAAGTTTGTTTAGTTAATGTGAGTGTAAGTTTGTTGTGTTAATGTGAGTGTAAGTTTGTTTAGTTAATGTGAGTGTAAGTTTGTTTAGTTAATGTGAGTGTAAGTTTGTTTAGTTAATGTGAGTGTAAGTTTGTTGTGTTAATGTGAGTGTAAGTTTGTTTAGTTAATGTGAGTGTAAGTTTGTTTAGTTAATATGAGTGTAAGTTTGTTTAGTTAATGTGAGTACAGGTATAAGTTTGTTGTGTTATGTTTCAATCAAAACTGCGATATATGCTCATGTCATATCTGCACGTCAGATTTTGTTGCAGACTTTTTTAGGATTTGAGCTAATTAAGGTTTCGATTTCTTCTTCATCGATCTCTGTTCAAACTTGTCATTTAATGTGTATCACAAACTTGACATTTAATGTATATCACAAACTTGTCATTTAATTTTATCACAAACTTGACATTTAATGTGTATCACAAACTTGTCATTTAATGTGTATCACAAACTTGACATTTAATGTGTATCACAAACTTGACATTTAATGTATCGCAAACTTGACATTTAATGTGTATCACAAACTTGACATTTAATGTATATCACAAACTTGACATTTAATGTGCATCACAAACTTGACATTTAATGTGTATCACAAACTTGACATTTAATGTGTATCACAAACTTGACATTTAATGTGTATCACAATTTGACATTTAATGTGTACCCACAAACTTGACATTTAATGTGTATCACAAACTTGACATTTAATGTGTATCACAAACTTGACATTTAATGTGTATCACAAACTTGTCATTTAATGTGTATCACAAACTTGTCATTTAATGTGTATCACAAACTTGTCATTTAATGTGTATCACAAACTTGTCATTTAATGCGTATCACAAACTTGTCATTTAATGTGTATCACAAACTTGTCATTTAATGTGTATCACAAACTTGTCATTTAATGTGTATCACAAACTTGTCATTTAATGTGTATCACAAACTTGTCATTTAATGTGTATCACAAACTTGTCATTTAATGTGTATCACAAACTTGTCATTTAATGTGTATCACAAACTTGTCATTTAATGTGTATCACAAAGTTGTCATTTAATGTGCATCACAAACTTGTCATTTAATGTGTATCACAAACATGACATTTAATATGTATCACAAACATGACATTTAATATGTATCACAAACTTGACATTTAATGTATATCACAAACTTGACATTTAATGTGTATCACAAACTTGTCATTTAATGTGTATCACAAACTTGACATTTAATGTGTATCACAAACTTGACATTTAAGGTGTATCACAAACTTGACATTTAATGTATATCACAAACTTGGATTTCAGCTTCACGTCTGTGTGGTTCTCTCAAAGCTTAATTTTTCAAGGCCACTGGATATGGCCACATGTTGTTTCTTAGCTTTGCACCGTAAGAGGAAAGTCTTGCAGGATATGCTCATGTGTCTGTTCTGCTTAGGTTTTTCAGAAAGTCTTTTCCATAATCATATTCGCTGTTTGTCTTCCAGTCTACAGCAGATTTCTTTTTATGGGAATTTTTATGTCTTGAAAAGACAGGTTGATAAATGTTTTCTTTGGCACTGCCTTTCATAGTTAAAACACCGACACTCTCATTGCATTCAATGTCACAATGAAATGAAATTCTCTACATGTTAATTTTTACCTTTGTGACAGCCGAGCAGGTTTTCTTCCTATGATCTGTTTAGTGTTGTCAGTGGATTTAGCCCCCATAATTTGTGTAGCTGACAGTGAGTCTGTAAGAAAGATCATCCTGCCGTGAGTTAAATTTAACTGTTCATAGTTCTAGCGTTGTCCAAGCAGATTTTACATTAGAAGCTTTTCGACTGCCAATGTTTTTCTTACCTTTCCAACTTCAACAACGAACCTACTTTTCATAGTCAATTACAGATAAGACTACTCCATTGATCTCAGCTACTTTGAGATTTGAGATCTCTGTAACATTGCCCTCTCTCTCTCTCTCTTCTCTATCTTGTGACGCCCCTGGCGCATACGGCAACAACAAATGCAAGCCATTCTTCTCAGTTCTTGGGCGTTCTCTGTGTTGTGTTCCAGTTGGGATTCATTTCTTTCAGTTTCTGTTCTACTGTTCTCCTCCGTGTCGCTTTTGGTCTTCCTATTTTTGTTCACCCTCAAGTGCCCAAGTGGGCGCTCAAGCGTTCTAGGGGGTGATAAGGGGTTCAGTAGAATTGGGGGAGGCGGGGGTGTTCAAGCCATTTGGGTTCGGTGGCTACTTTTTTTTGCGATCTAGAAGCACTTGAGCTTTTCAGCTCTTCGGCTCGGTGCCATGGACATCGTAACCCTTCGGTTCGGTGCCACGAACACCGTAAATCTGGGGAATCTGTGGCTTTTTCTGCCATCCCGCGGAATTGAACCCGCACACACAGAGTGATAGCCACCCGTAGTCCAACGCGCTACGAACACGCTGGGCAGACGAGCTGGTGGCTCCTTAAATATTTAAAATAAATAATTTTTGTGATTTTGCGATTGAATGATCATTTAAAATTTGAATTCTGCATTTTAATTCATCTTATGCCCGTCTTACACGATCCATTTTTTCATCAATTTTCTATTTCATGCATATAATCATTTGAAAATTGACCATGTATGGCAGAAATATATATCAATTTTCTATGTCAAAGTGAAAATAGAGCATGTATTTATGTGGGAGGGGGGCGTTGGCAAACTGTGATAATGTGGAGGGGGGGGGGCGTTACAAAGCTTATGTTGTGCAAAGTGGGCGGTGGGCCGAACAAGTTTGGAGTCGATGCTCTAGATAATCATTGGATTTATGTATTCCTTACCGCACCACCCTCTGCACTAAACAAATGAGATTTCTAGACTTCAAAGCATTTAACATTACCGTAATAACATATATTTCATATATTTAAGGTTACTGTAATAACATATATTTGATACATTTACTTCATCTTCTTTTCCACCGGATACTTCTTCACAGAAGTGTTGGGGAGGGGTGGGGTAGTGCTTGTTCTATTTTGTTTGTTTTTACGTGGGAATTAAGTGACCTCTATGTGGCCGAGACACGTCATTTTCAACCTAAGACGGATATATTTTTTGGTTATATCAGAGAGTAATGGCATTTGTCTTGTTGTGGAAAAGGTGGCATGAGACTAATCCTAGAGCGGACTGTATGTTGAAGTTTGAGTTCTGGTAAGTGTGAAGTCATGAGAAGTAAGTGTGAAGTCATGAGAAGTAAGTGTCAAGTCATGAGAAGTAAGTGTCAAGTCATGAGAAGTAAGTGTGAAGTCATGAGAAGTAAGTGTGAAGTCATGAGAAGTAAGTGTGAAGTCATGAGAAGTAAGTGTCAAGTCATGAGAAGTAAGTGTCAAGTCATGAGAAGTAAGTGTCAAGTCATGAGAAGTAAGTGTCAAGTCATGAGAAGTAAGTGTCAAGTCATGAGAAGTAAGTGTCAAGTCATGAGATGTAAGTGTCAAGTCATGAGATGTAAGTGTCAAGTCATGAGAAGTAAGTGTCAAGTCATGAGATGAGTGAAGTGTCAAGTCATGAGAAGTAAGTGTCAAGTCATGAGAAGTAAGTGTGAAGTCATGAGAAGTAAGTGTCAAGTCATGAGAAGTAAGTGTCAAGTCATGAGAAGTAAGTGTCAAGTCATGAGAAGTAAGTGTCAAGTCATGAGATGTAAGTGTGAAGTCATGAGAAGTAAGTGTCAAGTCATGAGAAGTAAGTGTCAAGTCATGAGAAGTAAGTGTCAAGTCATGAGAAGTAAGTGTCAAGTCATGAGAAGTAAGTGTGAAGTCATGAGAAGTAAGTGTCAAGTCATGAGAAGTAAGTGTCAAGTCATGAGAAGTAAGTGTCAAGTCATGAGAAGTAAGTGTCAAGTCATGAGAAGTAAGTGTCAAGTCATGAGAAGTAAGTGTCAAGTCATGAGATGTGTCAAGTCATGAGAAGTAAGTGTCAAGTCATGAGAAGTAAGTGTCAAGTCATGAGAAGTAAGTGTCAAGTCATGAGAGTAAGTGTCAAGTCATGAGATGTAAGTGTCAAGTCATGAGAAGTAAGTGTCAAGTCATGAGATGTAAGTGTCAAGTCACTGAGAAGATGTGGTCAAGTCATGGATGTAAGTGTCAAGTCATGAGAAGTAAGTGTCAAGTCATGAGAAGTAGGTCAGTCATGAGGTAAGTGTCAGTCTGAGATGTGCATGTCATGAGGTAGTGTGAAGTCTGAGAAGTAGTGTCAAGTCATGAGAAGTAGTGTGAAATCTGAGAAGAGTGTCAAGTCATGGAGTAAGTGTCAAGTCATGAAGTGAAGTGTCAGTCATGAGAGTAAGTGTCAAGTCATGAGAAGTGTCAGTCATGAGGGTAAGTCGTGAAGTCAGAGAATGTAAGTGTCAAGTCATGAAAGTAGTCAAGTCATGAGAAGTAAGTGCTCAAGTCAGTGAGATGTGTCAAGTCATGAGAAGTAAGGTCAAGTCATGAGAAGTAAGTGTCAAGTCATAGAATAAGTGTCAAGTCATAGATGTAAGTGTCAAGTCATGAGATGAAGTGTCAAGTCATGAAAGTAAGTGTCAAGTCATGAGATGTAAGTGTCAAGTCATGAGAAGTAAGTGTCAAGTCATGAGATGTAAGTGTCAAGTCATGAGAAGTAAGTGTCAAGTCATGAGAAGTAAGTGTCAAGTCATGAGAAGAAGTGTCAAGTCATGAGATGAAGTGTCCAGTCATGAGAAGTAAGTGTCAAGTCATGAGAAGTAAGTGTCAAGTCATGAGAAGTAAGTGTCAAGTCATGAGAAGTAAGTGTCAAGTCATGAGAAGTAAGTGTCAAGTCATGAGAAGTAAGTGTCAAGTCATGGAGTCAGTGTCAGTCATGAGAAGTAAGTGTCAAGTCATGAGTAAGTGTCAAGTCATGAGAAGTAAGTGTCAAGTCATGAGATGTAAGTGTCAAGTCATGAGATGTAAGTGTCAAGTCATGAGAAGTAAGTGTCAAGTCATGAGATGTAAGTGTCAAGTCATGAGAAGTGTCAAGTCAGAGATGTAGGTCAAGTCATGAGAAGTAAGTGTCAAGTCATGAGAAGTAAGTGTCAAGTCATGAGAAGTAAGTGTCAAGTCATGAGAGTAAGTGTCAAGTCATGAGAAGTAAGGGAAGTCATGAGGAGGTCAAGTCATGAGAAGAGTGCGTCATGAGGTGTCAAGTCATGAGAAGTATGTGTCAAGTCATGAGAAGTAAGTGTCAAGTCATGAGAAGTAAGTGTCAAGTCATGAGAAGTAAGTGTCAAGTCATGAGAAGTAAGTGTCAAGTCATGAGAAGTAAGTGTCAAGTCATGAGAAGTAAGTGTCAAGTCATGAGAAGTAAGTGTCAAGTCATGAGAAGGAGCTTTGGTTTTATTCTGGATGTGTTGAAGGGGATTTTTGGTAGTGATCTGTCTTTAGTCCTGAAAAGGACTTTTGGTTTTATCTGGCGGGGGTCTGATTCGTCTGAAGTAGCTGGCTGACTGATGTGATGGTGGTACTATTGACGGACTCCTCTGCTGGACGGCTAGTGTCCCGAGGACTTGTGTGATCTGTCGGAGGATTGGCCCAGTTCTAATACGTTTTAAAGCATTTTGTAAGCTTTTATTGATTTTTTGAAGGCTGTTCTTGATGCCGTCGCACTATCTTTTGCGTGGTCTTCCTCTTGCTCTATACTCGTTACACTTTTCAGTGGGGCTTTCTGTGGTAGTCGACACATTTACTCTATTACCGTCACAACATATCCTTGATACATTTACTATTACCGTCACAACATATCCTAGATACATTTACTATTACAATCCTCTTTCTCAGTGTTACATGCTCAATAGTCTCATTGTCATCTCATATCGCAAGACGACACCCCTGGCTAGTCCTTAACAAAAGATTCTAGAAAATTCTCCTACTTTACATACCATATCTACACATTTATCTCCGTTTCAAATTCTAAACCGGTTGAGCAAATATTTTATGAAACAAGGACCGCAGACATTTTGTATCATCTGAGATTTATTTTGCAAGCGTCAAGATTTATTGACCGTTGAGAATGTCCTCTTGCAATTTGATTGTTAACACACCATGGGGTATCTCTCACAGTTTCATTGTTAACACACCATGGGGTATCTCTCACAGGTTGATTGTTAACACACCATGGGGTATCTCACACAACTGAATGAACTCGTTTCCAGTTTCCATGACACGATCAAATTACACGCACGGACGAGAACACACGCGCGTAAATATGAACACGCACGGTGCACACGTATACATACATATGTTCAGATAACTGTTGTGTTAGAAGTTATTTAGGTCAACTTTGATATTGTCTTCATTCTTATTCTAATGTTACATGTTTACAATTGCTGTCACAAGTAATATATTATATGTTGTATTCATGTTGTTTCAAATAGGATACATGATCAGGTATGTTGAAAGGTAGATAGAAAGACGTGACAGTTAAAGCCTTATATAAGTCGATGTGTTCTGAAAGCAACCTTAGATAGCAGTCTCATGTGGACAGTGGTTGATTGCAAGCTTATGTACTCTTCCATTCTAGCACTCCCATGAGCACGATCTTCCCACTTTTGTAATCTTGTTTTATTTCAGCACTCCCATGAACACGATTGTATGTGTTGCAATCTAGCAGAACATGGTTGATATTTGTTGCAATCTAGCAGAACATGGTTGATATTTGTTGCAATCTAGCAGAACATGGTTGATATTTGTTGCAATCTAGCAGAACATGGTTGATATTTGTTGCAATCTAGCAGAACATGGTTGATATTTGTTGCAATCTAGCAGAACATGGTTGATATGTGTTGCAATCTAGCAGAACATGGTTGATATTTGTTGCAATCTAGCAGAACATGGTTGATATTTGTTGCAATCTAGCAGAACATGGTTGATTTTTGTTGTAATCTAGCAGAAGATGGTTGATATTTGTTGCAATCTAGCAGAAATGGTTGTATTTGTTGTAATCTAGCAGAACATGGTTGATATTTGTTGTAATCTAGCAGAACATGGTTGATATTTGTTGCAATCTAGCAGAACATGGTTGATATTTGTTGCAATCTAGCAGAACATGGTTGATATTTGTTGCAATCTAGCAGAACATGGTTGATATTTGTTGCAATCTAGCAGAACATGGTTGATATTTGTTGCAATCTAGCAGAACATGGTTGATATTTGTTGCAATCTAGCAGAACATGGTTGATATTTGTTGCAATCTAGCAGAACATGGTTGATATTTGTTGCAATCTAGCAGAACATGGTTGATATTGTTGGAATCTAGCAGAACATGGTTGATATTTGTTGCAATCTAGCAGAACATGGTTGATATTGTTGGAATCTAGCAGAACATGGTTGATATTTGTTGCAATCTAGCAGAACATGGTTGATATTTGTTGCAATCTAGCAGAACATGGTTGATATTTGTTGCAATCTAGCAGAACATGGTTGATATTTGTTGCAATCTAGCAGAACATGGTTGATATTTGTTGCAATCTAGCAGAACATGGTTGATTTTTGTTGTAATCTAGCAGAACATGGTTGATATTTGTTGCAATCTAGCAGAACATGGTTGATATTTGTTGCAATCTAGCAGAACATGGTTGATATTTGTTGCAATCTAGCAGAACATGGTTGATTTTTGTTGTAATCTAGCAGAAGATGGTTGATATTTGTTGCAATCTAGCAGAAGATGGTTGATATTTGTTGTAATCTAGCAGAACATGGTTGATATTTGTTGTAATCTAGCAGAACATGGTTGATATTTGTTGTAATCTAGCAGAACATGGTTGATATTTGTTGCAATCTAGCAGAACATGGTTGATATTTGTTGCAATCTAGCAGAACATGGTTGATATTTGTTGCAGATCTAGCAGAAGATGGTTGATATTTGTTGCAATCTAGCAGAACATGGTTGATATTTGTTGCAATCTAGCAGAAGATGGTTGATATTTGTTGCAATCTAGCAGAACATGGTTGATATTTGTTGCAATCTAGCAGAACATGGTTGATATTTGTTGCAATCTAGCAGAAAATGGTTGATATTTGTTGCAATCTAGCAGAACATGGTTGATATTTGTTGCAATCTAGCAGAAAATGGTTGATATTTGTTGCAATCTAGCAGAACATGGTTGATATTTGTTGCAATCTAGCAGAACATGGTTGATATTTGTTGCAATCTAGCAGAACATGGTTGATATTTGTTGCAATCTAGCAGAATATGGTTGATATTTGTTGCAATCTAGCAGAACATGGTTGATATTTGTTGCAATCTAGCAGAACATGGTTGATATTTGTTGCAATCTAGCAGAACATGGTTGATATTTGTTGCAATCTAGCAGAACATGGTTGATATTTGTTGCAATCTAGCAGAACATGGTTGATATTTGTTGCAATCTAGCAGAACATGGTTGATATTTGTTGCAATCTAGCAGAACATGGTTGATATTTGTTGCAATCTAGCAGAACATGGTTGATATTTGTTGCAATCTAGCAGAACATGGTTGATATTTGTTGCAATCTAGCAGAACATGGTTGATATTTGTTGCAATCTAGCAGAAAATGGTTGATATTTGTTGCAATCTAGCAGAACATGGTTGATATTTGTTGCAATCTAGCAGAACATGGTTGATATTTGTTGCAATCTAGCAGAACATGGTTGATATTTGTTGCAATCTAGCAGAATATGGTTGATATTTGTTGCAATCTAGCAGAACATGGTTGATATTGTTGGAATCTAGCAGAACATGGTTGATATTTGTTGCAATCTAGCAGAACATGGTTGATATTTGTTGCAATCTAGCAGAACATGGTTGATATTTGTTGCAATCTAGCAGAACATGGTTGATATTTGTTGCAATCTAGCAGAAAATGGTTGATATTTGTTGCAATCTAGCAGAAGATGGTTGCTATTTGTTGCAATCTAGCAGAAATGGTTGATATTTGTTGTAATCTAGCAGAACATGGTTGATATTTGTTGCAATCTAGCAGAACATGGTTGATATTTGTTGCAATCTAGCAGAACATGGTTGATATTTGTTGCAATCTAGCAGAACATGGTTGATATTTGTTGCAATCTAGCAGAACATGGTTGATATTTGTTGCAATCTAGCAGAACATGGTTGATATTTGTTGCAATCTAGCAGAACATGGTTGATATTTGTTGTAATCTAGCAGAACATGGTTGATATTTTGACTATGCTATATCTGTTGCCTAGCAGAACATGGTTGATATTTGTTGCAATCTAGCAGAACATGGTTGATATTTGTTGCAATCTAGCAGAACATGGTTGATATTTGTTGCAATCTAGCAGAACATGGTTGATTTTTGTTGTAATCTAGCAGAAGATGGTTGATATTTGTTGCAATCTAGCAGAAGATGGTTGCTATTTGTTGTAATCTAGCAGAACATGGTTGATATTTGTTGTAATCTAGCAGAACATGGTTGATATTTGTTGCAATCTAGCAGAACATGGTTGATATTTGTTGCAATCTAGCAGAACATGGTTGATATTTGTTGCAATCTAGCAGAACATGGTTGATATTTGTTGCAGTCTAGCAGAAGATGGTTGATATTTGTTGCAATCTAGCAGAACATGGTTGATATTTGTTGCAATCTAGCAGAACATGGTTGATATTTGTTGCAATCTAGCAGAACATGGTTGATATTTGTTGCAATCTAGCAGAACATGGTTGATATTTGTTGCAATCTAGCAGAAAATGGTTGATATTTGTTGCAATCTAGCAGAACATGGTTGATATTTGTTGCAATCTAGCAGAACATGGTTGATATTTGTTGCAATCTAGCAGAACATGGTTGATATTTGTTGCAATCTAGCAGAATATGGTTGATATTTGTTGCAATCTAGCAGAACATGGTTGATATGTGTTGCAATCTAGCAGAACATGGTTGATATTTGTTGCAATCTAGCAGAACATGGTTGATATTTGTTGCAATCTAGCAGAACATGGTTGATATTTGTTGCAATCTAGCAGAACATGGTTGATATTTGTTGCAATCTAGCAGAACATGGTTGATATTTGTTGCAATCTAGCAGAACATGGTTGATATTTGTTGCAGTCTAGCAGAAGATGGTTGATATTTGTTGCAATCTAGCAGAACATGGTTGATATTTGTTGCAATCTAGCAGAACATGGTTGATATTTGTTGCAATCTAGCAGAACATGGTTGATATTTGTTGCAATCTAGCAGAACATGGTTGATATTTGTTGCAATCTAGCAGAAAATGGTTGATATTTGTTGCAATCTAGCAGAACATGGTTGATATTTGTTGCAATCTAGCAGAACATGGTTGATATTTGTTGCAATCTAGCAGAACATGGTTGATATTTGTTGCAATCTAGCAGAATATGGTTGATATTTGTTGCAATCTAGCAGAACATGGTTGATATGTGTTGCAATCTAGCAGAACATGGTTGATATTTGTTGCAATCTAGCAGAACATGGTTGATATTTGTTGCAATCTAGCAGAACATGGTTGATATTTGTTGCAATCTAGCAGAACATGGTTGATATTTGTTGCAATCTAGCAGAAGATGGTTGATATTTGTTGCAATCTAGCAGAAGATGGTTGCTATTTGTTGTAATCTAGCAGAACATGGTTGATATTTGTTGTAATCTAGCAGAACATGGTTGATATTTGTTGCAATCTAGCAGAACATGGTTGATATTTGTTGCAATCTAGCAGAACATGGTTGATATTTGTTGCAATCTAGCAGAACATGGTTGATATTTGTTGCAATCTAGCAGAACATGGTTGATATTTGTTGCAATCTAGCAGAACATGGTTGATATTTGTTGTAATCTAGCAGAACATGGTTGATATT